>ML777296.1:613116-650375 GCA_009831015.1 Picea engelmannii | reverse complement strand
TGTGAAAGGTATGATTCAACAGGGATGATTTAATCAATTGGTAAGGTAATTCCATGGAGTTGAATCTTGGGTAAGTTATTAATATTAATTTTGTTTATTAAATTTGGAAAATTTTAATATTATGGTAACCTTTGAATCTAATTGTGCCAACTATGATCCTATTTCCCTGAACTGCCACACATGCACTGAATTGACCACCTTTCCATTACTCGATTTGGCATCATTGTTTAATCCTCCATCGTCGAATGCACGATTCATCATCATTTCAATATTTGCTACACCGATAATCACCCAATGTGGACTATTAAATGAGATCATGATGATTAAATCATCATGATCACAATTTCCCATGAATTTTTGTTTCGACATCTTTTTCATTGTATTGTAAAACACCCTATTCCTATAGACTAGATGGAATATCATCAGACAAACCCTGCACCTTCCTGTTGTGAGAAATATGAAGAGCACACTGAGGATTGAGTCAGACGGGATCGAGCTACTATAAGCTTACCCAAAATGCAGAAAGAAAATGGAAAATGTCAGTTGGATACCTTTCTTCCTAAAGTACAACAGGAACAACTCATAAGTTACCAAGGAATTCACATTAGGGTTTGATGACAAAAAGGTGGTCATTGGGGATTTGGAGCTCACAGACTCTATTGCACAGAATATAGAGCTCCCTCAAGATGATGAACATTGGTTCAAGAGAAAAAAGATAGATAAAGCGAGTTGGGATCCACTCTTAAATCCCACTAGCATGAACACATAGTGGTCTAAGGGGACAACGCGGTGCTTGTTGAAAAGAAGATATTGAAATCTATTGATCGTGCTATAGAAGTATATTACATGTGGGGTCCATTTCAGCCTCACGTTCCTTTACCATATCATGCTCTTATTGAATTTTAAGGGACAAAGGCTTAACCTGCATTACTTTTGATGGAAGTTGTTGACCAAGATGGCAACTATGACACAAACAAAGGTCTACAGTGGAACGATGGAGAGAAATTTTCATCACCATAGTCTTGTGAAGTTATTAGTATTGGAGGAGCTCATGAAGAAGAATGACACCTAGGAGGATTTCATAGCCCAGAACTAGTTTGAGGAAGCTCATGGGGTAGATACGGAACCTGATCCAGAGGGAGCAGGGATAGAATGTGAATAGGTTGAAGGGAATATTGAATGGGATGAAGAGAAGTCTGAGGATGATGAAAAAGAATGTGAATAATTTGAGAAACCTGAAGCGAAACTTGAGGAAGAAAGAAAGGAATCAGGTACAACAGAAGTTGGCACTGAGTTCAAAGAAGAAATGAGGACATCTAGGTTATCCTTATCCTAAAGAAGCATAAAGAAAAGAGAAACAAGGGAGTTCCAGTGACACCTATTCGACCAAGATTGACAAGGAGTCGATCCACTAGACTTGTTGGAGAGTCAAGTCAACCTCAGAAAACTGCAGAGAAAGAGGTAATACTCGAGACCCCTCCCAAGAAAAAGCGTTCAAATAATCTTAATGAAAAAATAGTTGTGCATGAGCAGTCTGTAGAGCAGACTGAATTGCATGGTGACACCAAAATCACAAAAATCATTGAAGCAATCCAGTGAGGTAGTCTATCCACCAATGAAAGTCTAGGAAAAAAATCGGTGGATGAATTAATTGGTGTTGAAAAATCACCAAGAAATGACAAGAGTAATGGTATATTGAAGATACAAATCAAGGATATGATATTTGTAGATGAGTTCATTAAAAATGAGAATTTACTATTGAAATATTCTAGTGTCAAATTCCAAGAAGAAATTTCTCGTTTGAAAAAGGAAAGCAATACTTTGCTAAGGAAGATTCAACGATGGTACAAGAAATCCTAGAATATTCTCCTACATAATCGAAGGCTCAAAGATAGACTTGAATGATTACAACCAAGGAATTCTGAGCTAAATGTATCTGCTCATCTGGTCGTCCAAGCCTAACTCAAGATTCATAAGGTATCAATAATTTAGAAAAAAAAAAATTGGAGGGTAAATGAAGGTCCAGCTTTGCATGAGGACATGCAACTCCTCAGGCATGGGGGAGATGTAGGGTCCTTGTTTTGATGTGTTTTAGTACAGTCTACAGAACATTATCCTACTATTTGTCTTTCCATTTTTCATCCTATTATCCTATAATTCCATATCTTCTACCATCTAGCCCTCAAAATGCATTTTTGGTTCAAAGGTAATTATTTTAGCCTAAGTAATTCATTTTTCCTTGTTTAATGAATGAAATGTGTTAATTACTCAAGGTGATGAAATTACTGGAACATTCTTGTAGTCTATTTAATAGGTCCTATAGTCACCTTGATGGTTGAGATACTTGCCACCCGTTCCATCCGATTCGGAGATATGGGTTCTAGAGAGAATCAATTTCGCATGGACATCCACTATCTAATTTGGCCAACAATACAACAACAAAGGAATTATGTCTAGTAAAAAATTCAATAAATTCCTATAACACATATGAGGTTGTTATGATTTCATGCCCCTGGTCATGAAATCATAACTAAATTACTTTTACAAAATTATGTTGGTTCAATTAGTTTGTTTGAAGCTAAAAATGTAATGTCCTGACTATCTTTAGTTGATTACATGGGATTGGAAGTTCAAGGATCATGAATATTTAATTTGAATCTTATTGTATAAATGTCAGAGGAAATTATGCCAGAACATATAATTTGATAGACTCATATAACATTAAGGAGGTAGATCGCACTCTGTTCAAGCATCCATGTACTATGTTAATTGTAGAATATAAAGACTGATTCATGTGCATTTCAATGTTGTGTTGTTGAGTTTGTAATTGTTAACGGGTATACTTTTGAGAGAAGGTAGGGGCCCCTTCATCTTAGAAGTAGTGACCTAGTTGTTTTATTTACTTTGTTACATTAGATTTAATTGTAATTATGTTATTGGTAATCAATTTATTCATTTCAATTCTTGTAGTTAGTTTCATGGAATTATGTAGTGAGGATTAGTTTATTAATGTATATGAACTAGAATATTCATGCTTGATTGTTGATGGTCTAGTTGGTGATTCTATAGATAAAACAAATTCAGAGCTATAGATCGATGAAATTGATAACTACCATACTTCATTGATTGACAAACTGCCCATGATAATTACCTTGATCACATGTACTAGTGTTTTTTTTCTATTGCTTTTGTTTCAATATTAATGGTTGTCAATATGACTAACAAAGTGGATCCAACAGAGTATTGTTGGGTATAAAAACCTATATCCAACCTGCAATTCGACCTCAAAATGTCCACCTTCAAATGAACAATTAGATTGAATTTATTTCATAGTTTATTGAAATGATGTGTCTTTGAGATTTGTTATGCATATATTTTTCTTGGTTCTTTATAAGCCTACAAACCTGGATTGATAATTAATGTACTGAATTACTATTATATAATTCACCCATCAGGTATGACATGTACTCAACATCCAACATTAATTTCCAGCATTTAATTTACCTCTACGCAGCTATCGATCAAGACATTATCACTCGAAAGTACCTTATCCTTGAGTAACCTGCAATGAGTGGGAAATAGAAATGTACATTGTCATTAAGCATGAATAAAATCAACCATTTTTTCCCTTCATTGTTTGCAATATTCCTTAGAAAATTAGGGCACATAATGGTTAGTTACCTCAAAAGTGTCGAGAAACATGTCTCTGACATACCATATATTGCTTTATGTTGAAATATTGAAACATATGAATAAACATGCAACAATATTAATCAATTTTTTTTTACTAATCTAGCTTCCTATCCATATAACAATACAATAATCATAATAGGAAAGAGACAAGAGAAAAAAGGATCGTATGCTAGATATACATGGTAAAACCCCAAAATGGGGAAACATATACTTTATAAATATCCAATCTTACACTTGAGAGAACCTCCATAAATTCTTTACCCTTTACAAAGAGAACACTTTTCATTTTGTCTCGTGGGTATATCTTACCTATATTATATACAAAGAGATATGGAGGAATTGCATCACGATAATACATGTGGGATAAATGTAATTTCACCTCTTTTTATAATGAAATATAACAAGAGTGTTTTACTCCATGATGAATGTGGGATAACTCTGTTTTACATAATATTACAAATTTCTAGACATTATTACCTTCAAAAATAACACATTCCAACACTCCCTCTTGATGATGAGCATGGAGAAGGAACACTTATGGAGGTATTACAATAACTTCCAACACTTTCTGCAAGTAGAAAGACAAACAATACCTTCCAGAATGACACTTACAGAGGAATATGGCATTACATCAACACTCCCCCTTGATGACAACTTCCTACATTCCCAATAAATTTTGAAGTCACACAAACTTCACCTATGTCATGCATTTGGCGAAGATATTTGTTGCTTACTTCTCCATGGGACAATACTCCAAAGAAATAACACCATCCGCAACAAGATCTTGAATGTAGTGAGTATCAAGATCAATGTGTTTGGTTTTGGAGTGATACACTAGATTATATGCAAGATGAATTGCACTCTGATCGTCACATCTTCACTTTGAGGTTGATTTCTAAACCAGTCTAAGCTTTGTAAGAACATGTCATACCCAAATTGCTTCCTTAGCTTCCTTGTACTACGATTCACAAGAAGAAAGAGAAAGAGTTCTCAAGTTATTACTAGACCATGAAATCAGACCTAAACCAAGCTAAGAGATGTACCCTACAATATATCATCAATATGAACTACCACCTACCCAATCCGAATTTGTATAACCAAGAAGATAAATTATAGCCGTGCTCGAATAGAAAACACCATAATTCATTGTCCCATGTAAATATTTGAGAATTGTCTTTCCTGCCTATTAATGACTTTCATGAGTCTTTTTCATAAACCTTGATACCATACTAATGGAAAAAGAGAGATCATAGATGTTGTGTGTAAAATATTTCAAACTTCCCACAAGTTGATGGTAAAGAGTAGCATCAACAAGAGGAGTAGTACATTCAACGATTAATTTTACTTCAAACTGAAATGGTGTTGGTGAAGGCTTACAATCACTCATATGGAACCAAGAAAGTAAATATGTCACATACTTAGGCTGCGAAAGAAATATAACATTAGACATATGCCAAATATGGAGACCCAAAAAATAGTGTGAGATGCGTAAATATGTCATTTCAAATTGACTCTTAAGATTATTCTTTGATTCCTGTATAGATGCAAGTTGGTTGCCAGTAATGATAATATCATACACATATAATACAACAATGATGAATTCATCACCAAAGTGATTTAGATACAATTTTGGATCATATATACACTAGTTGAAACTATTCTTCAAGAAATAAGTATCATTTTTATCATACCAGGTTTTAGGTGTCTGCATAAGACCATATAAGTACTTGTTTAGTTTTCATACCAAACTTGAAGTTTCAATAGTGATAAAACCATGTGGTTGTTTCATATAAATGTCTTCATGAATGTCACCATTCAAAAACATACTCTTGACATCCATTTGGTGTATTTCCCATTTATAAGATGCAACAAGAGAAATGATAGTTCTTATAGTGCTCATTTTAGCAACTAGAGCAAAAGTTTCATTATAATCAATACCTTCTTGTTGAGAAAATCATTTTTTTCTACCAACTGGGATTTATGGTTTTCGATAAGTTGTTCTACAGAAACTTTGTTTTATATATCCATTTACAACCAACTAAATTCTTTCTGGAAGGAAGGGGAACAAGAGTCGAGGTCTTGTTCTTCATTAATAAGTCATACTATGTAGTCATAGCAGTTTCCCATTTAGTTTTGTCCTTAGCTTGAGCATAGGTTGAAGGATCATTTGTAGCCAAAACTTTAGTGATAAGAGAAATGTTGGATCTAGTTCGATGAGTATCAGAAAAAATACCAATCTCCGAACCTGCAGATTCTAGATTTTTCTGGGCCCAAATAGAAAGAGGTATAGTGGCAAGAACCACTCTATTATCTTCGAAACATTCAAGAGGATCACTTGAAGAGGTAGGTGAACTAGGATCAAGATGATTCACAAAGCTAGAAGAAGGGGTGACTGTGATGGCAATAATAGGAGGAAAATTCAAGGTAACATGAGTTTCAAGAGACTTAGGGGAAGGAGAGACTTCATTAAATTGAACATCTCGCCCGATGATAACTCCTTGGGTAGATGGATAAAATAACATGTAAGATTTAGAATCCCCATTATAACCAATGAAAATACACTTCTAAGACTTGGGCTCTAACTTTTTCCATTTTTCGTCAGGAATATGGACCCAACATTCACCTCCAAATATCTAGAAGTTACTTATATCAGGTTTTCTTCCTTCCATTTTTCTCTGGGAGTAACCTAAAAAAAACCTTATTAGGAGATCAATTTAAAATATAGTCAACACAACAGATGGCTTCAACCCAAAATGTTTTATGTAATCCTTTAGAATAAAGCATACATCTAGCCATTTCAAACAAAGTTCTATTTTTCCTTTTAGCTACCTCGTTTTGTTGAGGTGTATAAGGAACACTCATTTGATGTTGAATTCCATGCTTAGATAAATATGTAGTAAATTCCTTTTTAGTGAATCACCACCCCCCTCCCCCCTCACCCATTATCAGTTCTCAATGTCTTAATACTTTTACCATATTCATTTTCAACCATGGATTTAAATTCTTGAAATTTACCAAAGGTTTCACTTCTATGTTTCAAAAAATAAACCCAAGATTTTCTATTATGATAATTGATAAAGGTAAGAGGATAGACAACATGAGACAAAGAAGGAGTTTCAAGAGACCCACATATATCAGTATGAATTAATCGAAATTTCTCTTTAACACACCAAGATTTACCTTTCTCAAACATTTACATATGATGTTTACCAAGTACAAAACTTTCAAAAACACCTTTAGTGGAAGATATGGAAGGCAAGCCAAGTACCATTTTCGATAACATTTGCATTTTTCCATAATTCAAGTGACCTAATGTTTCCTTCCATAATTTACTTTGTTCATCAGCATAAGCAACATAGGAATAAAAATGTTGGCTTTTAATTAAATGAAAACCAATAAATTTGTGTAAACTAGAATCATGATCAATAGGATCGGAAAAAACTCCTTTGAAGTTATATTTGATATCTTTAAGAACATATTTATCTAGCCATTCTTCAAACTTATACCCTTTTTGACATGCATGATAAATAGAAAGAAAATTGATTTGGCATGCCTTGAACATGAAAAACATATTCCAATGTACCATTAGGAACTTTAACATTACTAGAACCTACGACTGAAAGTTGTTTACCATCACCAATAGAAACTTTCTGTGATGTGTGATTGTGAGTGTAATAAGAAGAAAACAATGAAACAGTACAAGACATATGGTTAGAAGCACCAAAATCCATAATCCATTCCACAAAAGAAGAATATTTACCTGTGTTAATAGAATAGGCATAAAGAGAAACGTATTGTTCACAGAGGATTTCTTCTTGGCTTTAGCAAGTTCACGTCTCTGTTTAAAGAAAATATTTTTAGTGGGGTTAGTTTTCCCACAATACTTACAAGGATTAAATACTTTCTTTTTACTAGAATCGTCCCAAGCATCATTAGAAGAGTGTAGGAAGGTTCTTTACTATGTGATTTAAATTTTTTATTAAAAAAATCATTAGGATTCTTTTTATTGTGTGCCATTAGAGCTTTATTAGAAGTTGATTTCCTTAAAGCAATCAACCTTTCTTTCTCTCAAAGCTAGGTTTCATATATCCATTTGACATTGCAATCGCTCTATCCCTAATGTGGATGAACATATCAAAAGAAGATGACATTTTTTTTTCTAGAAGAATTACTAGGGTTGTATCAGTTTTCTTGTAATATTTGTGACAATTATTTAATTTTTCATTTATGGTTTTTGGTTCAGCAAGAAAAGATTATATCCATTCAAAATCTTTAGGATCTAACTCATGGATTTTCTTTTAAAGGTAGTAGGATCCAAACAATCTAAATTTTTCCATACCATGATCGGGCTATCTTCAGCCTCAATATGTACCTAAAGACTATCTGAAACAATTTGACTAATGAGTCATATTGCTTGATCACATCATTCTTCCCATGTAACCACATCATTAGCGTCGACAGGTTTCTTATGTTCACCATCAACTAACCACAATAGATTCTTAGTATATCAATCAGTTTTATCTTTTAAGGAAGATAGTTAGGACCCACTAACATAGGAACAAAAGCTAATTCAAAAGTCACTATGATAAAAAAAAATTGAAAACTAAATGAAAACAAAGATAATAAATAGATGAAAAGAGGAAATAAACTAAAATTTTGTGTATATGTGTAACTTACCCTAGATCTTAGCAAAGAAAGAGAACCCAAGTGAAATCTTTGTTGTACAATACATGAGGAAAGCAAGTCGCGGCTATATGGACTTGATCATACAAACAGAGAGGGGAAAATTCCCAATCAGATCTGAGGAAAAACATACTCCAAACAATAGTTCAGACCCTTATCAGTCAGATCGGCATCCAAAGAGGTAAATCCATCTTCTATGAACAAGAACACATCCATATGACTTGAATGGAGGGAAAAAATGCCCAGAAGGGAAGAAAAAGCCACCTACCAAGAAAATCAGCCTCCCATAATGAAGATTCACCCTCTCAACTAAAAATCAGCCCCTTGGACTGCAAATTTCCCCCTTTCTTCATAAATATGACCTCTTTCTCTGCAAATCGAGCCCTTGGACTGCAAATCGCCTCCTTTCTCAGCAGATTCTCCCTCTTTCTTTGTAAATTGGGAAAATTCACCCTCTTATTTTGCAAAAAATCAGTACAAAATATCATTCGTATAGTCGATAAATTTATCCCCCTCAATATATCGTCCTTCGAAGAATGCAAATCTCCCTCGTTTTCCTACATAATGCCAAAAAAACATGATGTATAACAAAAAAAAATGAATATGTATGGTCTCTAATCAACGAGTGGGTTAGTTGGTTAGGTAGCCATCGAAAAATCTCACCCAACAAAAAAATTATCACTACAAGCAGACTCTTGCATCAAAAGATATTAGGTTCGAAAGAAAGACTAGGTTTGATAAAAAAAATTGGCCTAGTAAAAAAACAGGTTTGGTGAAATAACAAACAAAAGAAAACTTTAGGTTTGCCAAAAAATTAAAAAGACCTAGACAAGCCAGGCAAATTGATTAAAAAATGGGCAAACAGTAGTTGATTTTGATGAACAAGCAATCAATATTGATTGAAAGATACATTATTGATACAATGGTTAGATTAGATTTAAAACAAAAAACACACAAAAATGTGAGAAATCTACATAACAAGCATTGGGTTTTTGAGAGAAAAAATCTCAATCTTGTAGAAAAATGCCTAGATCTAAAGAGAAGCCTTAATGGATACTAGATTTGATGAAAAAACTACAAAAATATGGAGAGCTCAAACCAAATATGAAGAAAATTATTGAAGGAGGTAGAGTGTAGTAACCCTCTCTAATACCATGTTAAAATATTGAAACATATGAATAAATATGCAACAACATTAAACAAAATAACTTTACTAATCTAGCCTCTTATCCATATAACAACAACAAATAATCATAATAAGAAAGAGACAAGATAAAAAAATGAGAGTACATTGGATATACATGGTAAAACCCCAAAATGGGGAAACATCCACGTGAAGGTATTGTCTTCTTTATTCTTCAGAAATCTCCTATCTTACACTTGAGAGAACCTCCAAAAATGATTTACCCTTTATGAAGAGAACATTATTCATTATTTCTCATGGGTCTCTCTTACCTCTATTATATACAAAGAGATATGGAGGAATTACATCCCAATAATACATGTGGGATAAATGTAATTTCACCTCTTTTTATAATGAAATATAATGATAGTGTTTTACTCCATGATGAATGTGGGATAACCCTCTTTTACATAAGATTACAACTTACTAGACATTATTACCTTCCAAAGTAACACATTCCAACACTTTCAAGTTGTATAGTAACATTGTTGTCCCTAGTTGGGTAGACCTTAGCCCCTGTACTCCACCAAAGAGAGGGGTGGTGGAAGCATATTTCAGGATTTGAAAGAAGGTATCTACGAAATTAGTGTCATCCCCTATTTCATTTTACTGAAATGCATGTAACAACATTCTCTCTATGGCTTGGGTGTCCCACAAGAAATCATCCATACCAACCTCTATATCATTGCCTTTATCCCTAACATGTGAAGAACTGGTGTTATTGTAGAGGTTTTGAATTGGTGACTCGGTAGGTAGTGTAAATTGAATAGGTGGTTCTTTCTGTTAACACATAAGATTGTATTATAATTTGAGATAATTTTCCAAAATACAATTTCTATAGGAGGGTTCTTGTACTTTTGGACAACTTGACTTCAAGTCAGTTTTTCAGGGGTTTTGAGAAGGTGTTTGCAGTACTTGATGATTCCATTGTGTATCATACATCATAATATTTCCAACGATATTTCTTGTAGCCCAAAAATCCTCTGGGAAGGCCTCCAAACACCCTCTCAAAGACCACATTGTGTTTCTGCTAAGAGCACACTGTGCTTCTGCATTTTTTGAGTGACTAACTTAAAACTTGTATTATGAACAAATGAAAAGGTATTTTTGAAAACTGGAGGAGGTTTTTGTTCATCACATAACAAATAACAAAAACCTCTCTCAGTTTTGAAAAATGTGTTATGGTTAGAGATATATTAGACACAGAAAATGCACTACATAATCACCTAGCCAGACACACAAAGGGAACTACGAAATCACCTAGCCAGACACATAAAGAGTGCTATAAAATGTGCAGAATTGTTTTACAGCGACGCTATAGAATTTCCTGTAGCGGTTATTGTTTGGATATTCGCCTTGTTGGGAGGTTTCCACCTATCAAGGAAGGTTCGAATGGTGTCCTAAACGTTTTTTGGACATGAGAGACATGTGTTCCATCTCCAGATCAATCAGGATGACCTATTTCAAAAGGCATTTATCATCATAGAAAAAATCCCCAAAAAATAGGAATTTGTTAGGCTTTTGTTGGAATATTTTGTAACAAGACTCCTAAATGGAGGAGGATCCTATGTAACTCCTTGGTTTCGAACTCCTTAGGGTAGATAGATATTATTCACTATAAATAAAAGGGTTTTTGATGAGAAAAGGGATGGATTCATGAGCCAAGAGAGGAGAGAGTTGGAGGAGCAGTTTTAGTTGCTCATTTGTAAGTCTGAGGACCTATTTGTAATCACATTTTCTGCCATTAAATATTCATGAGCGATGTTATCAAATTGTCTTATTTGTTTTCCCACTTCTTTGTTATCTTCTTGCTTAAACATATTGCAGCTTTTGAGGATCATAGTTTCCATTAATTGATGGATTCATGAACAACAGAGGATTTGTTGTAGCTTTCCCATCAAATCATTATTCATCGTTTAAGCAAATATTTATCTATTGCAGAAAGGATCTTTCTATAATGGATTTTCTTCCTTTTTTCATATTCACCATGCTTCTACTCATCATTATATATCTCTTTGTATGATATACAGTTTGATTGCCTTTGATTTGTAGGATGTTATGACTCCATGCCCAATGGAATGCCTCTGCAAACATTTTGTTTCTCTCTCCCTCTCTTTCCTAGTCTGGTTGATCCACCTACTCAAACCATTTAATCCATTTATATTCTGATGGGTACTGGTATTTCACTTACAAAAGTCTAAGTTTGACTCTCAGTGCTAACATTAATGGTGTTGTTGCCAGGGAACGAAGTGTGAATCTAGCTTCCCTGGGAGAACGACATAGATCCAACTCTTGATGGTAGACAAGAGAGGGATACATTTAATTGATTGTAATCATCTACTTGGTGACTCCACAATCAAATATTTCACTGGGGAGGATCATGTTGACAGAAAGATGACCATAGGAAAGGGGATGACCAGGTATCATATTATGAGCTTTCTTCATGAACTTTTGTTGTTCTTTATCAACTCATTTTTTCTTTTCCCTTCACATATAAAGAGGATCATCTTGTGATTTGTTTATTCGGATGAGCATCAACCTTCTTTTATATATCCATCCTTGCAAGAAGAAAATTTGCATCATGCTTGTGTTGTTGAGGTTGGTCTTGAAACTTCATTTCATCCTATTGAGAAGAACGAGGTTTATATCTCTATCCCTCCCAAACATACTCAAACTCGTGACCATGAGAATGATAAAAGTGATTCAAAGCCTTCTCAGATCTCATTATCTTCAATTATTATTGATCCTTTCCATCAGCTTGTTAATCCTCATGTTCATCCCACTGCTTTTCAAACTAGAATCAGGATAAATATGTTCAATCCTTTAAATCTGCCATATATCCTTCATCCTTATCCTCTTGATTTCCTTGAGTACCTTCCTCTTTTTTCTAGAGAGGACCATGTCACAGTTGAGAGGCATTTGGGGGCCTTTGAAAATTGTGTTGATCAATTTGAGATAATTCATGATGATGTTACTACGAGGTTGTTCTCCAAATATTTGTTTAGAGATGTTGTAGTATGGTTTAAGAGTTTGATAGTCGATTCCATTGGTTCTTGGATCAAATTGTCCAATACTTTTATAAATAATTGGGGTGAGAACAAGTCTCTTGATTTGTACCTCACTGATTTTTATGCCTTGAGGAGAGAGGAAGACAAAGTCTTGTCCGTCTTCAATAGAAGGTTCTACAAAATTTATCATGACATGCCTTTGGAGATCCAACCAACAGAGACTGTTGCCATGGTATACTACGTTATGGCTCAACATTCAGAGCTTATCCTTCTCCTGTTAGAAAGGAAGTCTTCATCCTTAACATGCTTATTTGAAGATGCCCAAAAAATTGAGGAGAACATCTGTGCTTCCAAGAGAGTTCGAGATCCAACTTACTTTGAAAATATGCATGCACATGAGAAAGGGAACTGTCAGTATGTTTCAGTTTTTGAGCATGAAGGCAACGAGTATGAAACAGATTTGGAACAACAACAAGGAAGTATATTTCAGATTCGGATCAGAATTCTTCAATGTTGGAAGATGTTTCTATGGACAGGTATGCATGGCAAGTTGATGATCAATTTTCAAACCATTTTGATCATGAGGTAATTGATGATTGCATAGGTAATTACATGTTTCTAGCTGATAATGATCAGTATGCTTTAAACCATGTTTTATCATCATCTTGTGATCATCATTTTGAAGAGAAAGTTGTTGTTATTGATGATCAAAATTTGATCACAAGAAGACTAGAGGGTTATCAGTTTTCAAGCAAAGATGTAGTCATGGATGACCATTTGTTTTTTGTCGATCAACATATTTTTTATCTTGGTTTCAAGGATCCATTTACAGCCTTGTTGGGGTCTTATTTTTCATCTTATAAGAACATTTCGGATTACATTTATTCACCAGCACCTCCAGGGGATTTTTGTTTCATGAAATAATTTTTATTACTATTGTTATATTTTAGACATTACCTTTTGATCAGTGGTATGGACAAGATCATTTCAGTTTTCAAACTACTTGAGTGGTTTTTATGGAAGTCTACCTTTACTTAACCAAGTTGCATATCTGGTTAGAGGTAGGGTAGCATAGGAAATAAGATCAATTTCCAAGCAATTACTTTCCTTTAGTTTGTAGCAGATATATCAGTTAGATTTCTTGAATAAGTGGCAGTTTTTTACAATGTTCAAAGATTGGTTGCACAGTTGACTCCATAGCCCAATGGATAAGGCATTTGGAACTACATGTTCTTGGCATCTCATAGGGAGCATGCCATCCCCTATGGAACCAAATGTTAACACATAATATTGTATTATAGTTTGAGATAATTTCCCAAAATACAATTGCTATAGAAGGGTTTTTGTACTTTTGTACAACTTGACTTCAAGTCAGCTTTGCAGGGGTTTTGAGAAGGAGTTTACAATACTTGATGATTCCATTGTGTAGAAAACATCATAAGATTTCCAACCATATCTCTTGCCGCCCAAAAATCCTATGGGAAGGCCTCCAAACACCCTCTCAAATACCACACTGGGTTTCTACTGAGAGCACGTTGCGCTTCTACATTTTTTGAGTGACTAACTTAAAACTTGGATTATGAACAAATTAGAAGATATTTTTGAAAACTGGAGGAGGTTTTTGTTCATCACATACCAAATAACAAAAACATCTCTTAGTTTTACAAAACATGTTATGGTTATAGAGATATTAGACACATAAAATGTTCTACATAATCACCTAGCCATACACACAAAGGGCGCTACAGAATGTGCATTACTGTTTTACAACAACGCTATGGAATTTCATATAGTAGTTACTATTTGGATATTCACCTTTTTGGGAGGTTTCCACCTGTCAAGGAAGGTTCGAATGGTCTCCTAGGAGTTTTTTGTTCATGAGAGACATGTGTTCCATCTCCAGATCAATCAGGATGACTTGTTTCAAAAGGCATTTATCATCATAGACAAAAACCCAAAAAAATAGGATTTTGTTGGAATCTTTTGTAACAAGACTCCTAAATGGAGGAGGATCCTATGTAACTCCTTAGTTTCGACCTCCTTAGGGTAGATAGAGATTATTCTCTATAATTAAAAGGTTTTTTTATTAGAAAAGGGTTGGATTCATGAGCCAAGATAGGAGAGAGCTGGAGGAGCAGTTTTAGTTGTTCATTTGTAAGCCCAGGGGCTTGTTTGTAATGGCATTTTCTACTATTAAAGATTCATGAGAGATGTTTTCATATTGTCTTATTTATTTCCCACTTCTTTGTTATCTCTTATTGCTTGAACATATTGCAGGTTTCGAGGATCATAACTGCCATTGATTGATGGATTCATGAACAACATAGGATCTGTTGTAGCTTGCCCATTAAATCATTGTTCATTGTTTAAGCAAATATTTATCTATTGCAGAAAGGATCTCTGTATAATGGATTTTCTTCCTTTTTTCATATTCACCATGCTTCTACTCATCGATATATATATATATATATATATATATATATATATATATCTTTGTCTGATATACAGTTTAATTGCCTTTGATTTGTAGGATGTTCTGACTCCATGCCCAATGGAATGCCTCTATAGACATTTTTTTTCCCTCTCCCTTTCTTTCCTAGTCTTGTTGATCCACCTACTCAAACCATTTAATCCATTTATATTCTGATGGGTATTGGGCTTGCACTTACAACATTCTACGTGTGACTCTTAGTGCTAACACTTTCAACCATTCTCGTTAAGGACTTCCATGACACATGCAAGTCCAGTTCTACGTCGAGCAATTGGATTTTTATTTCTCTCTGGATAAGCATGTTTTAGGTAAATAACACTCACACTAAACCAATTGGGAAATAAAATAGACAACATGAGACAAAGAATGAGTTTATGTGATGTTTATGTGAGTTTATGTGATGTGTATTGTGTTTATGTTATGTTTATGCATTGAATTATGGTGTTGATGATATATTGAATACTCGTGATATTTATTGGAGGTTTTATATTGTGATTAAAAGTACTAATTGTGCTCATACTAATTCTCCCCCCCCCACTCTCAGTATTCCACCGATTGGTATCAGATCAGGTCCTTCAAGAAGCAATTTAATCACTTGAAGCATATCATGGAATACACTAAGATTGGAGCACCAATGTTTGACGGTCAAAACTATTCCTTCTGGAATAAAAGGATGAAAACATTTTACAGGCACAAGTATTTGATGTTTGGCAATCATTAGTAGATGGGTTTACAGTACCAACCACTCCCCCAACCAACAGAGATGGAAATAAATTCATTGAAAATAAGTCAAAGGTTAAAGGTACCATTCTAAGCAATCTAGTTAATTCAATATTTGTCAAGGTTATACATTGTGGTAGTGAAAAGGATATTTGGGATAAACTCCAAAATATTTATGAATGATATGTCAAATTTAAGGGATCTAAGCTTCAAATATTTAGAGCTAAGTTTGAACAATTGAAGGTGAAGGAAGATGAAGACATTGCAACCTACCTTCTGCGAGTAAATGAAATAGTTAATACTATTAAGGTCTCTTCCAATGAGATTTGATCATAAAATATCATCCCTAGAAGAAAGAGAAGATCTCGGTACATTGAGCATGGATGAGCTACATGGAATATTTATAGCCTGTGAAATGAGAAAAAAACAGGAGAACACAATCACGAAGGAGGCAACTTTCAAGGCATCCAAGAAGACAAAGAATAAGAACAAGAAAAAATCAAAACAAATATGCAGTTGTAGTGATGATTCAGACAAAGATGAAGGGATGGATAACTTCATAAGGAAATTAAAGAAAGGAAACAACAAGTATAAAGGTATGCTTCCATTGAAATACTTTAATTGTGGTGGTATTGATCATTTTGCTTCTAAATGTCCTCATAAGAATAAAGACAGTGATGATGAAGAAGCTTCTAAAAGGGAAAATAAATATCAAAAGGGAAACACGAGAAGAAAAAAAGGAATTTCTTCAAGAAAAGTTTATACTCAAAGGAGGACAGTTCCTCATCAGACGAGGAGGATAATGACAGTGACAATGATTCAAAAAGATTACTCTTCATGGAAGTAGAAGATGGTTCCAAATAAGAACGTGAAGTCGATCTCAGAGAAGATATAATGAGTGCATTAGAATAACTTAGAAATGAAAGAAATAAAAACAAGTTACTCAAGGAATAATTAAAAATGAAAGAAGGATCTTAGACTTCCAAGTCTGAAGAAATCGAGCAAATGATCACGAGTCTAATAATTCAAATAGAAGAAGACAGGAGAATTGAGGAAGTACTTAGAATTCAGTTAGAAGAAAAGGAGAAAACGATTGGAAGCTTGGAAGTAGAAATAGTCTCTTTAAGGAAATGTTTTTAGAAGAAATATGTGCAACATAAGAGCACCAAAATATTGGATCAAATCATCAGCAGTCAAAGACCATCCAATGAAAAATATGGATCATGATACAATCAAGTACAAAATGAGAAGGGATCAAGATCCAAGACAACAAAATAAAGAAGTTACACAGAGATTCTCAGAGCTTCAGTCAAGAAGGAAGAATGCAATCCCCCAAAGAATAACATTCAATAAATAAAGAAGACTCAAGAAGAGGATTTCAGAAGGACTGCATTGCAAAGAAGATCATCTACTCTCAGGTATCAAATATTATTTTATGGTCATTATTTTAATTGTGCTAATTTTGGACATAAATATGTAAACTACAGATCATATGCCAAGAACCGAAGCAAATATATAGGGTACTTAAATAAAAGTTATCCCGGAAAATCTTATGAAGCATATAATAGAAACCAAAATAGTTTTGGTTCACTGAGTAATGATTTTTTTTTTTTGTTTGTTAGTTTTTCCGTGACATGTGGGACTAAATTGTAGCTAAGAAACCGTGACTCAGGAGCATCTAAGCCATCAAAATCACCCAGGGATCGCACCCGGCCTGAGCCACACCAACCCTTAACATGGTTGGATTTTTTGTCCCCGCAGGTTTTGAACCAGTGACTTTAACATCACGGAGTGCCTTAACTGTCCTACACCTCGGAGACCACTGAGTAATGAAGTTGACTGCTACAAATGAAAAAAAATTGGACACATAGCGAAGAATTACAGATTAACTATTCCACCCAGGGAACCAAAGAAAAACATAAACATTTAGATATCAGAACCACAAGAGATATGGAAAAGAAAGCAAAATCAATGCTTGTTTTCTCTACAACCCCAAGACAGGAAAAGTGATTGGTATGTTGAAAGTGGTTGTTCAAAGCATATGATAGGTGACAAGAATAGGTTTCTAACTCTGAAGAAAGAAAGAGATGGATCAATTTTATTTGAAAATAATCATTCAGCTAAAATTATAGGTAGAGGCATGGTTAATCTTGGAAGCAAAAATGTCATGGAAGAAAATGTTTTACTGGTCGAAGATATGAAACACAATCTTCTAAGTGTAAGTCAAATGTGTGATCAAGGACATAGACTTCAGTTCAACTTAAGGAAATTTGAAATTAGGAAAGAAGGATCAGGAAGGTTAGTGGCAACAACGATACAGATTTTGAACAACATATATGTTTTGAATGAAATTGGTAAATACATGTGTTGCTTAGGGAAAGAAAATGAAGGTTGGCTATGGCATAGAAGAATGGGTCACATGAACTTTGACAATCTTGTCAAAATTGTTAGAAAGGAATAAGTAAAAGAAATGCCTGAAATTTCAAAGCCAACGGATACTCTATGCAAGCATTGTCTACAGGAAAAAACAGACTAGGACCAAGTTCAAATCAAAAGAGTACTCAACAACAAAACAATTGGAGATTGTACATACCGATCTATGTGGAGCAACGAGAAAAAAGGGATTAATCGGTGAACAATATTGTTGGAACGCGCATAATTTTGAACTTTTGAGATTTAATATTTTTCACCTCTTACAAATAAAATTTTACCCAAAAAAGCATAAACTTAGAGAGTTTCCTTTCAATTTTAAATCAAACCCATTGGTTTTTATTTAGCAATAAGGCACTTGCAATATATACCATCGATAAGTTTCATTGATTTGATCTAACGATCCTAATAATATTCGAGGTTTTGGAGCCGTCTGTGTTTTAAAGGAAATCCTTCAATGGTCGCTTCGCAGCTCCACGCTTTGGGTATTCCAACAAACCGAAATAACGAAAACCTTGAAACTCTGAAACCCAAAGATAATTGCTTGTGAATTTCCCTAAAATAACTACGGATACGAGTCATAAGACACATGTCCTTTAAAAATATTTCCTCGAGTTGACACATGGCACTCATTTTTGACATCTACGTCAGATGATTCAGACATTTTCAAGTGACATGTGGCACCTCTATTTTCTTGACACATCATCAGAATGATGTCACCCCTGCCACATCACTCTAATAGATTTCTCTTCAGGAGTTTTTGTTTTCAGAATCCCTGGATTATCAAAGCGTTGAAGTAAAGTGATTACAAAAAGTAAAAAAGGTTTTTAAGGAGTTAATAAAATGGTTAGCGACTTTAACGAGTCATGATTAAGAGTTAATAAATTACTTTGTGGTTTCGTATTTCGAAAATTTTCCCCCGTGTTACATTCAAAACCTATGAAGTCCAAACTTCCAAAATACTTAAAGTTAATACAACTTTTAAACATGATTAATTAATACTTAAGAGTAATTACCCAAAAATTAATTACTTCACAGTTTCGGATTTCGGGAGACTTCTCTTGTGCTACATTCAAAACTTCTGAAGTCCAAACTTTCTAAATACTTGAATTTAATACAACATTTTAAACATGATTAATTAATACCTAAAAGTGATTACTCAGAAATTAACTCCTCCGTGAATTGAGACTTTGGGAGATTTCCACCCTGTCACATCCAAAACCCCCAAACACGAACTGTCGAAGTATTGATGGCATTTATGATCAATTAAGGATAATGATTTCAAATAAGGATTTTGAATCATGAGGTAATGAATTCAATTAAGGTTAATAAATTCTTCATCAGTAAGGCTATACGAAGATCAATAAACATTTTTTAATAAAAGCACTTTGAATTTCAAAGTCAATTTTAACATTTGCAATTAACAGTATTTATCCAGTATAGAACTCACAAACTTCTCCTATAACAGATAAGATAATTATGTTCCCTTGAGTATTATGGTGCCACAAAAGGTTGAAAATAAGCTTGATGCATCGGGTGATGATTCAAATCCGAATGCATACATTCTATCAGACACAACTCTGTGAGTTGTTGAAGCCATTAAAACTTGGATGCAGGTCTTCGATGTCTTTAGAGAATGAGATCATCATCTTCCCAGATGACTCTTCCAAATAAGACAATGACTCCTATACATATAAGCTCAGACATGTAGCACAGTCGGAGCTTCATAAGATCATTGAGCGCCCAATAATCCTACCCTATAATGATATGATAAGTTGAGATTTGGAACATGTCGACATCCAGACCCGGAGCATCATCAACCACTAGCAGGTTGTTGTCAGCTCTATCCGACCAGAACACCTACAAGTAATGTACAAACTTTCCCCTACTCCTAAATACACTTACAATGTCGCATTCCTTCTAGATTTTGAGAGAAAGGAATGCACCCAAAACGCTAGAAACGATCATGATATAGTCAAGAACTAGTGGGGGAATCCAGAAAAATTCATATTCAACGCTCATGGTATGTACACCATGATGTATTTGGACGCTCATATGCTATATTTAACCACGATGCTTTGTATCCTATTCGGGAAGAATAAACCTTCACATTTCTCGGTCGAGTGGGTAGCCATTATGAATGAGATAGCCGAGGGATATACTTTCAATTGGGCCAAAATGTTGTCAGATAATTTGGCCAAATAAATCGTTGATTATAAATAAGAAAAATCAAAAGGGAAGCCTTCCCCTTTTTGCATGTCGTCATATGTTATGGATGCCATTTGTTTCATGACCCCTTTTCCCCCGATGAACTAGAATTGGACCCTGGCCAGTTATGAACTTATTCATTTTTATCACTCCAAGTTATGGGAGGAGAAGGACAAGGATTTCTTTTATGAAATTTGTCACAATATCGTAGTGTCGGTTTATATAGCCATTTATGGTCACCCGCCACCTTGGATTTCGGAAAGGATTATGGGGAATCTAGGCAAGCTTGTATACTAGTTTATTGAGGATAATTTATCCTATATCAGAGTCTTCGGTTCTTCAGTTTCTCCTCATTCCCTCCCACGGTTTTTACCCGACAAGATGGTGTGTAGAGAAGTGGCGTACCAGACAATGGTAGGAGGTATCATCAAAGAGTTAAAATCATCTCAGAAAAATGTTTGGTCGACTTTCCCCATTCAAGTTGGAATGTTCACATTGTTAGATTTCAGTCACTCTAAAGTCGAGGCCACGTCCCTTGAGGATGTCAAATTAGTTGACATCGAATTCAAGAAGCATGATCCACATAATATAGTGGAAATCCATCTATCTTAGTTTAACATGAAGCGATACATACATGAGAATTCCCCTTATGATGAAATTTCCAGGGGAGCTATGTCATATGAGGAAGTCTAAAGCAGATTCCAGGCTCTGTCCCCTAACCAACAAGTTGGTTTCCTCAACTTTCAGAAACACAGGCGAAACCGTTTACCCAAAATATTGCATGGAGAGTCAAATATCACACCTCCTTCAGAGGAAGTCGGACCCACAGGATCTGAGCCAAGTTCCTGTACTAAGAACAAATATGAGGAAGAATCGAAAGGTCCAGAAGTGTTATCCCTCATTCAACACCAACTACTCCTGCTGGCACCCCAAATACAACAAGACAAGCACCTTCCACCGAGATTGGTTCGCCTATCACATCATTAACCCTTTTACAAACCAGCTTCAAAAATCGTAGTTCCAAACTTACTTTCATAGGTGATCTTACTCCTATTTTTCCCAAAAAAATGCCTCCCTTAGACTTCTTTTTTAGCAAGAAACGGAAATCCATCGTGAAGAGGGAATCTCACCAAAAGGATGGGGTCATCACTAAAAGGCAAAGACTGGTGTATGGTGGGAAATACCATGATGGTCCAAAGTTTGCAAAAGAAGTTATAGTTTTGTTCAGGGATTTTTCCACTTACAATCAATGGTCAGTGGAAAATTTGACCAAACAACTCCAACAAAAGTGTCTCTCAGTAGAACAATTGGAAAATCAGATATATACTACAAATCAGACTATCAAAAGAAGGATGAACCAGGACTTTGAGAAAATCAGGGCTAGTGATCAACAACAAATTAAACAACTACAGGACAACCTTGAGTTGCTCTACCAGAGTTCACATACAAGCAAAGGATTGATCACTCAATGTGACAACTTGATCGAGTAGCTGTCAGACTGACCCTGACAGAAAACACAATGATAGACATTTCGTCCTTCAAAGAATAAGCATAAGAATTTTCCAAGCAAGAACTCTATCTAAAAGTAGATTCCATTCAAAAATGTTATCAGGTAGTAGACATTTCCCTAAAATATATCTATGTCAAGGAAAAAAAGGCCTACTCAGCCCGATCTAAGTTTCAAGAATTTCTCATATGGATGCAAAGAGCTAATGCCCCTAGTTTTCCTCTTCTCTCTCATTTTGAACAAGTAAGAGGTGAAATGGCCCTAAAATCCCGGGAAACAAATCTGGAAGAAGGAAAGAAAATTGCCAAAGATGTAAAAGAGGCTTCTCTCGAGGTATTGTCATCATTAAATAAAAAATTTATTGAGTTCGAAGGAAGTAATATCTCAGATGATTTAGGGAATATTGAGATAGAAATGAACCAACAAAGCTCCAGAAAGAACAAGGAAGCTACTGAGGCGACCATCCAAGAGATGAGCTAGATTGATTTGCTTAAAATCAATGAACGATTGGTCAGTCCAAGTTCAGAGTTTCAGGTCACAGTTCAAGAGGTGCACAAGATCCAGGAAAAGTTGCCCCAATTACAGAAGAATATGTTTTCCTTCAAATTAAATGAAAGGATCAATCCTTCAAGGCTCGTGGTAGCACTGATGGATAGATGCACCCAATGCATTGAATAGAAAAAATCAAGTGTAGCGGGGAGAAAATGAACAAGCATACACAATGTTCAGCCTCTCCACCCACTCTACCTTTCACCCTCCAACAGTCATTGACCCTGTCTATCCCTACCACCCGCATTCTTGCATCCACTCATCCCACCTCCTCATTGGACACTTGTCCTCCCATCATTATTTTTGTGAATAGTTACGCTTCCCTATAACCGTTATCCATCCCTTGACAATATAAGTTTGATCTATTCATATAATATTCCTCTCCATGTCTTCAATTGCAATTCCTTGACCCACTGGACACACCCTAAGGGACAACTAGCAACGAGATCAAATGGCCAAGACAGTAAGCCGAATGATTGTGGTGACCCTAATGGATATGTGTATACAGCTCAAAGACTAAAGGAAAACAAATGCTTCTACCAAAAGATGAAGAGACAGAGGAAAGCACCAACAAAACTCATCAATATTTGCATGATGTTGTATTATTCAGATGTATTCTATTTTTAGGCAAATATCGTAAGAAGTCCAACATTTTTCAGTTGTGACAAATTTTGTATAAATACATAGATTTAAGATTTATTTAAGTTTGCCTCTTGTCGGATGTAATTGAGGAACTCTTTTTTGAGTATTAATACAAGTGCAGACAGAGATTCTAAATTTCATTCAATTTGAGTTATGTGTTCCCTATGTGTTTCCATTTCTCAGAATTTCTTTCTGTAATTCTTGAATAGTGATTGATTACAATTTAGTATTATATATACTATGATAATATTACACCAAGAGTTCATTTAGTAAACAACTTTTCCTCTGTTATTACTGTGAGTAAAACAAGACATGTTATATGTATGAATTACTGCATTTTTTTATCTTGTTCAAGGGTTCATCTTCTACTTTTCGCCTACTACAAACAAGGTGAGACTTATCTGTAATTGATGTTTGAATTTGTTTAATGGTTTTTTAAATATTTCTACATCATTTGATATTATAATTGTGACTCAAATAACAAGATACAACCTTTGTACTTTCTTATTATTGATTTCATTTAAAGATCATTTCTTAAAAAAAAATGAAGGTAGAAAAGGCACTCATAAAAACATTTCATTTAAAACCTTTGATGCCTAACATTATTATTTGATCCTTAGAATCAATCTCAGGAATAAAAAATACTTCATGCTACTAATTGATGACTACACAAGAATGACTGCAGTTTGATTTCTCAAGAAGAAGTCAATGGCATTCAAACACTTCAAGATATGCAAAAAGTTGGTTGAAACAAAGACAGAATTGAAAATCAAATGTTTGAGATGAAAAAATGGTGGAGAGTTTACATTGAAAGAATTCATGGATTTTGAATCACAAGTTGACAAAGGCATGTTTGTAGGGTACTCGAGCAAGAGAAAGGTTTACAAATGTTTCAATCTAAGACTCAACAAAATAGTGGAAAGCATCAATGTAAAAATTAACAAGACAAGTGTATGAAATCCCAAAAAATAAAGAAAAGACTCAAAAGACTAGGAAGGAGAAGAGGATTTGAAGGAAGAAGTAGAAGAAACAGAAGCAGAAGAAGAAGAAGAGAAGCCAGAAGCAGAGAAAGAGGAAGATGACCATCAAAATATTCAGATATCTCCCAAAAATCCTATACGGTGAGTGTTGAAAAATCATCCATCAAAATAGATCATTGGGAATAAATATGCAGGAGTTGAAAACCGGAGAAAATTATGCTCACCAGAAAAAAGATGTCTAGCACTATTTTCCATGGTTGAACCCAACAGTTTTGAAGAATCCAGCAGTGATGAACATTGGATCAAAGCTATGGAAGAAGAACTTGATCAAACAGAGAAGAATGAAACATGGGAACTTATTCCAGAGCCTAAGAATAAGAATGTGATTGGCACACAATGGGTATTCAGAAACGAGTTGAACTAGGATGGATAGATAACCAAGAATAAAGTAAGGTTAGTATGCAAAGGATATGCTCAGATTGAAGGAATATATTTTGAAGAAAGTTTTTCCCAAGTTGTCAGAATGGAAGCAGTCAGAATGATCTTGTCTTATTCATGTTCGAATAAAATCAAAGTATATTATATGGATGTAAAATCATCCTTCCTGAATGGAGAACTAGAAGAATAAGTCTACATCAAACTGCCAGAAGGGTTTCTATTGTCAAAAAAGAAAGATTATATTTGCAGATTGAAGAAGGCACTATATGGACTCAAACAAGCCCCCAGAGCATGGTATTCAAGATTGGAAAGGTATCTACAACAAAAAGGGTTCAGGAAAGGCAATGTAAACAACAATCTCTACATAAAGGTAAATAAAAATAGTTTATTGATAATTGAAGTTTATGTTGATGCCATTATTTTTGGAAGTGATGGTGACAGGATGAGTCATAAATTTGCTAAAGACACACATAATGAATTTGAAACTTCATTACTTGGTGACTTGTCTTTATTTTTGGGACTCCACATATGTCAACAAGATACATGTATTTTCATCTCCCAGACCAAATATATCAAAGAAATGTTAAAGAAGTTTGGAATGGTAGATTACAAGCCCTAAGTACTCCCATGTAGAATAGTTGCAAATTGAGAAAATATGATATATCCAAGGATGTAGTTCAGAGACTCTACAAATTGATGATTGAAAATTTACTCTATGTGACAACATTGAGACCGGATGTGATGCAAGCAGTTGGAAAGGTGGCAAGATTTCAAGAAGCACCGATGGAAACACATGTTATGGAAGTAAAGAGAATATTTAAATCTCTCAAAGGAACAAAAGACTATGGATTATGGTATCCAAAAGGGAATGATTGACCAGTTGCATACACATATGTGGATTAGGTAGGAAGTGTTGAAGATAGAATAAGTACAAGTGGAGCATCCTTCTACTTGGGTGATTTTCTGGTATCCTCGTTGAGCAAGAAGCAATCTCCAGTATTATTGTCCACAATAGAAGCAAAGTATATTGCAACAACAACATGTTGTACACAGGTTCTCTAGATGAAGTAAACTTTGGAGGATATACAGGTGGAATATGATGAGCCTATTCTGATATTCTGTGATAAAACCAGTGCTATAAGTATCTCTAAGAATCCAATGATGCATTTCAAGACAAAACACATTCTGATCGAGCTTCACTTTCTACGGGAATAGGTCACATAGAAGAACATCAAGGTAGAGTGTGTTGGGACAAAAGTACAGATTGCAAATGTCTTCACCAAACCTCTTCTGAGGGAGACTTTTGAATATCTTCGACAAAACCTTGGAGTAGTTTCAACCCCATAGTGATCTACATGCTAGTTGTCATAGTAATATAGGGGGAGAGAAGCAGTAATCATGAAAGACTTGAATGTTTTTTTTTAATGTGTTTTATCAAAGATTTACACGAGGAAGCACCATGAAGAGAAACATGAGTAGAGATCATAGGCCTATAGAAAAGGGGAGTGACCCCAAGGATAAATCACCCTTTTCCATTGATGTCAAAGGGGGGGAGAAAAAAACAGGCATGGAAACGAAAAGAAGAGGTATGAAGATAGGGGGAGACAACATATACAAGAGTTGTTGTGTCTAAGTGTTTCCATTAATGCCAAAGAGAGATATTGTTGAGATATTAATTGTAATTATTGAAAGATTAATTGTCATTGAATTGTTGAAAGATTGGTTGTCATTGATATCAACCCTTGAACAGGTTGCATGTCAAGGTAAAGTAGTTGTAAATAGAAATTAACAAGTTGCACATCAGTTTCATGTCAAAGTAATTGTAAATAGAATTTAACAAGTTGCATGTGAGTTGTATATCATGATGAGTTCCATGTCAGTTGCATGTCAACACGAGATCCTCATTAAAACAAAGAGAAGATTCAATTGGAAAATCACTTCGGAGAATACAGGTTGGATATCTAAGGAAATGATAGGAAGTCAGTGAAGTCTAGTGAAGGAAGAAGTTTGCAGGAACCGAGTGTATAGAGAAGAAGTTATAGACAGAGGTTATTTGAGTAAATCCATGGGTTTTAGGAGGAAAAGAACGAACATCCGCGGGCTGCAGTGAGGAAAAGAGTGGACACCCGTGAGAAGACAATGTATAGGGTCGCATAACTGTGAGGAACAATTGTTGAAGATCAAGGATCTAAAACTCAAGTTAGCGACATGTTGAAGGTATGTCTTCCTATGTATGTTAGGGTGTGTATTATGAAGAAATCATGAAGAAATATGTCATAGAGATTCATAATCATTTTATTTGGATAAATCCCTTGTGAATATTTGCATGAGGTTTGTGTGGTTACAGTCTTGATGAGATATCAATTTCAGTAGCAACAACATAAATATCAGAAACAACATCAACAACAAGTTATCAGTGATAGAGGTAGTGACAATTTATATACACTTATATTCCAGGGCGATTGGATGGGGCAGGGAAAGGGGGTTGTATCCTCCTTTTGGTTGGAGTCGGTAAATTAGGGAGTTGGAGATTCCTTTAGGTTGCAGTATGTAAATAGGGGGTTGGAGCCTCCTTCCAGTTGTAGTTGAAGAAATAGGAAATTGGTGCTTCCAATGAATGTACTCTTTGATAAATAAGAAAATCATTATGTCGTTTTCTACTGCATTGGGTTTTCACATAAAATTTTGGTGTATTGTGTTTATGTGATGTTTATGCATTGAATTATGGTGTGTATGATATATTGAATGCTCACGATATTTATTAGAGGTTTTATATTGTGATTAAAAGTACTAATTGTGCTCATACGAATTCACCCCCCTCCTCTCATTATTTCAACACATTGTATTATTTTGAACTCATTAAACAGTTTGTGCCATAAAATAGACATCGGTGTTTTTTTTATGATTTTTACCCACTAGTGCCTATTAATTACATTGACATGCCAATGCTAAAAATTATGAAAAAACATTATTACCTTAAATGACATAATGTACAATTATATTTATCATTTTAATATTTTACGGTGTGCATGATTACAATACGCATCAGTGATTTACATATAAGATACACACCGGTGCTTAGTAACAAAGAATGGTGCCGACATCTGATCCAGATTTATAAATGGAATGAAATGAAATACATATGTATAGCAAAGAAATGCACAGAGATACAATAAAACTTGACTTCAATTAATAATTAGAACATGTTGAAACTGTAAAATGAAGACTGAAACAAACTTGTTCGAATGGTGGCAACTTATATCTGAGAAGAGATGTGACAACTACACTCATTCTCAAGAAGAGATGAGTACAATGAGGCTCCAAAGACATTTTTAACATTAAACCTAAACATCTAGAACCCTAACCATGCGAGATGAAACATGAAAAGGTTTGTGGTCCTTGATGGGGGTAGTTGATACGTCAACTTCCTGAGGGAATAAATTTTGCAGGAGTTGAAACCCGAAGAAAATTGCGCTCACCAGAACAAATACATCTATCATTGTTGTCCATAGTTGAACCCAACAATTTTGAAGAAGCCAACACTGATGAACACTGGATCAAAGCTATGTAAGAAGAACGGAATCAGATAGATGAGAATGAAACATGGGAACTTGTTCCAAAGCCTAATAAGAAGAATGTGATTGGCACACAATGGGTATTCAAAAATAAGTTGAACGAGGATGGACAGGTAACCAAGAATAAAGCAAGCTTAGTATGCAAAGGATATGCTCATGTTGAAGGAATATATTTTGAAGAAACATTTTTCCCAATTTCCAGAATGGAAGCAGTCAGAATGATCTTGGCTTATGCATGTTCAAATAAAATCAAAGTATCAGATGGATGTAAAATCAGCCTTCTTAAATGGAGAACTAGAAGAAGAAGTATACATCAAACTGCCAGAAGGGTTTCTACTGTCAGAAAAGAAAGATTATGTTTGCAGATTGAACAAAGGAATTGTATGGACTCAAACTAGCCCCTAGAGCATGGTATTCAAGATTGGACAGGTATCTGCAACAAGAAGGGTTCAGGAAAGGCAATGCAGATAGCAATCTCTACATAAAGATAATAAAAATAGTTTATTGATAATTGAAGTTTATGTTGATAACATCATTTTTGGAAGTGATGATGACATGATGAGTCGAAAATTTGCTAAAGACATGCATAATGAATTTGAAATTTGATTACTTGGTCAGTTTCCTTTCTTTTTGGGACTTTGCATATGTCAGCAAGATACATGTATTTTTCATCTCCCGGACCAAGTATATCAAATAAATGTTAAAGAAGTTTGGAATGGTAGATTGGAAGCCCTAAGTACTCCCATGCATATCAGTTGCAAATTGAGAAAAGATGATATATCCAAGGATGCAGATCAGATACACTACAGATCGATGATTGGCAATTTACTCTATGTGACAACATCGAGACTGGATGTGATGCAAGCAATTGGATAAGTGGAAAGATTTCAATAAGCACAGAAGGAAACAAATGTTATGGAAGTAAAGGGAATATTCATATCTCAAAAGAACAAAAGACTATGGATTATGGTACCCAAAAGTGAATGATTGACCAGTTGCATACACATATGTGGATTAAGTAGGAAGTGTTGAAGATAGAAGAAGTACAAGTGGAGAAACCTTCTACTTGGGTGATTTTATGATATCCTGGTTGAATAAGAAACAATATTCAGTATCATTGTCTACAACAAAAGCAAAGTATATTGCAGCAACAACATGTTGTACACAGGTTCTCTGGATGAAGTAAACTTTGGAGGACATACATATGGAATATGGCGATCCTATTCCGATATTTTGTGATAAAACCAGTGCTATAAGTATCTCTAAGAATCCAATGATGCATTCCAAGATAAAACACATTCCAATCAAAATTCACTTTGTACGTGAATAGGTTACAGAGAAGAACATTAAGGTAGAGTATGTTGGGACAAAAGAACAGATTGCAGATGTCTTCACCAAACCTCTTCCGAGGGAGACTTTTGAGTATCTTCGACAGAAACTTGGAGTAGTTTCAACCCCACAATGATCTACATGGAATTTGTCACAGTAATATAGGGGGAGAGAAGTATTAATCATGAAAGAATTGAATGTTTTTTTTTAATGTGTTTTATCAGAGATTTACATGAGGAAGCACCATGAAGAGAAACATCAGTAGAGATCATAGGCTTCTAGAAAGGGGGAGCGGCCCCAAGGAAAAGTCACCCTTTGCCATTGATGTCAAAGGGGGGGAGAAAAATAGAGGCATGGAAACAAAGAGAAGGGGTATGAAGATAGGGGGAGCCATTATAAGCAAGATAAAAGTTGTGTCTAAGTGTTGCCACCAATGCCAAAGAGGGTGATTGTTGAAATATTAATTGTAATTATTGAAATATTAATTGTCATTGAATTGTTGAAAGATTGGTTATCATTGATGTCAACCCTTGAACATGATGCATGTAAAGGTAAAGTAGTGTTGACGCTTGAATCCATTAGTACCGAAACGAAAACCTCACGAGGATGTAAATCCCCCTGGGTTTTTATAGAGGTGGAACTCCTCTTAATATTTTCTCGAGATTTCTATATATTCAAAATGTGGGACTTGACAGAAGTCCATTGTAGTAATTCAAGGAAACATAAATATTGTGAGAAAATAAAAGGAAAATGTTTTTTTTTTCTTTTTTTCTTTTTAAAGAAAATTTCTAAGAACGGACTAGGAATCACACACTTCACACATTTAAACCAAATAAGAAAAATTTCATCACATCCATCATAGTTTAAGATAAAGATTTATGATCACATAAAACAATAAAAAGAAGATGATCTACATGCACAAGAGAACTTTAACAGAGTGAACACATGGGAAGCTCAAGCAAATATAATGATAAATCAACCTCAAATACTTTATATTCTGAAAACAGGGTTACAAAGCACAGTCGATATTGTTCCCAAAATAACTCTCTTGAAATTTCTAAAAAACATATAGTATATTACATATTCTTTGAAATTGTAAATGTGTTTGTCTTAAATAATGGGATTGGGGCTCTCGTGGACCATAAAGAAAATAAATACAAGAAGTAAGATTTTGGAAGGAAGATTATGGGCGGTAGAAGAACAACAAGACCTGGTAAGACGAAACAAAAAGAGTTATCAGTGTTCAGTTAAACCTTTCTAGTGAAAGAGGTGGAATAACTGGATGCACGACTTGATAAAGAAAATAAAGTTGTGATCATCATAAACTTAATATGATGGTCTCTTGTGTTTTCATTTTCTTGTTGATTTCCTTTTACCATTTTCATCAACAATTATAGGAACCATCTCAACTGCTTCTTGCCCTTCATTGGTCAGTTTATCGATAACTTTCTTGAACCATTCTTCAATGTAAGTTTCCATTGGTGCCACTTTGATTTCATGTTGGATTTTAATGTTGAACAACTCACCCTCCAAGTCTCGTAGATCAAGGAAAATTCCATGTAATGCTTCTTCAATGTCCTGATTTTTTACGAAGTAATACACTAGCCAGTTATCTATGGCATCCTCATCATATTCAATTATACCATAGAATTTTTGAATTAACAATCCTTTAAAAATATCAACTTGCTCATCGAACTATTTTTTTGTTAGGAGCAACGAGTTGAGAATCAACTTGGGATCTTGGAATTCATTAGTGCTTCCATATGGGTACACCTCTATGAGCCTTTTGAATAGTTCTTCTCTCCTTGGTATGGCTTGGTTGCACACTTGAACGTTGTTATTCAATTTCTTTATTTTTTCTTTCCAACAGGCGTTCAACTACTTGATCCAACTTGGAGAGGGATGGTCCTCCTCTCTTCTCATTAGCTCTGACATGTTGGAAAATTTAACACCAAAGAGTACCACGACATCAAGGTAAAAACCTTCTTCATTTTTTAGGTCATCTTGTAAATAATCATGGAATTCATGCGCCCTCAAGCCAAAAGAAATCATGTTCTTTGAAATTTCCCAAGCTTCTATGATCAGTGCCATTCTTTTATTGATATTATTCTCCACATAGCTCCTGGTTGATGTGAGTAAGCTTAAGGATTCCTTTAATTTAGCAGTGGGCATGGTGGGTCCAAAAATTTCCAAAGGGATGGCAAGAAATGGAAGAGGCATCAAAGTCTCTTCCAGTTCATTAATCATTTCCTTTAACTTTATATTTTCTTCTTCGAGACCACCAATGGTGTCGTCCAATGCATCGTCGGTTGCTCTATAGATTTTGGAAATCTGGGAAGGACACATATTTCTTAGGTTAACCTTTGAAAAAGATTTCCCTTTTTTATTCTTCACATCACTCTTCTCAATAATTAATTTCTTAGATTCAGTATCAAAGACAACGCTCCGAAATACAAATGACTCTTCTTCATCGAAGGTCTCATTCTCAACAATTTCCAATGAAATATTCTGGTGGATCATGCCTCTTGGCTAATAAATGTTAGGAATTTTTTTATCTATGTCACGTCGATCTCCATATCTTAGAGGGATAAGTTGTTGATGTCACTTTCGACGCGATGCTCTTCTTCTTGTTGTACAATATTCTTCATCTTCTTCCTTAGAGGGATTTTATGTGAACTTTCAATTTTTCCTAGAGGGTGGTTCTTGTCTCCTCCTTGTAAATGTGTTGAACCTACACATAATAGATCTAGTTAAACAATAATACACACATTTGTAGAGAGAATTGGAGAAAGAAGAAGAAGGAGAGAAAGAATGGAATAATTCTCATTAACCGTTGTGAATAATAAATAATTTACACATGATATACTTTGTATATCTCAATGAGTTTGACTTGAGGTGAACCAATGTGCCATAATGGTGGTCTAGAGTGATCTGGACACACACCAACAATTACGGTAGTGAACTTCCACCTATTCTAGTCTCTCAGGCAATTACGGGAGTGCACTGCCACCTAGTTGAGTTAACTAGTCAACTAGTCTTCAGTTAACTGACTGAACAGATAGTAGTGAGGAATTAACTCAGGGAATCAAGGCTAATGCACCACTCTAGTGATGATACCAAGTCAAGGTTGAATTATCATGGTGATGATCCCAATGTTGCATGGTGATAATCCCAATGCAACATCTAAACTCAACTCAACTAGTCCAACTAAAGTGTCAACTGAAAGAGAATATTCTCCAAGTGGAATATTCTCCCCTAAAATATAGGAGACTGGATAATGACTAATTATGAATAATAAACAAGGAATAATCTTAGGAAAATGAAAATCCTAGGTGTGTGTGAAGTAACTTCAACACCCCCCTGAACATCACTATGGTGAAAATAAAGATTGGGTCCCGGCAATGAGGCCATGTTAAGTACCCAAGTACAAAAGATACACTGAAAATAAAGTGAGGAAAGAGGGAAAACCTCATTGAAAAACCCCCCCCTCAAAGTACAATGCATGTAAAAAGAAGAACTACAGTTGCTAGGCAATTGTGTCCTTCACTCCAAGACGACCTCACAGAGAATGGAATTTTTGCTCAGTGAAGGTCTTGGTGAAAATGTCTGTCATTTATTTTGCTGAAGGAAAGAACTGTAAATCTATGATCCCCTCGTGTACTAAGTCCTGAATGTAGTGCATGTGGATCTCAATGTGCTTTGTCTGTTGCCTCTGAACTGAATGCCCAACTCAGTGAGAAAATGTTGTAGCCACATAGCCTAAATGGTTATGTTAACTACCCCTCTATACTCTACCTCGACTGAAGATAGAGAAATGGCAGCTTGCTTCTTGCTTGACCAACAAATAGGCCCGAAACCAAGACTGAGTGAGTAATCATATGTGGACTTGCGATAAATGTTATCGCCAGCCCAGTCGGAATCAGTAAACCCAATGAGATCTAATGTAGAGTCTATTGCATAATGAATCCCAAAGGTGATGGTTCCCTATATGTATCGAAGGATATGCTTTGCATCTTTCCAATGTAGCTCATGTAGCTTCTGCATGAACCTGGAAACTGCGCCAACTGCATATGAGAGGTCTGGTCTAGAGTGTGTGAGATACAACAAGCTCCCCACTACCTGTTTTTATAGTGTGTTGTCAACCAGTGGAGTCTCCCTGCCATCCTCAAGTTTGACTCCTGATAGGAAAGGAGTCAGAGCATACTTGTAGTCTGTCATGTGAAATCTCTCAAGGAGATCTCGTGCATACTTGGCTTGAGATAGATTGATTCCTAATGCATCCTGACTGATCTCAAGTCCAAGGAAGAAGTGTAGCGGACCCATGTCTGTCATCAAAAACCTATCATGAAGAGTCCTCTTGATTGCAGCCATCATTGAAGTCAAGCAACCAGTGATCAACAAATCATCGACATACAAAACTAAAAGTAGAAGTGAATCAGTCGTCCTGAGCATGTATACATTCAGGTATGATTTACAATGTACAAAGTTCTGTGACAACAGGTAGGAATCCATCTTGGCATACCATGCCCTCGAAGCCTGCTTGAGGCCATAAAGTGACTTCTTTAGTCGACAAACCAAATATGGGTCCTGCATAAATCCCCGAGGCTGCTCCATATAGATCTCCTCAGAGAGGTCACCGTGAAGAAATGAATTCTTCATGTCCATCTGATGGACTTCCCATCCCTTGGCTGTCGCAATGGCAAGTTCCAATTGTATAGAATCCATCTTCGCTACTGGAGTGAAGGTCTCATCATAGTCAATACCATGAACCTGTTGAAAGCCTTTGGAAACAAGCCTGGATTTGTATTTGTTGATATGTCCATCCGCTGCGCTCTTGGTCCTGTAGACCCATCTGCATCTGACAATTTTCCTCCCAGAAGGAAGGGGAACCAAATCCCAAGTCTGGTTCTCGAGGAGGGATTTATACTCCTCCTGCATGGCGGATTCCCAAAAGGGATTTCCAGCAGCCTCTCCATAAGACCGTGGATCTGAAGACTGAACCAAGAAAATATGCCTGGAAGGCAATGGTTTAGTAACAGTGAGTGCAACAGCAGACTCCTCGAAATTAGATCGAGTCCTCCTAGTATCGGTTGGATCACCTACGAGATTCCTTGCATCCTGAAGAGTAGTCTATGACGACTTGGTCCTCTGCTCTGGCTCTACAACTGCATCTGGATGCTCTGACTCTAAATCTGAATATGAATCCTCTGAGTCCTTTGAATCAAAACTCTCATCTAAAGAAGATTCGACATGTGCATGCTCATCATCTCGGACAGGTGGAAGAGTGAAGGTGTCTACATGCGACTGTTAAGGTACATGTGAGACACTTTCCTCAAATTGGACACTATGCTCAATGATGAGCCAGTTCGAAGGAAATATCAATAAGTCGATATCCCTTCACATCGTCAGGGTATCCAAAAAAAATGCACTCAGTGCTCTGTGGATCAAGTGCCTTCCTCTTTTCAGAGGGAATCAAGGCCCATGCACGTGAACCGAAAATGCAGAAGTGGGTCACTTCTGATTTGAGGCCTCTCCAAGCCTCGTAGGGGGTCTTATCATTGACATACCTATGGGGATATTTGTTTTGGATGTTTGTTGCATAGATAAGTGTTTTGGACCACAGTCTCTATGGTAGTGACTTTGCGTGCAACATGCAAGATGCCATCTCCTTTAGAGATCTATTTTTCTGCTCAGCAACTCCGTTTTGCTGCGGAGTATAGGGAACTGTATGATGCAATTGAATCCATGCCTCATGGAAAATATTATGGATCTCATGATTCACATACTCTCCATCGTTATCATTTCGGAGGACTTTGATTTTCTTTCCGGACTGTGTCTCAACCAGAGCTTTGAAAACTTTGAGGTGTTGAAAGACCTTAGAGTTTTTCCTGAGAAATTAGATCCAAGTAAAATGTGAGAAATCATCAACAAAAATGAGAACAAACCTCTCTTTGTTGATGTATGGATGCGGAAAAGGACCCATGAGGTCACTGTGGATCAAATCTAAAGGTGTGGAAGCTCGCTGACACTTTCCCTTGTCGAATTTCTCTTGAGGGTGTTTTCTGAGAACACATCCCTCACATACTCCCTTGGAGAAATGGATGGTTGGTAGACCATTAACTAACCTATGATTGCTAAGTTGTTACATGTATCTAAAATTCAAATGTCCAAACCTTTCGTGCCATATCCTACTACTTTCATCAGCATGAGTAAGCAGTAAAGCAAAACCAGGTTCAATGAATTCAGATAATGGATATAATCTAAACTGATGATTTACCTAACCGGTTGCAACCTTGGAGTTGGTTTGCATGTCATATATGTCCATGGAATTTGGTGTGAATACGAATCTCTTTCCAGTGCCAAAATTCACCATCTGATACACTGAGAGAAGGTTGAAAGAAATCTTGGGAACATGCAGCACATTCTTGAAACTTTTGTTGGTAAGTTCAATCCTTCCTTTGTCGGTGACTTTGACAGAAGAGTTGTCCCCCATCAGAATGGGAGGACCTTTGCATGCATCCAAAGAAGAATATAATGCTTCTGAGGCAGCCATGTGATGTGATACTCCTGAATCTATGATCCAAGCATTGGGAGAGGAGTTGATGGCAATCAAGGCATGGCTAGAATTGTCTTTCTTAGAATTAAGATCTTCTGGCTTCTTCTTCTTTGCACCCTCGGGGATGCGATCTCCAAGGTTGTTTTGATGAAGTATCTGAGACATCAGATCTATTTTTTTTTGCATGCATGCAGATTCTGAATGGAACCCTTTGTGAAAGTATGTGAATTTCTCTCCTTTTCTTCCCTTTTCACCTTTGGATCCGGAGGCATCTGTGAAGGTTTTTGTGTACCCTTCCTTCTTCGTATGTGCATGAGATTTATGCTTATATTTATCTTTAGATTTCTGATATTTGAGGCTGCTATCATGCACAGTGAGTGCATGCGCTCTTGGGCCTTTAATTGCGCCCATGTTGATGAGCTTGGTTTGCTCTTGTGTCAAGGATTCGATAAAGTCCTCAAGAGAAGGCATCTTTCAGGTGGCTCCAGAGGTGAATCTGATAGTATGGAATGTAGATATGAATACAGAAAATTTAGGACTAATCTTGGAGTGAATGGTGAGAACCATTTGTTTCTCCTACACCGATTTATCAACCCCGCAAGCTGTTAAGAACCAAACTTCAATATAGCATGGAAAAACCTCAGAAAAAGTACTCAACGCCTTGAAACAGAGATAATTTTAGATAATAAGCCTCTTTGAGGGGGAAACCTCCTTTTACCCCACTTAAATGTTCATGTACAAGATGATTCAAAATGAAAATGTCTCCTTGGTATATATAGGAGACTAGGAGGTATAATTACAACTAATGGCCTAAAGACAACATAAATAAAATAACATTACTAATATAATATGCCCCAATTAAGGGGTAATGCGCCAACATTAGGGCTTAACATGCCCCTCCCCTTGAGACAAGTATTGTCCACAAAGCTTGAGTAACTCTGGATGCTTCTGTATAAAACACTCATCTTCCCAAGTGGAATATTCAGCCGGTAGTTTCCTCCATTTAATGAGATACTCTGAAATGGATATATTCCTTAGATGGCGAATTCTTGTGTCAGTGATGGCTTCAGCCTCCAATATGATTTTTCCTTCCTCATCAAGTTCTGGCAATATAGTTTGAACTGGGATCTTGTCACCTATAACCTTCTTTAAGCATGAAACATGGAAAACTGGGTGTACTTGTGAATATGCAGGCAACTCCAATTTGTATGCCATAGTACCAATCTTTTGCAACACCTTATAAGGTCCATAGTACTTTGGTGATAAT
>ML777296.1:559095-609280 GCA_009831015.1 Picea engelmannii | reverse complement strand
GAGTCCAATTAGGATTTTCTGGAGGCTTATTTGGTGTAGAAGGTCCCTTTTTGGGTGGCATGTTGGCCAAATATCACTTTTGAGTCTTGATTTTGAGGTGGTTCTGCTAGACAATATTTATTCTGTTCTATCTCCCAAGTTTCTGCCCTTCTGGGTATGAAACTTTATTTTAGGTAGTTCTCTGATATTTCTTCTCTGCAATGCCACAGGTCTGATCAAAATTGGATGTGCCAAGTGGAATTTACGGTAACTTCCTCACAACTTGCCAATTTTTGTCCTTTCCAGAAGATCTCACTTATATAGAATGCCCCGCACAAAATAATTGATATCAAATTCTAAAACTCACACCCAAAATACTAAAGACTGTCCATGATCCAATGCAACCATTCCCACTCAATTTGGATACTCTAGCAAGAAGTTATGCTTGTTTTACCTGGAACACCTTCTTGAGACTAGTCAATAGGACTAGTCAGATACCCTATCTTACACAAGGTGTATATACAAATTTAAGATGACCTAGAATCTGAAATTTTTACCAAAGATACCTTACTAATTTCTTTAAATGGCCTCCAAATTTTAGGGTCTGAAACATTACAGAAAATTTTTTATAGCGAAAATTCCAAAATGACTCGTTTCAGGATGATTCTAGAACCCTATCTTGTACAGGCTGTATCTCCGAAATTATAAGGCCTCAGGAGCTGAATTTTGATCCCAATGTACCTTGATCCGTCTACTAAATACCCTCCAAGTGGTTCCTTCTGAAGCGTTGTAGAAAAAAAGTTATAGCGAAAATGCCACGTTGTCTCAGATGTAGCAGCGAATCCCCAAGACCTTGAGCTCTGATACCATATGTTAAGAACCAAACATCAATATAGCATGGAAAAACCTCAGAAAAAGTAATCAACGCCTTGAAACAGAGATAATTTCAAATAATAAGACTCTTCGAGGGGGCAACCTCCTTTTACCCCACTTAAATGTTCAAGTACAAGATGATTCAAAATGAAAATGTCTCCTTGGTATATATAGAAGACTAGGAGGTATAATTACAACTAATGGCCTAAAGCCGACATAAATAAAATAAAATTACTAATATAATATGCCCCAATTAAGGGGTAATGAGCCATCATTAGGGATTAACACAAGCTTTGAGTTGCGACAGTAAATCCTTGAATTTTGTAAAGAAATCTTGGATATTGTTGAATCTTTTTGGATCCAATGTGAGCAGCTCCACCTCCAGCATGTGTCCCCTCATCTCATCCTATTTTCCAAATATCATTTCCAAAAATTTTCAGGCTTCATTGGGAGTCTTACAGGAAGATATGTGAAAAAGGAGATCGAGAGAGATAAGACTACAAATTGTTCCGAGTGCCTCATCCATGCGATTTAAGTACTTGGATTTTTCTGTGGTTGATGTCGGTTTTGTATCTGTATTTATGGTTAACCTATACAACCCTTTGGATCGTATATGTATGACTATTTTCTCCTTCCATGAAAAATAGTTGTAAGGTGTCAGAATGAATTCTTTTTGGAATTCCATCTTTTTGTTGTCTTCAATCTTTTGTACCTGCAAAAAAATTTGGTGTAGCTTTTTCTTAGCAATCTGTTAGCTTTGATAACATGTAAATGTGTTGAACCTACACATAATATATCTAGCTAAACAATAATACAGACATTTGCAGAGAGAATTGGAGAAAGAAGAAGAAGGAGATAAAGAATGGAAGAATTCTCATTAACCGTTGTGAATAATGAATAATTTACACATGATATACTCTGTATATCTCAATGAGTTTGAATTTAGGTGAACCAATGCACCATTGTGGTGGTATAGAGTGATCTAGACACACACCAACAGTTACAGGAGTGAACTACAACCTATTCTAGTCTCTCAGTCAATTACGAGAGTGAACTGCCACCTAGTTGAGTTAACTAGTCAACTAATCTTCAGTTAACTGACTAAACAAAGAGTAGTGAGGATTTAACTCAGGGAATCAAGGCTAATGTGCCACTCTGGTGATGATACCAAGGCAAGGTTGAATTATCATGGTGATGATCCCAATGCAATATCTTAACTCAACTCAACTAGTCCAATTGAAGTGTCAATTGAAAGAGAATATTCTCCAAGTGGAATATTCTACCCTAAAATATAGGAGACTGGATAATGGCTAATTATGAATAATAAAAAAGGAATAAACTTAGGAAAAAGAAATCCTAGGTGTGTGTGAAGTAACTCCAACACTCCTTCAACTAAACTAGTGTTGATCACTTTTCTAGATGGGTGGGCCATTGGAGCATTACTTCCAAATGTTTTAGTCTTGGGAGTAACAGTTGGGGATTGGGAACTCTTCTCGTTGGGACCCTTTCCTTTATGTTTTTAAAATTCATTGGTACTGAGTACCGTCTCCAAGTCACCAACAGTGTGAATAGGAGCACCCAAGTTATTATCTTCTTCTTATCCTAGAATATTGTGCATAAATGAATTGATAAAACCAACTGTTAACATATGTTCCACAAAAATTCTGTTAGGGTCAAACCCTTTTATCTTTTAAACATACTTTATATTATGGTTGTGGAAGTAGTTTGCAAATTCATCAATTTTGTTCATATTTTTTAATACAAAGTCCCCAATTTTCCAGGGCAATGGTATGAATTGATTTTTTCATTTATCATGAAAAAGGTGTAACCAGAAATTATATTTCCTTGCATGGGAGAACATTCTTGGAGTATCTTTTTCAAACAACAATCCTTTAAAAACTGAGACGAAGTCGTTGAAAAAATCATAAAATGCAGGGAAGCTTTGTGCCTCCATAGTGTTTGGTACCAAAAGGTCACTAGGTCAAATTCACAATTCACCTTCTTGCAGATAAACAATTTAGGAAACTGATAGAAATTTGTTATTGCGAATACCAAATAAGAGGCCATAAAAAATTTCTCATCCTTTTTGTATGGTGACAATTGGGAAGAGATTTCAATGGAAACAAATTTTCCCCAATCGAAAATGGATTGCTCCTTGACAATGAAATATAAGATATAAAGAATCATATGAGAAATATTGGCGGTATTTTCTTGGTCGGTCACTCTGGTGAATAACCAAGAAATTTCTCGAAAGGGATTTTTGAACGAGTTGACCTACAACCTGGTAATATCTTCAGGTATGGTTATGGGATTCTCCAAAAATTTAGGCAAGAGGTCCCAGGGATGGTCGTGGGATTCTCCAAAAATTCAAGCAAGAGGTCCAGGTCGTTGTCATGCTTTTTCAATAAGTCCCTGCAATCTTCACATTTGAAGGTGAGTGTTGGATCTGGGAGTTTTAGAATTTTATGGAACACTTGAGGTTAAAGTGATATGGGAGAATGATATTGAATTTGAATAATATATTGACTTGGTATATATTTCTTAGCATACCAGAAAACCAGTTCCTTGCAGTCAAAAACTTCATGAACACAACATGCACAAACAATTATGTATGTCCAAATTACTTCCTTCTGAGTAGAAGAGGACAAATAGTAACAATACACTCTAGACCACTAACATTTTTGGTCCTCATGCCCAAAAATGTTCAAAGTATCTCCGCAAAAGTGTTGTCGAGTTGTTGCTACCATAAGTTGACGAAAGTGTTCTTTTAATCCATATAATATTTGAAATGAGCGCTTGAGAGATATGATATAATCTTCTGCAAATCATGATTTAATGTGGTTTTAATAAGCAATCTCCTCGAGTCCTTCGATTATTAATGACGATCGTTACAGGACCTGCATGATGACTTATTAGCATTAAACAATACTAAATGCATATTTGGAAAGGTGTGAAGGTGGCGGGGACGGACGAGAGAAATTAGAATTTGGGAATTTTGTGAACCCACCAACCCGGGAACCTGTGATTACGAAAGGTCGAAGTTTGGCTAAGTGTTGTAATGCATTCGGTTAGACTCAATATAGAAGAGGTGAGATACTTAGGATTTGGGGGAGTCTGATAGTCAAAATGTAGCTCGCGGATCTCTTGGATGAAAAATGTATCTCACGAAATATGGGATATGAAATCTTGAACCCGAGAACCCACAACTGCAGAAATGGATAAGTATATGATAATGTGGCGGTCAGTCGGACTCATGATGTGGGAGTATTGATGGATATGAGGGTCTACGAACCCGCCAACCCATGAACCCGTCGTTTTCAAAAAAATTACTAAGTATAGTAACTAGAAAGGGAGAAAATAAAAGGCGAATTTGGGTAAGTATAGAAGAAGGAAAATAAATGGACAAAAGAAACAGGGAAAACAGAGAAGGGGAGGGAAATTTCACAAGCAGGAATTGATATGAACAACTGGATCCAACTATGGGATGATAAACCCCTGTAGGTTATCAAAAATACAGATCTCTCATGACCAGGTGCTTCCGCCCATTGGGCTATGGAGTCAGAGTAAGAATATACAAACTAAAAAAATAAAATTATGTATAATGGGAATGAGAAAGTCTTAGGAGAAGAAACATTTCAATGTTTCCCTTTGGCAGGTAGCATTAATATTTTACCCTTCATGTCTTGCAATATATAGGAGTTAAAACCCAATATCTTCTTGATGACATATGGTATGATCTAGAGTGTTTCAAACTTTGTATGCATCGATGGTTTTGTAAGGTAGCTAGAGAGGTAGTGGGGGGGCCTAGAGGGCCCATAGTGATAATAGTGGAGGTCATTCAATGTAAGGTGGAATAGGTCCACTATATTATTAAATAAGACCCACTATGGTAGTTAGATATAATAAATGGGTAATTAGATATAATAAGTGTAAGAGGACTTCTTAGAAGGTTCTACTTCTAGAAGATTCCTCCTCTAAAATGTTCTTAGGTGATGGTAGAACTATATAAAGGGGTTCAAGCAATGTAATGAGACATGAAGAGAAGTATTGTATTTGGAGCAGTAGCTCAATAGGAGGATTCCCCCTCGAAGAGGCAAGTGAACAGGAGAGGATCCCTTCCATAATAGGATCCATTGTATGGTGNTAGAGAGGTAGTGGGGGGGCCTAGAGGGCCCATAGTGATAATAGTGGAGGTCATTCAATGTAAGGTGGAATAGGTCCACTATATTATTAAATAAGACCCACTATGGTAGTTAGATATAATAAATGGGTAATTAGATATAATAAGTGTAAGAGGACTTCTTAGAAGGTTCTACTTCTAGAAGATTCCTCCTCTAAAATGTTCTTAGGTGATGGTAGAACTATATAAAGGGGTTCAAGCAATGTAATGAGACATGAAGAGAAGTATTGTATTTGGAGCAGTAGCTCAATAGGAGGATTCCCCCTCGAAGAGGCAAGTGAACAGGAGAGGATCCCTTCCATAATAGGATCCATTGTATGGTGTTTCCCTACCTCAAGGGTTTGGTAATAATAAAGTGTGGTTTCTTCTATCTTGCTTGTGGATCTATTGTGTATTCAGTATTTGTGGTGATTATATTTGTAGATCTATTCAGGTTCTTAAAAATTGGTATCAGAGCACTTTCCTTGGTCGGAGTTGTGGGAAAATATTTTTTATTTGTAGATCTATTCAGGTTCTTAACAGATAGAGAAGGAGAATTTGACCTTAAAGGAAAAAGTAAAAGACTTGGAAAAATCTTTGATTCCAATACCTTTGTTTGTTGAACCCATCACTATTATACAACCATTGTGCAATCTCGAGGATGTACCTAAAACAAGTTCCAGGTTGAAAGGTTCATCAAGTTTATTAATGGTTGTAAGAAAGTATATTGGAGACAACATTCAGAAAATGATAGCCTTGATTCTTGAAATATGGGAGTTAGCAACAAATTCACCTACTCTCTCAACAAAGGTCTTGCATTTAAAAAAATATCTCTAGAAGGACTTGGAAAATGATGAAAGATTTTACAAAGAAGTTGTGGGTACATTTTTGGCAAGGGTCTAAGGTTTAAGTGATATACATAGGAGAGAGAAAAATCTTCCTTCCAAGGCTCGTTTGAAACAAATTAATTCTTTTTGGTTGAAGAGAATTAAGTTCTTGCAGGAAATGTTGTCCGAATGTGATGTTATAAATACTAAAAGAGAGGATTTGTTCTTAAAACTTGTTGATTTAACTAAAGAAATAGAGGGTCCACATCTAATTATGGACTCAATGCTCTTATAAAAAGAGTTGTTACAAGAATAGTTGGATGCCTTAAAGGTTCTTGGGCCAACACATTTAATGACTCAACTGGATATTCTGAAGAAGAAGTGGAAAGGTGGTTAATATGGTACGTGAACAAAAATGAAGAAATTGAAGAAACACTTCATCAACTAAGCCTTGATCTTAAAGACTTGGAAAATGAACTATTTGAAACAAGTTCCAAACAAGAAATAACGGTTTCTCCTATGCGAGAGTATATTGAACAATGGTTAAGAAAATCATGGGTTAAAATAACTGAAATAGATTAACAAGAAGCTGGTAATACCATTATTCCACCTCCAACCTAAAAAGATATAAAATACACATCAACAAGAATATAACATGTTTGATATTCCATCATAGTCTTCTCATTTATTGGTCCACGTGAGCCCCATTCCAATCCATTTAGGACAAATGCACTTACTTTTAAGGTTCCCAGAGAACTGTTTGGGACACAACATTAGTGATTTATCAGACTTTAAATTCTAAGCATGACATTTCAAATGTGTGTCTATCAAAATATTTTTTTGGTTTTAATTGAATGATCATTTAAATTTCCTTTTTTTTAATTAGAACTAGAGAAAATTTCTATTGAAAATTTCGCAAGAAAACTTACAGAAGGAGAGAGCTTACAAACCCACAAATTCATCCTTTGCAAACATGGAAAAAGAAGGTTGATAACTAGTTAATCAGATCAAAGGGTTTATATCTAGCTGAGTCTTATAAAAAATTCAAAATTTCTTCCATGATATATTCTATGGAAGATTCCTAAAATCAAAATACAGAAGAAGAAAATCTACATATAATTTAGCTAGGCGAGTCTTTCTTGCATGTTTCATCTCTTTCCTTCTCTGGTGGAAAATTCAAGTTTGATATGTGTTGATAGTTTGGTGTCATTGATGTCAACCCTTGAATAATCCCTGACAGTGTGGTTTTGGTACCCAAGATTGTCTGAGGAACATTGACAAGAAGGAAAATGTAATTGCACATAAGACTATCATAGATGGATAGTACATGTCATGTCATTTCCAACGAGATGTGGAATTCCACGTGGTTTCTCACGGTTAGGGAGATATGGCCTTGTAAATTTGGAATCCCCAAAGAGTGGTAAAGAAGCCCCTAGTTGGTTACAAGTCTTAGTCAAAGGGTAAAGTGGTTGCAATAAGAAATACCTAAATTAAGGAGAGGAGTTACCTAGAACAAGTATATAAAAACCTGAAGGAGTCATTCACAAGTACACTCGCACATTTATTCATTGATTATCTTTCTTTTGATTTATTGATGTTTTGTTAAGGCTGTGACGACATATTTATGAGGTAGAAAAGGAAGTTCAAAGGATAAAGTTTCAAGGTTACAACCAACCCTAGGTTCTGAGGTATCTACTGGTTGCAAGTCAACAAGGTGCAGATGTACATGGAATGTAGTGGAGGAAAGAATGAATTTATGTTGGTTGTAGCAGAGAAGGTCGTGTATCTAAGAAAATATAATGAAGGTTTGAGTAGATGTTGGTACCAAGTCCCTAAAGGTCTAAATGAAGTCTACAAATAAACATATCGAAGTTATAGGTCTGCTACATAAGTATCAATATGGTTGTATACTTGTTTTGATGGTTACTTCTTGTCATGATATGGTGTATTCTTGAGGCATACTTGGTATGGTTGGTTTGGTATCTCGATATGGTATATATTTGTTGTTTGGTAGAGTGAGGATCACTCTTTTATCTAGTTCAACACATGACATGGTTCTTATAGTTCTTATCTTTTAGTTGATTGTATATGGTTGAGGCATATTCCCGTTGCATGGTGGCATATGGAAGAAGGAAATTCATTTGTTATTTGAGATACTTCATTGATGATATGATACAGATCTACATATGGTTGATGGTATGGTATATGGTACAAGTTACACATGGTTGATGGTCTAGTTCATGATTCACTATTCTTTATTGATGTATCTTTGGTTCATGATTGATGCATAAGATAATATGTATGTTGGTATACAATTGATGCATGGTATGGTACATGCGTTAGTTGGTTGATGAGTAGATATAGGTAGATGAGACAATGTCAGTGACAGAGTGATAGAGACAAAGTGATAGTGACAAAGACAGACTGATAGAGACATGGTGACATAGACAATGATGGTTACAGTGGAAGAGTTTGTGATAGTGACAGTTGGTCTACACTTATACTTTAGGGCGGCTTGACAGGGCAAGGATAGATGGTTGTAGCCACCTTTCGTTTGGAGCTGGAGAACTTAGGGGGTTTCTACCTCCTTCTGGTTGGAGCCAGATAATTCAAGGAGTTGTAGCTTCCTTCAGGTTGGAGCCTAAGAGTAGGGGGTTGGAGCCTCCTTCCTATTGTAGTTGGAGAATCAAGAAGTTGGTGCTTACAATGAATGTATTATTTTGATATATAAGAAAATAATTATGTGGTTTTCTCCCATTTGGGTTTCCATGTAAATTCTGGTGTATTGTGTATCTATTGTGATGTGATGTTTATGATTATACTGTTGATGATATATTGAATGATAATGATAAACTTCTGAATATCATTGAAGAATATATTCTAGTTAAAAGTACTAGTATTTCTCATTACTGATTCATCCCCCCTCTCAGTAATCCAACAATTGGTATTAGATTAGGTCCTTCAAGAAGAATTCTAACCACTGGAAGTAAATCACAGATCAGGCTAGGATTGGGGAACCACAGTTTGATGGTGAGAACTATACATTCTATAGCAAAAGAATGAAAACTTATATATAATCACAAGGATTCAATGATTGGCTATCAATAGTAGATGGATACAAAGCACCTGCCACTCCCCCGACAGATAGAGATGGAAAGAAGCTTGAAGAAAATGATTCAAGGCTAGAAACGCTATCGATAATGGTGTGACTCAAGCGATACATACCAATATTATGCATTGTGAGTCTGCAAAAGAAACACGAGATAAGCTGAAGACTATCTACGAAGGAGATACAAAAGTTAAGGAAGCTAAACTTCATATTTTTAGAGCCAAGTTCGAACAATTGAAGATGAATGAAGATGAAAACATAACAACCTACTTTCTATGAGTCGACGAGATAGTAAACACTATCAAAGGTTTGGGAGACGATATAAAGGAACATGTAATTTTTAAAAAGGTATTAAGATCTCTACCAATTAGGTTTGATTCAAAAATTTCATCTCTAGAAGAAAGAGTGGACCTAGCCACAATGACCATGGATGAGTTGCATGGGATACTCACAAATTATGAGGTGAGGATAGAGGAAGAAACTCCAATTATAAAGGAAACAACATTCAAGGCATCCAAGAAGACAAAGAAGAAATATAAACAAAAGCCAAAGTCAGATTGTAGCTATAGTGATGATTCAAAGGAAGATGAATAGATGGCTAACTTCATTAGAAGGATGAAAAAGGGAACCGACAAATACAAATGTATCCTTCCATTGAAATGTTTTAATTGTGATGGTGTTGGTCATTTTGATAATAAATGCCCCTATAAGAAAAAGAAAGGTAATGAAGAAGATGACTCTAAAAAGAAAAAGAAAATCCAAAAGGGGAGAAGAAAAGAAAAATAATTTTTTCAAGAAAAGTCTTTGCACCAAGGAAGATAGTTCCTCATCAGATGAAGATGAAGTCAATGAAAATAATACAAAAATGGTACTATTCATGGAAATAGAAGACTCCAAAGAATATGAAGAGGCAGAAGTCAATTATAAGGAAGAATTGATATGTGCCATAAAAGATCTAAAGAAGGAAAAGAAAAAAAACAAATCACTCCAGGCAGAACTAACAAAGAAAGACGAATATCAGAAATCCAAAGAAGTCAAGAAGACAATCACGAAGCTAAAAATTTAGGCATAAGAAGACAAGAGAGTTAAAGAATCACTTGGAGGGAAGTTAGAAGAAAGGGATAGGACCATTGAAGGCTTGGAAGCTGAGATAGTCACTCTAAGAAAATATCTGCAGAAGAAGGAAATGCAACGAAATAGCACCAAGATATTGGATAATATCATTAACATTCAAAGACCTTTCTATGACAGATGTCGTTTGGGATACAATCAAACACAAACAAAGAAAGGTTCAAGCTAAAAAATGAAAAAGAAAGAAGCATAACCAAGAAGCTATGAAGAAACCATTCGAGGTCCCTCAAAAGAAGAAGACATGAAGATTCAAGGGGAGGATTACAGATACATTACACCACCTAGAAGATCCATAAGTCAGTATCAACAACATCTATATATAGAAAGACCTCAAGAAGAAGAAGGATTCAGAAGAGTGACACCATTAAGAAGACCTTCTACTTCCAGGTATCAAACTATTTTTCTTGGTTCATGTTACTCATGTTATAATTTTGGGCACAAAGATGTGATTTGTAGAGCCAATACCAAGAACAAAATAAACTATGAGGTCTATACAAGAAATAATTATCCAAGAAGATCTCATGAAGCATAGAATAGAAGCTACAATATATTTGGATCATTAAGTGATGAGGTAGAATGATACAAGTGAAACAACTTTGTACATATAGCTAGAGATTGCAAACTCATTGTTCATCCAAGGGAACCAAAACAAAATATCAACAGTCATAAAAAAGAACCACAAAGGATATGGATAAGAAAGAAGGATCAATTCAACATTGAAGAATGCAATCTTTCTCTACAAGTTCAACGAAAGAAACGTGGATGGTATGTTAACAATTGATGCTCATAGCATATGATAGGTGATAAAGATAGGTTTATGACATTGAAAAAAGAAAGAGATGGATCAGTTTCATTTGGGAATGACAACTCAACCAGGATTATTGGAAAGGATGTTGAAATTTGGTATGTTCATTTAACCATAAAAAATTTCACATCATTGTCACCCAACCATAGACATTCACATATGACACCCTTGATATCACTAAATTTTACTTAGAATAATTCTAGTACGTCTACTCCAGAACCAATAGATAAACCCTAGTTTCTAACTAGAGAAACAAATCAAGAAAAGTAGAGAGCTCCTTCTCCAAGGGCAGAGAAAAAAAGAGAGAGTCTTCATATCCACAAAATAAGTACCATACACAACTGTAGAAGTTGTAGCTACACTACTCTCTCTCTCTCTCTCTCTCTCTCTCTTAAACTTGTGCCATACTTAGAAAGAATATCACCAATAAAATCACCAAGAGAGAGACCAAGACCAAGAGATGACCATGCACCCTTATTCCTCCTTGTAGTTGCAATTGCAGCTGCAATTGCAACTCTCCACAAGAATTTCTCACTAACTGGATGTACAAATGAGCTAAAATGTCCTCCATTTATATTAATCGGTCCAATGACTTTTTTGGCTAGGCCGACCTAACTTTCTAGTAATTATATTTTTTGTTTATATTTTTCCTATGGAGACGACTTCTATTTATGGAAGATTATATTCTAATATTATTTATTCTTCTAGGCTGACTTGTCTTCTAGGGTTTCCACGCATATGTTTAATGGTACACTTGCTTCTAGAATATTCTATTCTAAGTCATAGGTTACACGTGGAGGTTAATACCTCCCGCAACTACCAAAACATCAACACTCCCTCTTAGCTAGGGAGGTATTAACTAAGATGTTCTTCATGTAGTGGTGTCAAACACATCCATCCATGTCACATGGCATGGGAAATAATCACATGGTATTGTAGAACATTCTATAGGTAGCATCAACATAGCCACACACACTATCATATGATCAAACAGATCATGTAACAAGTATCACCATCATAGCCACACATTATCCATGTAGCTGGAAAACACCTCCAACACTACTAGTTGGCCCTCCAGCTAGTAGTATCTGATGCTACTGATTGACACTCTAACTGGGAATCATTTTCGACACTACATGTTGTCATCCAGTTCATACAAAACTAGTAACTCGTTAGCTCACACAAAATATGACTAAAAATTTTAACACTCCCTCTTAACGAGGAAGGTATTCCTCTTGGAACAATCATCATCACTACTTTTGTTCTTCTGCACATGTTGGTGATTGTCCTATTCTCAATCATGGATCTATATATCATAGGATGTTCTGCACTTTCACTGGAGTGGCGTACCAACCTTTGTTGGAGTAGCATACCAACATACGTTGGAGTAGCATACCAACCTATGTTGGGGTAATAAACTAGCTTGCATTGGAGTAGCATACCAACATGTTTTGGGGTAGCAGACCAACCTAAGTTGGAGTACCAACCTGTGCTAGGGTAGCATACCACCCTGCGTTGGAGTACCAAACTGTGCTCGGGTAGCATACCATCCTGCGTTGGAGTACCAAACTATGTTGGAGTAGAATACCAGCCTGTTTTGGAGTACCAACCTGCGCTGGGGTAGCATACCATCTTACGTTGGAGTACCAACCTGCATTGGGGTAGCATACTAACCCGCGTTGGAGTACCAACTTGCACTCAGGTAGCATACCAACCTGTGTTGGAGTACCAACCTATGTTGGGGCAGCATACCAGCCTGTGTTGGAGTAACAACCTGCATTGGAGTACAAACCTATGCTGGAGTAGCTTCCACTATTGGGGATCTCATAACTTCCCTCTACTGGGGAACACATCACTTCTCACTACTAGAGAAAAAAAACATTTGGACCACTCCAAGCTTGTCCCTAATAGAGGCTTGGTCAACATATATGATACTTGTTCATCGTTAGCAATATACTAGAGAAAGTGTCTCATCATATTCTTCTCCCTCTTGCTGGGAGAATCCTCTGGAGACAAATCAGGCTTTGTACATCTCTAGGCTATTTATCTGCAACATGTTTGATCTTGTAGATCAACTTGGAAGTCACCACTTACTTTCCTTATGGTATCAGAACCAATGAAAAGATATGTATCCCAGTCCTTCTAACTATCTTCCTCCTCGGTCATTGTAGAAAAGTTTACTGAAGCAAGGGAATCTTCCCATAAGATCTCATATCTCCTTGAAGCCTATGAAGCTTCGATCTAACCTTTTCAACCCATGACATCTATTTGTTAATTCTGGAAGACATATCTCTCTTCCATTTGAATTTGAAAGTATCTAAGTCTACATTATCCCTCTAAATCTTGACTCCCTCTAAGTCTATATAATCTTTAGAGCCATCTGTTCCTCATGATATGTCTCATCAATGTTGCATCTTGCGAAGTTTCATGGGACCATGCTGGTCTCTTCTTGGTTACTGTAATGATTCTGGGTAGGCCCTTGTGGCTCTACTAACTCTTTCTGATGATATGAAGAGTGATCAATTGCACTAGAGGGATTTTTTTGGTCGTATTTGGAGCCTTCTTCTCCTTACAATCAATCTCCATATGAGATACTATGTATCTCACAAAAGTACCCTTCTTCTTCTTCTTCTTATTTGGTACATGGATGCATACGGTCGTGTATACAAATTATTATCTGGATAGTCTTCTCCATGTATCAAACTAGATACCATCTAATAGGTTGTCTCTTGCAACCGTCACTATAGATTCCCTCAGAGTTATCACCTGTGACCTGCCCGAAACAAGGACAACAAAGGGAAAAACAATAGACAAGAAGAATACTCTTATAATAATAAAAACAAGAATGAGAACAATAATCACAATAGCTCCTTCTCAGAGATATTGCTTGTGACCTTCCTAGAACAAGAACCAAAATAAAAATACAATAATAAGAAATAGGAACAACACTCTTCTAGTGTTGTGATCAATCATTCCTCCATGGTAACCTACCTGAAACAAGAAAACAAGAACAAAAAGTATAATAACATTTTCATAAGAACATATCTATGTCAACAAGAATAAAAAAAATACAATCTCATGGTAATAATCATATTATTACCAAGGTTACCTGCCTGGAAGCAAAATAAGAAGTATCTCCTAGAGGAGATTTTAGTTCATCTTGCAAGAATTTATATCAATAGTACTCAGATGCTGCCAAGTATTCATTATGTTTAGCAGTAATAGAACCTTTCAAGGATTGTTGTCACAACTAGTAATTTGGAAATTATCAAACTTGATATGTGCAAATTGGAAACTTATTAATTTGATCAAACCTGGAACCTGTAGTCTTATCTTCAAGAATGAGTGTTGTTGATTTTCTTTCGAGTCTCCTTCACTCAATATAACAAGTATTCTCTTCAACATGTCCCATGCACTTAAGACAATATGTTTTCTAGACAAAAATATGAGTTAGAGAATATAGTGCAAATATGCTCTAAAGTCTCAACCATAATCAATCTAATACTTTAACTGAAGTTAGTTTATAACTTTAACTTTGAACAGAGGTTAGTATGATAATCATAACTTCAATAGATCAAAATACAACTAGATGTTCATAAGGTCACAATAATTCCATAACAACTAGAGGCATATGAAAACAATCAAACTTGGAGTGTGTTGTTCCTCTGAATGTGTTGGATCTGAGATCCCTCTAGATCTACAATTGTTGCTTGGACTAGAGATACCTTCTCCCACAATTACACTCAAAATAGTGATATAGTTTAAATAGATATACGTACATACCTGTAGGAGCAGCGACGGGTAGTGGTAGATAGTGACACCATCCGACAACAATGCAAAACAATGACGAACCCTAAAAATTCAAAGTGCTCCAACTTGCAATCTAAAGGTAACTGGAGATGTGATAGGGTAAGGCACACTAGAAAAACAAAATATTAGGCCCAATGTTTCATAGAAACTTTATTGCAACTGGTACTACAACTGGTGTTAGCACTGCAACTGGTGCTGGTACTTCAACTGGTACTGTAACTGGTGCTACAAATGGCACTACAACTGGCAGTGCAAACTTAGGGTTTTTAATGAGGAAACCCTAATATCTCATCTTCAGAAATTTGCAGATCTACTTATTCACCCTACTTATGCAATCTTCTTAGTGAGTTTAGTAAGTTCTCAATGAGCTTGGAAATGGGGGAAACTGAGGATCTTCCTTCCAGCGGTTAAATTGTTATGAAGGAAACCAATTGTGATACCATGTTGAAATTTGGTATGTTTGTTTAACCATAGAAAATGTCACATCATTGTAACCCAACCATAGGCATTCACATATGCCACCCCTGAGCACACTAACCTTTACTTAGAATAATTCTGACAAGCCTACTCTAGAACCAACATATAAACCATAGTTGCTAACTGCAACAAAAGATCAAGACAAGTAGAGCACTCCTCCAAGGGTAGAGCACAAAAGAGAGAGTCTCCATATCCATAGAATAAGTACCATACACAATTGCAGAAGTTGTAGCTACACTACTCTTTCTCTCTCTCTCTCGAACTTGTGCCATACTTAGCAAGAATATCACCAAGAAAATCACCAAGAGAGAGACCAATACCAAGAGATGACCATGTGCCCTTATGCTTCCTTGCAGCTGCAACTATAGCTCTCCACAAGACTCGCGCACTAACTGGGTGTACAAATGAGCTAAAACATCCTCTATTTATATTAATATGTCCAATGAATTTTCTGGATGGGCTAACCTGACTTTTTGGTAATTATATTTTTTGTTTATCTTTTTCTTGTGGAGACGACTTATATTTTTGGAAGATAATATTCTAATATTATTTATTCTTCTAGGATGACTTATCTTCTAGGGTTTCCACACATCTATTTAATGGTTCACTTGCTTCCAGAATATTCTATTCTAAGTCATAGGTTACATGCGAAGGTTAATACCTCCCACAACTACCAAAACATCAACAAAGGGCACAGTCAAGATCGAAAGTAAGGATGCCACGACAGAAAATGATTTACTAGTAGAAGACATGAAACATAATCTACTAAGTGTAAGTCAAATGTGTGATCAAGGACACAAACTTGTGCTTGATTCAAAGAAGTGTGAGATAAGGAAAGCATAATCAAGCAAATTGACAACTACAACTGTAAGAACTCCAAGCAACATATATGTTCTAAATGAAATAGGAAAGGAAATATGTTGCTTAGGAAAGGACAATGAAAGTTGGCTTTGGCACAGAAGAATGGGTCACATAATTTTAATAATCTTATCAAAGTCAGCAAAAAGGAAGCAGTAAGAGAAATGTCCGAGATCTTGAAGCTAACAAACAATCTATGCAAGCATTGTCTATAGAGAAAATATACCAAGACAAAGTTCAAGTCAAAAGAGTATTCCACAACGAAACCACTGGAGATTGTACATATTGATCCAGTTGGACTGACAAGAACAAAAGGATTGAAAGGTGAACAATACTTCATTCTACTAGTTGATGACTACACAAGAATGACTGCAATTTTCTTTCTAAATAAGAAGTCAAAGGCTTTCAAAAACTTCAAGGCATACAAAGAGATGGTTCAAATTGAGACAGAGTTGAAAATCAAGTGTTTAACATCAGATAATGGAGGAGAATTTACATGCAAGGAATTCATGGAATTCTGCAACAAGCATGGGATAAAGAGGAAATTCTCATTACCCATGACACCTCAACAAAATGGATTTGTTGAAAGGAAGAACATAGCAGTACAATAAATGGAGAGAACCATGTTAATGGATTCCAAGTTGAAAAATGTTTTTTGGGTACACGCAATGCATACAAAAGTTCACATTCAAAACAGAGGGATGCTCAAAAGTAACAATGATAAGATTCCATATGTACGAACTATGGAAAGGAAGACTAGAAAATGTGAAGCACTTCATAGTTTTTAGAAGCAAATGCTACATCAAAAGAGAAGATGGGAGAATTGGAAAATTTGATTCTCGAGTCGATAAAGGCATACTAGTTGGGTACTCAAGCAAAAGGAAAGCATACAAATGTTTCAATTTGAGACTCAACAGAATAGTAGAAAGCATCAATGTGACGATTGATGAGACATATGGTCAAAAGATAAAAGAAAGTAGAAAATATTCAGTGGAACAAGATCACGAAGAAAATTTAAAAGAAGAATAAGTAGATGAAGAAGAAGAAGAGCAGCCAAAAGTAGAGCAAGAACACCATGATTTTCAAGCACCTCTAAAGACACCTAGCAGACGAGTGCAAAAAAATCATCCATCATAACAAATTATTGGAAAAAAAGATGCAGGAGTTGAAACCAGAAGAAGAAACCGCTCACCATAATAACAACATTTAGCACTCCTATATACTATTGAGCCGAACAATTTTGGAGAAGCCAACAAAGATGAATTTAGGATCAAAGCTATGGATGAAGAGTTAGATCAGATAGAAAATAATGACACTTGGGAACTGGTTCCAAGACCGAAGAACAAGAATTTAATTGGTACAAAGTGGGTCTTCAGGAACAAATTGAATGAGTATGGACAGGTTACCAGAAACAAAGGAAGATTGGTATGCAAAGGATACTCTCAAGTTGAAGGTATATATTTTGAAGATACATTTTCCCTAGTTGCCAGGATGGAAGCAATTAGACTGATACTAGCTTATGCATGCTCCAAGAATATTAAAGCGTATTAGATGGACATTAAATTAGCATTCCTAAACAAATATCTAGAGGAAGAAGTCTACATTGAGAAACCAGAAGGATTTTAGTTGTCAGAGAAAGAAAATTATGTTTATAGGTTAAACAAGGCCTTGTATGGTCTCAAACAAGCCCTGAGAGCATGGTATTCAAGATTGGACAAATACTTACAGCAACAAGGATTTAGGAAAGGAAATGCAGACAATAATCTCTACATAAAGGTGGATCAAGACAATATATTGATTATTGAAGTCTATGTGGATGACATTATCTTTAGAAGTGACGATGACAAGATGATTCAGAAGTTTGCCAAAGATATGCAGCATGAGCTTGAGATATCTTTGTTTGGTGAGTTAACCTTCACTTTGGGATTACAAATATGTTATCGCAACAAAGGTATCTTCATCTCTTAGACAAAATATATCGGAGAAATGTTGAAGAAGTATGGGATGACAGATTGAAAACCAATTAATACTCTTATGAAGACGAGTTGTAGGTTAAGTAAGGATGACGATTCTAAGGATGGAGATCAGAGATGGTAAATATCAATGATTGGAAACTTACTGTATGTGACAACTTCAAAATTAGATGTGATGCAGGTAGTTGGACATGTTGCAAGGTTTCAAGCAACACCAAAGGAATCACATATTATGGCAGTGAAGAGGATATTCAGATAACTCAAAGATACATAAGAGTTTGGATTATGTTATCCAAAAGGGAAGGATATATCTCTTGTTGCCTACATATATGTAGATTGGGCAGGTTGCATTGATGATAGAAGAAGTACAGGTGGAACATATTTCTACTTGGGTGAATGCTTGGTATCATGGTTAAGTAAGAAACGATAATCAATATCTTTGTCCATAATAGAGGCAGAATACATTACAACAGTGGCATGTTGTACTCAGGTTCTTTGGATGAAGAAAACTTTGCAGGATATACAAATAAAGTATAATGAGCCCATTTCAATACGTTTTGGAAACACTAGCACCATCAGTATATCCACGAATCTAGTGATGCATTCTAAGACGAAGCACATTCCTATCAAGTATCATTTTCTATGAGAAGAGGCTACAAAGAAGAACATCAAGGTAGAGTATGTTGGGATAAAAGAGGAGATTGTAGATATCTTCACCAAACCTCTTGCAAGGGAAAATTTTGAGTATCTGCGAAAAAATCTTGGAATATTTTTTTCCCCACAGAGATCCCCACAACATCAAACTTAACAAGACAGGGGGAGAGAAACAAAAGTCTTGAAGAGTTCAAGAATTCTTTTGAATGCTTTTCATATACATTGGAGAGTTGCACAAGGAAGCATTATGGAGAGAAAGGTCAGTAGGGACAACATAAGACTATTATACAGGGGGGTCAATGATCCAGGTGGATATCGGTGGCCACCCACCTTTTCCAACTGTCTCAAAACAATTTTCTGACAATTTTGGTAATTTACTATTTTTAGCAGTGTTTCACTTTCGAAGCCGTTTTGAGGCCCTAAACGATGTTTTTTTGGGAAAATGAGGAGAAATATGGAAGTTCCTTCGATATTTCCCCTATATGAATCTCCTCGAAGATACCTTTCCAATGGGCCATCATTCGCCTAAAACAAAGATCGTATGCAAAAATTACGACCCTAGGAAGTTGATGTACTAACTTACCCAAACGGGGCCCACATGACTTTTGGCGCTTCATCTCCTAGGGTTAGGTTTTTGGATGTCTAGGGTTTTTGGCATTCCTGTTTATTGTAAAAATGACTTTAGAGCCTCATTGTAATCATCTTCTTGCGAATGAGCATAACCATCATATATCTTCTCAGAGATAAGCCGCCACCATTCCAACAAGCTTGTTTCCGCTGCATTTTACAGTTTCAACTTATTTCCTTATTGAATAGAAAACCAATTTTATTGTATCTCTATTATTTTGTGTTAAGAACATGTTAATAATTTGTAGTCATTTTGTTCTTCTCATAAAATTCGGATTAGTGGTATCAGAGAGGCCTGCTCCTTGTCGTCTTAATGCATGTCCCCAACGAGGTCAGAGTACAAAGAGTTGGGTCTCGAGCTTGTTTCTCTTGAGGACAAAATATCTCACACGCCCAAGCGACCTCTCATGGTAGGAGAAAATAAAGATCACAAGATAGGATATCCTTTCAAACTGTTGATTGAGGAAGCCCTCACGTAACAAAGGAACGAGATGATGGATAGTTTTACACAAATCCTTCAGCAACTACCAACAGACGACACATCTTATTCGAGTGGAGGCACCTCCCCCTTCAAGGTACAAATAAACTTTGATATTCATATATTTTAAGGTTATATAGACGCAGATGTTGTATACAAGTGGTTTCATCTACTAGAAGAGTATTTTTCTATCCATAAATTTTCGAATAGAGAAAATATTACTTTTGTGCTCCTCAAAGCCATTCCCCATGTCAAAGATTGGTGGGAAACTTTCTGTGAGCAAAAGGAAACAAAGGAAACCTCGTTATTTATAGTAATGACCACCTGAGAATTCTTCGGGGATTCTATTAAGGAACAATACTACCCTGTCGGAAGTTATGACGACTTGTATACCAAATGGACCACACTGCGGCAAGAAAGAGACCAAGCAGTGCCATATTTCACAAATATCTTCCATACCTTGCACACCAAGCTGGGTATCAAATATTCAGAGTGACATTTGGTGCTCAAGTATCATGGTGCTCTGCATAGATACATCCATACCAAGATGAAATTTATGGACATCTCATCCTTGGGTGCGGCCTACCGATATGCCGTCAAAATCAAGAAGAAGCTCAAACAAAAGATGTGACAATTTGGGCCTAGGAAACCCTCACAACAAAAGCCAGGAAAGGGCGACCCCAACCCACAGAAAAAAGGATAGAGAAAATATGGATAGTAGTAGGACAACCAATCCAAGCCGCAAGAAAAAAAGGACACCAGAAAGACAAAGAAAGATACTGGGAAGTGTTGTGACTTCCATAAGATCCCTTGGCATAACACTGTTGACAGCCGCTCAAAGCAGTCGCTGGTGGCCAAAGTGAAAGCCTCTGAATCATATGCGGGTTCTGACTCTGAGCCAAAACTAGAAAGGGGAAGATGGATCATTGACACAGAACTTACTGCCATCGTTTCTACCACCAAGCTCCAGCCTGGTGAACTAGACGAGCCAAAAGAAGGAGAGAGTCTCTTCCATTCATAGATGTGGGTAAAAGGCACCCCACTACACTTCATCATTGATAGCAGTAGCCAGAAGAACCTCATCTCAGAAGAGGTCATCAAGTAGTTGGCCCTAATGAAAATGCCACACCCACAACCCTACACCATTGGATGGCTCCGCCAAGTGATGTAGGAGCATATCAAGTGAGCTAGCGCAGAAGCAAAAGGCAGTTGGACAAGCGCCAATGCAAATTTTGAAATTACCTTGAAATTGATGCACCATATTAAATAAGATAATTAAGAAGGAGCGCCTTTGTATAATATAAATGGACCTTGAGCAATTCGCTCTCGTCCTTTGTAGATAGAAGGCATTTATGATAGTTAATGCAAGTAGATAGAATTCAATTCTAGATTTGACAGTTTTAGAGTGCAAGAGGGAAACGGGATATAGACACCCTCATTGTGTATTGTAACATTAGCAGGCAACATTATTGAGAAGAGCATAGAAGAGAAGCAGAGAGCTGTGTAGTAGACTCCATGTACAAAAGTTCTGAATTAATACAAAGAAAGTTGTGGTTCAGACTCATGGTGTTCATATCTTCTCTGTGTATGCATATTTGAATGTTATGCTCATGAATGTTTTACTCTTTCTGTCATGCAATTTCTTTTATGCTATGTATGAATGATTTCTTGTTGAATGTTTGAAATCTGAGAGGAAAGAGGAGAGGAATGAGCTTCAATTGTTTCTCTGTCTGAGCACGAGTTCCTGCAAGGAGTGCAGTTGAAGTGTCTGCAAGGAGTGCGTTGACAAAGGGCTCAGATAGTTTATCCTTTGTTCTCATTTCCACAGAAGTGCAGTCAGGCACAGGAGCCGTGCAAGGAGTGCCCAGGCCAAGTGAAGCCTCGAGGTTGCGAACCTGAGTGAAGAGTTTAGAGATTGTTGCTGCAAAGAGTGTGCCAGTTGAAGGATTTCAACACTTGGAAGTGCTTGAAGGTTTTCCGCAAGGAGTGCATGCAAGGATTCTTCTAAAAGAAGCAGAGCCGTAGAAGCTCAAAAGAATTTGGATCTTTGGAGGAATTGAAGGAAGGCATAGCGATAAGGGACTGCAGGAGGACGAGTTTTGCGGAGAGAAATACCTTGGTTAGTTGTGCCGAGATTCTCAGAGGAAAGAATGGATGGTCGGGGTTCTCTAAGGAGAATTCACAAATTTCCGTAAGCCTTTAGATCTTACAGAGAAGAAGGGGAGTTACGGCAGAAGTGTATAAAGGTTATAAGTTCAGGAGGAGTAGGACCATAGATCAAAGCCACAAGGGTCATTGGATTTACACGCAGATATTTGTATCGAGTTTTCACAGGTTGAAGTCCCGTAAACATTGCAATGGGAATCGCGATATTCTGAAACACAAAATCCCGAAAGCTAAAGAGGATTTGTGTGGGCCACGGAGGAGTCAACGAGTGGATAGGTAGCACATTTTGACACGGAGTCAAACTCCATTGACTGTTTCGGAGTTTCGTGGAGTAAAGTTCCGAAACCTTTGCATTAGGATTCGCGATATCATGAAGTCCGAAGTCCCGATGGAGTAAAGTGGCATTGAAAAGTCAAAGCCCATGAGTACATCGAAGTTTTGGAAAATCGGGATTCGGGAGTCGAGGAGACAAGTTTCTTGACATCGCGATCGCCGAAATCGCGATAAGGAAAATCCAAAAAAGGAAAGAAGGAAAGGTCAAGGTGGACTATTTCAGGTTTCGGGGATTCTAGAGACCAACGCTCGACCCACGGACTCGTGAAAGCGCGAAATCTGATCTCCCAAGTGCAAAGAGGGGATCCTGTGAGAGTTGCTATGGGTGCAGATTTCCCGATAGGGAAATAGAATAGTCGTTTTAGAGTTCTTCGGGCCAGTCCTAAGGGAAAGATCCTGTGCTAACGTGGACCTTCTGACCTACAGGTTGAGAGGTTGCGTGCGTTGGTGTCAAGTTTGGTATCAGAGCACAGAAAGGTTCTTTTCTTTTTGTAGCAGAGAAGAAATAAAATTCACCATGCCGCCAAGGAGAAGCGACAGGAAAACACCTGATCCACCAGAGGATAGGGAAATTCCACGAAGAAGAGGCCGACAGATGACAGATCCAACTATGGAGAGAGAGATGTGTGATCTACGAGCTAAAATCGAAGACATGGAGACAACACAAAGGCATAAAGTCAATGTTGGGGATCTTAGTGATTTTGAAAGTGAGATTGAGGCTGAACATGAAGAAGAAGTTGCAGCTAAAGATGCAGCAAATGAATGCTTGATCAAAGCTATTGCAAGAACGGGTGCAAAAGCGAAAATGGACATTCTAGTTTATGAGGGAAATCTGGATGCAGAGGAGCTTCTAGACTAGATTAGAGCTCTAGACACATACTTTGACTATGAAGATTTCGAAGAAGACAAGAAGGTCAAGCATGCTGTCACAAGATTGAAGGGAAATGCAACATTGTGGTGGGATGAACTACAAGCTGATAGACACTGCAAAGGCAAGAAGAAGATCAAGAGTTCGGACAGAATGATCACGAAGATGAAGGAGAAATTTATCCCTAGAGATTATCAGATTACTCTATTCAGGAGGATGCAGAACCTAAGACAGAAGTTGATGACAATGAAAGAATACACTGAGGAATTCTACAAGCTGAACATCAGGGCAGGTCATCGGGAAAGCAATGATGAAAAAGTTGCCAGATACATGAATGGTCTGAGATATGACATTCAGGATGAGATGAGCATGGTAATCATCTGAACGGTGGAAGATGCTTATCAGATGGCTCTGCAAGTGGAAGAGAAGATGAGCCGAAAGCAGGGTCAGAGAGGCCGAGGCAGAAATCAGCCTAGAGGAAAATCAGTTGCCCAGGATAAATATTAGAAGCCCAAGGAGGACTTGAAGAAACCTTAGACTCGAACTAAGAGAGGTGGAAGTTCACAACGAGGGAAATATACTGAACATAGAGGGAAACATACTGAACAGAGAGGAGATTATGCGGATAACAATACTTTTCCTCGTACTAGAGGTAGAGGAAGAGGAAGAGGTGGAGTAATAACCTGCTTCATATCTGGAAAGAATGGGCACAAGTCTTACGAGTGTCCAGACAAAAAGAAATAGAGTGGAGAAGCTCACATCACCGAAGCACAGAGGTGGGATGTTGAGGCAGAAGACACTGAAGGCGAAAGATTGTTGATGATGCGAAAATCTCTTTTGACACCAGAGAAGGAGGTGGAGAGTTCAGTCCAAAGGACCAAAATTTTCTGGACTACTTGCAAGACCAAGGACAGGGTATGCAAGGTCATTTTAGACAGTGGTAGCATGGATAATATCATTTCTACAGATATGGTAGAGAAGTTGGAGCTGGAGACGATTGATCATCCAAGCCCATACAAAATTTCATGGCTACAAAAATGACACCAGGTAACTGTCACTAAACAATGTTTAGTTGAATTTAAGATAGGAGGATATAATGATAAGATATTGTGTGATGTTATTCCCATGGATGTTTTTCATGTATTGCTGGGTAGACCATGGCAATATGACAGGAATGTGATTCATGACAGGAGAATGAACACATATACCCTGGAGAAGAATGGGAGGACACACATATTTCTTCCAATTAAGGATAAGGAGATGAAACCAGAAATAAGCAACACCGTACTTCTCATGAGTGGGAAGGAACTTCTTACAGAGGTTAAGAAGAAGGAAGATCCACAGTTCATAGTGTTTAGGAAACCAAATATTTTTTTGACCAGCACAAGAGTGGATGATTTACCAGAAGAGATTCAGGAACTATTGGAAGAGTTCGCTGATATAGTAGTGGATGAATTACCTCGTTCGTTGCCATCGATGAGAAGTGTGAGTCATCACATTGATCTCATACCAGGAGCCAATTTACAAAATAAATCCGCATACAGATTGATGCCACAAGAGAATGAAGAGGTCAAAAGACAAGTCTAGGAGTTTTTGGACAAAGTTTTGGTCAGGGAAAGCTTGAGTCTGTGTGTTGTTCCAACAGTACTCAATCCAAAGAAAGACAAAGGCTGCAGGATGTGTACTGACTTGAGGGAGATTAATAAGATAACCATCAGGTACAAATTTCCATTGCCGAGGATGGATGATCTGATGGATTGCTTGAGTGGAGCAAAGTATTTTTTGAATATTGATTTGAAAAGTGGTTATCATCAAATCCGCATGAGAGAAGGTGATGAATGGAAGACAACATTCAAAACAAATGAAGGGTTGTATGAATGGCTTGTTATGCCATTTGGCTTAACAAATTCACCAAGTACCTTCATGAGGTTGATGAACGAAGTCCTAAGGGAGTTCATCGGAAAATTTGTCATTGTGTATTTAGATGACATACTGGTTTACAGTAAAACAGTGGCTGAACATCTGAAGCATTTGGCTACAGTGATGCAGAAACCGCAGCAGGAGAATTGGTTGATAAACATGAAGAAATATTCATTCATGAAGATAGAGCTCATTTACTTGGGATTTTTTATTTCTGCAGATGAATTGAGGATGGATCCAGATAAGGTGGAGGTAATCAAGAATTGGACATCACCGAAAAACATTTTTGAGGTGAGAAGTTTTCATGGATTGGCTAGTTTCTACCGAAATTTCATCAGGAATTTCAGTGGAATTAATGCAGCGATGATGGACACAGTGAAGAAAATACACAAGTATTTTCACTGGAAAGAAGAGGCTGAGAAAAGTTTTAATCTGTTGAAGAGGAAGATTACGGAACAACCAGTTTTGGTGTTGCTGGATTTTCAAAAGACATTTCAAGTGAAATGCGATGCAAGTGGATTTGCAATCGGGGTGGTCCTGAGTCAAGAAGACAGGCCAATAGCATACTTCAGTGAGAAGTTGAATGAAGCGAAAGTGAAATACTCCACTTATGATAAGGAGTTTTATGCTATCATATAGGCATTTAAAAAATGGAGGCATTACTTGATCCCGAAGGAGTTTGTCTTATACAGTGACAATCATGCATTACAGTTTGTGACTCAACAGGAAAAGTTGAATCATAGACAAGTTAAATGGGTTGAGTATATGCAGAATTTCACATTTGTGATTAAACATATTTCTGGTACTGCTAACAAAGTTGCTGATGCTTTGAGCAGGAAGTGTTTGCTGTTACAGGAGTTCAAAGTCAGAACGTTAGGTTTTGATGATCTCAGGGACATGTACGCAGATGATCATGATTTTAAAGAGGCGTATGAAGCAGCTGAGAATCCAATTCTCAGGGATAGAAGCCAATGGGAAGAATACATGATCTAGGAAGGATTACTATTTAAGGGTAATCAACTATGTATTCCGAAATGCTCCATGAGGGAGAATCTGCTGAAGGAGAAACACAGTGGAGGATTGGCAGGACATTTTGGTCACGACAAGACGTTCGCAAAGCTGAATGAGTCATATTTTTGGCCTGGAATGTGAGAAGATGTCAAGAGATTCGTGGACAGATGCAAAATTTGCCAGCATTCAAAGGGGAGGAAGCATAATGTGGGATTCTATCAACCATTGCCCATACCCGAGAGGCCGTGGGATGAAATCAACATGGATTTCATATTGGGGTTTCCAAGAACGCAAAGAGGTTTTGATTCAATCTTTGTGGTAGTGGATAGGTTTTCCAAAATGGCACACTTCATTCCATGTCAGAAGACCAGTGACACAACTCACATTGTGAATCTGTTTTTCAAAGAAGTCATTCGACTTCATGGTTTGCCAAGGAGTATAGTTTTGAATCGAGATACAAAGTTCATAGGGCACTTTTGGAGGACCTTATGGAAGAAGCTGGGAACTAACTTGTTGTTTAGTTCAACGTATCATCCTTAGACAGATGGATATACCTAAGTGGTGAACAAAAGTCTGGGAGACTTGCTGAGAAGCTTAGTGACATCCAGTGGCACCACATATTACCACAGACAGAGTTTTCTTATAATGACTCAGTTAACAAGAGCATAGAGAAGAGTCCATTTCAGATTTTCTATGGCATGTAGCCAAGAGGAATTTTTGAGCTAAGAGATTCAGAATAGACTGTGATTAGGAGTGCTAGTGCAGAAGATTTCGCAGAGGCGATGAAGGAACTTCATAGCCAGGTGAAGGAGCATTTACATAATTCAAACCAGGAGTATAAGTGAAGAGCAGATCAACATAGAAAACAACTTCAGTTTGAGGTTGGTGATTTGATTCTGGAACATTTGAGGAAGGAAAGGTTCCCGAGAGAACATATAATAAGTTGAAGATGAATAAAATTGGGCCATGTAGGGTCTTGAAGAAGTTTGGGGCGAATGCTTACGAGATTGAATTACCCGATGGGATCGAAATTTCTCTGATATTCAATATCTCTAATTTGTACCCATATAAAGCTGAGGAAGAAGGAATAGAAAATGAGCAGCCAGTGATTCAGTGGTGAAAACAAATGCCAGTTGTAGATAAGCCACAGATGGAGTGCATACTAGACAAAAGGATTGGCAAGAAGACCATAAGGAAGGAATACTTTGAATATTTGGTCAAATGGAAGGGCCATCCAGTTGAAGATGCCAGTTGGGAGACCGAGGCAAAGATACAAAAGCATGGAAAAACCATGCGTGAGATCATGGACAGGAGCCCATGAAATTTTTCAACCCAGGGAGTATGATGCAAGAGCATCTCAAGCGAGCCAGCGCAGAAGAAAAAGGCAGCTGGACAAGCGCCAGCGCAAATTTTAAAATTACCTTGAAATTGATGTGCCATCTTAAATAAGATAATTAAGAAGGAGCATCTTTGTATAATGTAAACGGACCTTGAGCAATTCGCTCTCGTCCTTTGTAGATAGAAGGCATTTATGATAGTTAATGAAAGTAGATAGAATTCAATTCTAGATTTGATAGTTTTAGAGCGCAAGAGGGAAACGGGATATAGACACCCTCTTTGTGTATTGTAACATTAGCAGGCAACATTATTGAGAAGAGCATAGAAGAGAAGAAGGGAGCTGTGTAGCAGACTCCATGTACAAAAGTTCTAAATTAATACAAAGAAGGCTATGATTCAGACTCATGGTGTTCATATATTCTTTGTGTATGCATCTTTGAATGTTATTCTCATGAATGTTTTACTCTTTCTGTCATGCAATTGATTTTATGCTATGTATGAATGATTTCTTGTTGAATGTTTGAAATCTGAGAGGAAAGAGGAGAGGAATGAGATTCAATTGTTTCTCTGTCTGAGCACGAGTTCCTGCAAAGAGTCCAGTTGAAGTATCTGCAAGGAGTGCATTGACGAAGGGCTCAGATAGTTTATCCTTTCTTCTTATTTCCACAGAAGTGCATTCAGGCAGAGGATCTGTGCAAGGAGTGCGCAGGCCGAGTGAAGCCTTAGGGTTGTGAACCTGAGCAAAGAGTTTAGAGACTGCTGCTACAAAGAGTGCACCAGTCGAAGGATTTCAACACTTGGAAGTGCTTGAAGGTTTGCTGCAAGGAGTGTGTGCAAGGATTCTTATAAAAGAAGCAGAGTCGTAGAAGCTCAAAAGAATTTGGATCTTCGGAGGAATTGAAGGAAGGCATAGCGATAAGGGACTGCAAGAGGATGAGTTCTACAGAGAGAAATACATTGGTTAGTTGTGCTGAGATTCTCAGAGGAAAGAATGGATGGTCTGGGTTCTCTGAGGAGAATTCGAGAATTTCCGTAAGCCGTTAGATCTTACAGAGAAGCAAGGGAGTTATGGTGGAAGCGTCGAAAGGTTCTAAGCTCAAGAGGAGTAGGAACATAGATCCAAGCCACAAGGGTCGTTGGATTTACACGCAGATATTTGTATCGGGTTTTCGGGAGTTGAAGTCCCATAAACATTGCAATGGGAATCGCGATATTTCAAAATGAGAAATCCCGAAAGCTAAAGAGGATTTGTGTGGGCCACGGAGGAGTCAGTGAGTGGACTGGTGGCGCATTTTGACACGGATTCAAACTCCATTGACTGTTTCAGAGTTTCGTGGAGTAAAGTTCTGAAACCTTTGCATTAGGATTCACGATATCGCGAAGTCCGAAGTCCCGATGGAGTAAAGTGGCGTTGAAAAGTCAAAGCCCATGAGTACATTGAAGTTTTGGAAAATTGGGATTCGGGAGTCGAGGAGACAAGTTTCTTGACATCACGATCGCCGAAATCGTGATAAGGAAAATCCTGAAAAGGAAATAAGGAAAAGTCAACGTGGACTGTTTTGGGTTTCAGGGATTTGAGAGACCAACGCTCGACCCACAGAATCACAAAAGCGCAAAATCCGATCTCCCAAGTGCAAAGAGGGGATCCCGTGAGAGTTGTTGTGGGTGCAGATTTCTTGATAGAGAAATAGAAGAGCCGTTTTAGAGTTCTTCGGGCCAGTCCTAAGGGAAAGATCTTGTGCTGACGTGGACCTTCCAACCTACGGGTTGAGAGGTTGCATGCGTCGGCGTCACCAAGGAAGTGATCTCGGCATCAGCCAACAGTACCTACTATCATATGACATCAAGCCCTTAAAAGACGAGGTATTTTGTAATGTTGCTCCTCTTGAAGTTTGTGATGTTTTTTTGGGCCAAACATATTTATGGAAACGTCATGTTGTATATGAGTCTAGGCCTTGTAGTGTTATTATGACTTTGAACAAGAAATTGTACAAGATACTCAAGGTAATCCCACCTAGTGCTATTTCCTTGATCTATGCTAAGCAATGCAGGAAGGTCATCTCTCAAACAATGAAGTTTGTCTTATTCTTTATTCTCTCTTAGAATAAGCGAAAGATCACAACCACATCCAGGGTCCCTACAATCGACCTCTCCACATATCAGAAGCAAGTAGATAAGGTCGTGGAAGAATACTCAGATATCTTCTCCTCACCCACCGGGTACCTCTACACTTCCAGGTCAAGCACACCATCGATCTGACCCATGACGCACCACTACCCAATGGGCCAGTCTATCACCGCTCTATGTTAGAGAATCAGGAGATCAAGTGACATATCCAAGAATTTCTCCACAAGGGGCACATCCTTCCCAACTCATCACCTTGCGGGAGCCCAATTGCGCTAGTACAGAATAAATATGGAACCTAACAACTCTACATTGATTACTGGGATCTGAATAAAATCACAGTCAGAAATCGATACCCAATTCCCTGAATCGACAACCTCCTTGATCAACTCACGGGTGGAAAATACTTCAGTAAGATTGATCTGAAGTCTTTCTACCACTAGGTCCTGATAGAACAGACAGATGTATGGAAGATTGCCTTCAAGTCAAAGGAAGGTATTTTTGAATGGTTGGTCATGCCCTTTGGTTTGACAAATGCTCCAGCCACTTTCATGAGGATGATGGATGATATCCTGTGACCATTCACCAATACTTTTGTAGTGGTGTATCTGGATGACATTCTCATTTACAACAAGACTTGGGATGAACACTTGCACCATATTCAACAGGTTCTTCACACCCTACGGTAGCACAAGATATACACCAACTTGGAAAAATGCTCCTTCGGCATGAACATGGTCCATTACTTGGGATACATCGTTGATCAACATGGCGTACATGTGGATCTATCCAATATCCAAGTCATCCATGATTGGCTAGCCCCAACCACACTCACTGGGCTTCAGAGCTTCTTGGGCCTTTCCAATTTCTACTGCAGGTTCATGTTGGGATTCTCCCATATTGCATGGGCCCTCATCCAAATAACCAGAGATGGTGGTAAGGTGAAGTTTGTGTGGGGCCGGTCCCAACAACAAACGTTTGATGATTTGAAGAAACTCTTCTGCTCAACCCCAATACTTTCACTACCAGACCTACAACAACCCTTTGAGATCGAGACATATGCTACATACTATGTTGTGGGCATCATTCTCACTCAGCACGACCACCCTATGGCCTATCATAGTACGACGCTATCAGATCCTGTCCGTAAATATCCTACTTATGACAAAGAAATGTACTCCATTGTGCAAGCCTACCGCCAATGGAGACATTACATTCTTGGGAAGGAGATAGTCATCCACACTTATCATAAGCCACTATAGTTCATGCAGACACAAGGAAAATTGCAGAATGACCGCCATCAAAAGTGGTCCACATACTTGCAGTAATTCCACATCAACATCAAGTATAAAACATGAATCACCAATCACGTCATTGATTGCCTCAACAGATCGCCAGTCATGACACTCACCATGATGCTCAACTCTTGCAACCATGAGACCTATGGATGGCCCTAACTCTACGAGACAGACCTAGACTTCACCACCACCTACCAAATGTTGGGTGCAAACATAGTTGTCGATAATTTCCATCTTTAGGATGGGTTGCTGTGTTGTCTAGGCCATATCTGTGTTCTGTCAAGTGGGCGAGCGAAGATGTTTTGAGAAGCCCACTATAGTTGGGTGGCAGGACACTTCGACGTTGAAAATACAGTGGCGATGCTACAAAAACATTTCTACTGGTCGAAACTTCGACAGGAGGTCAGCAAGTATATCAGGTCCTGCACTGCTTGCACTATTGCCAAACCGAACACTAAGAAATAGGGCCTGTACACCCCTCTTCCTACTCCTGACAGGCCATGGGAATCCATCTCAATGGACTACATTTCAGGCCTCCCATCCACTAAGTGGGGAAATAACTGTGTTTTTTTGGTTGTTGATCGCTTTTCTAAGATGGCGATTGTGGTTTCCTGGAAGAAGAGCATCACAGTAAAGGCCACTTCCAAGATCTTCTTTGAACAAGTCTGGGTACATTTTAGAATCCCACAAACCATTGTCTCAGATCGGGATAGTCTATTTCTCAGCACATTCTAGTCGAGCCTCTGGTCATTGCTGGACACCAAGCTCACCAAATCTATGTCCTTCCACCGCCAGACAGATGGCCAAACCGAGGTTGTAAATTGAATGATTGTGCATATCCTTCGCATATATAATTCAAAGAACTCTCACACATGGGATGAGATCCTTCCCTATGTCCAACATAGCTACAACCAAGCCCTGCATATCTCAACCGACCACAACCCCTTTCAGGTGGGGTTGGGATTCCAACCATTGGGTCCCATAGATGTTGCACTTCCCATTGAGGTCACCTTGACTAAATCATCTCCTGCTCCAACTGAAGTTGACAAAGCCACCCGGTTCATTGAGTGGATCCAACACATCCACTAACAGGTTCAGGATATCCTATAGAAGTCCAATGACAAGTACAAGCAACACCATGATCAACATCGGGTACCACATAAGTTTCAGGTGGGTGACAAAGTTTGGTTGCACTTGTAGAAAGAATGCCTTATAAGACCCCATCAGAAGCTTCGCCCACTCCATTATGGGCTATACACCATCACCAAGGCTGTGGGGGATAAATATTTTGAGCTCAACATTCCTCATTTCCTTGTCCTTCACCCAATGTTCAACGTGGATCTCCTTCATCCTTATTTCCCACCATTATTGGACACCTCAGAAGTAGCAGAACAACTAAAATCAACAGAACTCAACCTCGATTGCATACAATAGGAATCCAATGATCATATTATGGACACACAGATCAAGGGAAATTGATAGCAAAGGATCCATCTTTATCGAGTCATCAAAGCAGGGAAACTTCTGCACCAAGGCAAGTGGCTCACCCGAGGCCAAATTCAACAGAAATTTTCTCATTTGATGGGGGAACTCAATGCAATGAAGAAAATTTCTTCCTAAGGAGGGAGGATTTATCCAGGTGGATATTTATGGCCACCCACCTTTTCCAACTGGCTCAAAATAGTTTTCTAGCAATTTTAGTAATTTACTATTTTTAGCAGTTTTTCACTTCCAGAGCTGTTTTGAGGCCCTAAACGATGTTTTCTTAGAAAACAGGGAGAAATATAAAAATTCCTTCGATATTTCCCCCAAAATGAATCTCCTCGACGATACCTTTCCAATGGGCTATCATATTCCTAAAACAAAGATCATATGCAAAAGTTACAACCTTGGGAAGTTGATGTACTAACTTACCCAAACGGGGCCCACATGACTTTTGGCGCTTCATCTCCTAGGGTTAGGTTTTTGGATGTCTAGGGTTTTTGGCATTCCTGTTTATTGTAAAAATTCCTTCAGATCCTTATTGTAATTATCTTCTTGCGAATGAATGTAGTCGTCACATATCTTCTTAGAGATAAGCCACCACCATTCTAGCAAGCTTGTTTCCGCTACATTTTACAGTTTCAACTTATTTCCTTATTGAATAGAAAACCAATTTTACTGTATCTCTGTTATTTTTTATTAAGCACCTGTTAATAATTTGTAGTCATTTCATTCTTCTCATAAAATCTGGATCAATCAACCCCAAGAGGAGGATTTCCCTTTGCCATTGATGTCAAAGGGGGAGAGATAGAGAAAGACATGGAGATAGAGAGAGAGAAGCATGCACATAGGGGGAATGATGGTCATAGGGGGATCATGTGCATAAGTATTGTCATGCCTAAGTTTTTCCATCAATGCCAAAGGGGGATATTGTTGATAGTTTGGTTGTCATTGATGTCAACCCTTGAAGAAGCCCCAATGGTGTGGTTTTTGTACCTGAAGTTGATTGAGGAATATGGACAAGAAGTATACTGTTATTGTAGGGAAGACTATTATATATGGATAGTATATGTCGTGTCATTTCCGGTGATATGTGGAGCACCACGTGGTTTCTCACGATTAGTGATATATGGCCTTGTAAAGTTGGAAGCCCCGAAGAGTGGTCAAGAAGCCCCTAGTTGGTTAAAAGTCTTAGTCAAAGGGTAAAGTCCTTGCAACAAGAAAGATCTAAATTAAGGAGAGGATTTACCTAGCATAAGTATATAAACACCTCAAGGAGTCATTCACAAGTACACTCACACACTTATTCATTGATTATCTTTCTTGTGATCTAGTGATCTTTGCTAAGGTTATGATGGCATATTTTTGAGGTAGCAATGGAAGGTCGAAGGAGAAAGTCTTGGGGTTGAATCCAACCTTAGGTTCTGAGGTATCCACAAGTTTCATATCAGAAGGGTGTGGATGTACACGGGATGTAGTGGAGGAAAGCGCATATATACGCGGGTTGTAGAAGAGACGGTCGTGTATCTATGAAAAGATAATGAAGGTTTGAGTAGATGTTGGTACCAGGTCACTAAAGGTCTAAAGGAAGTCTACATATCAACATCTCATAGTTACAGGTCAACTACAAAGGTATTATTATGGTTTTATACTTTTTTTATGGTTACTTCTTGTCATGATATGGTGTATTCATGAGGCGAGGCATACTTGGTATGGTTGGTTTGGTATTTGGATATGGTATATTTTGGTTGTTTGGTAGAGTGAGGAACACTCTTTTATCTAGTTCAACACATGACATGGTTCTTATAGTTCTTATCTTTGAGTTGATTGTATCTAGTTGAGACATATTCAGGTTGCATGGTGGAATATGCATGAGGGACGTGCATTGGTTCTTTTAGATACTTCATTGATGATATGGTACAATTGTATATATGGTTGAAGGTATGGTATATGGTGCAGGTTACACATGGTTGATTCTCTAGTTCATGATTCACTATTATTTGTTGATGTATATTTGGTTCATGATTGATGCATAAGATAGTGTGTATGTTGGTATACAGTTCATGCATGGTATGGTACATGTGTTAGTTGATTTATGAGTAGATACATGTTGATGAGACAGTGACAGTGACAGAGACAAAGTGATAGTGACAGAGACAAAGTGACAAAGACAGTGGCAGTGACAGTGGAAGAGTTTTTTATAGCAACAATTGTTCTACACTTATACTTTAGGGTGACAGGACGAGGCAAGGATAGGTGGTTGTAGCCACCTTTTGGTTTGAGTCGGAGAACTTAGGGGGTTGGAGCTGAAGAACTTAGGGGGTTACAACCTCCTTTTGGTTGGAGCCATAGAATTCAAGGAGTTTTATCTTCCTTCAGGTTGGAGCTTGAGAATAGGGGGTTGGAGCCTCCTTCCAATTGTTGCTAGAGAATCAGGAAGCTGGTGCTTCCAATGAATGTATTCTTTTGATATATAAGAAAATCATTTCGTGGTTTTCTCCGATTTGGGATTCCACAGAAATTTTGTTGTATTGTGTATCTATTGTGATGTGATGTTGTTTATGATTATACTTCTGATGATATATTTAATTCTAATGATAAACTTTTGAATATTGTTGAAGAATATACTGTGGTTAAAAGTGCTATTATCGCTCATTACCGATTCAGCCCCCCTCTCAGTAATCCAACAATATGATTATACTTGAATGATTTGGAGATCGAGGACTTGGTATGAATCTCATTTCTTATACCTATGACCTGATGGCTACACATTCATCATGTAGTTTTTGTTGTCCTTGTTGTTGCTCCACCAAGATCTCCAATGTAGTGAGAACCTTGGAAGACAAAACATGAACTTGTATTTGTAACTCTTGAATGGAGAGGAACAACTATGCATGCTCTTCCTCTGGTATTTATCTACTCCATTGTGTGATGCCTACCCTTCTCATTGCCATGACCACGTGCCTTGTTGCACCAACTGCCTAGTTCATTTCGAGAATGTCCACTAGAAAATTTGGAGCCAATTTCCAGTTTTGCAATTTCTTTTCATCTTCCTATGTATCTGCCTAGGGACTTGTGCTTAAAATTACCTTACATCTTGCGAGAATTAATAATCATGCAGAGGTGGGCTCAATTCCCATCAAATCAATTAAACTTGAAATGCTCTAACACGTTGAATTAGATTAGTGAGGAGGTGTTGTACTATCATTATCTTGAGTGTATGATGTCCAAATGACCTAGGATGACGCATAAACCTTAAGGGAGACTACAAGATCCATAAATATGGGAGAGGATAAGTCTAGGGGGTTGGATGGACCTGAACTGGAGAAGAATGTGCACACATGCAACATGTAATGGAGGTCTAGGCTCTTCTATTTGGACGGGGAGGGGAATAAGTACAGTTGGGGGCACCCACATGTGGAGAACAGGTGCCCCAATGTGGCATAATGCCACCTTTGTGTGAAAAATCATAGGAGATAAGTGTGATGAGGCTGTGTGTTCATTGATATTCACATAACCAACTTGATTATATCCTTCTATCGAAACCTTAATGGAGCCTATCGTATGAAAGGTACTAAGAAACTTGATCGATGTCATGGAACTTGATTCAGGGAGAGAAGATCATTGACCCTAAGGGTTTCAATAAGGTCTCTTAATTCCAAGTTTGCTTGTTTATCAATGTTTAAGTTATTATAATAGAAGATATGTTTAGGTACAATATTATGAAATTATTCAATCTCATGGTGAATTCTCCAGAATATTGTCTCCAACTTCATATCTTTGGGCAGTGCCTTCTTTCTCAACTAATTGATGACAATTCTTGAGTCCCCGAGCATTGAGAGGGAGTCTATTCCTTGTTGACGTGCCAGTTGTAATTCTTGCAATAGAGCATATGATTTTTCTTGGTTGTTAGAGGCATGAACTAAGTTCTAGGAGAATATCAACTTAATATGTCCTCCTGGGGAAAAGATAACCCCACCTGCTCCTGCCACCCCAAAATGATCATTTAAATTTCTCTTCCATATGTGTTCCTTATATTCCCCTTCTGCTAAATGATGTGTTTTACTTTGTTTTATACTATGATGGAAATTTCGTTGTGTGAAAATATCTATTCTCTTGGTTTATAATATTGTATTATATTGTGAATATTTATTTTTTGGGAGATGCGTGGTCCTTTCTTGGGTATTCTCTAAATGTGAATATTTATTTCAAGATAAGCTTGGTCCTCTTTTAGACACTTTTTATATTATTTTATTTTATTTAAACATGGAGGAGTGCCATCTCTTAAAAAATGCATGGGGATTTATCCTCATGATGTTATCTTAAATACCTTAAAACAATATTTTAGATGAATATTTTTGGCGACCATATTGGGGATCAAACAAAAGGATGGTTTCATAGACCAAAATTTTAAATGACTCAACTAGATCCCAACTAACCTCAAATACAAGTTGAACTCATAGATCAAGGGAGTATTTTGCATCAGTTGTATGACCTAGCCATAAAAACAACAAGGAGTCATGAAAAAATCAAAAGAACATGGGAATCTCTTGCTCGAGAAGAAGAAATAGCCATAGTCTTGAGACAAAGAAGATAACAATAAATTCCTAAAATTTGGAATAATACAAAGGTCCCTTAACAAGAAGTAAGAGAAAGAAACTTGAGATTCATCAAGAAACTCAATACCCAATATCTGAATTTGTGAGCGCAGAAATTATGGGTGATTGAGAAGAACAAAGAAATGAAATTCCTAACAATGAAAGAGAAACAAATGACAGACAAAGAAACCCATGAAGGAGATCCAGATATAGTCCACTCAATTTATGGGGAGAACAACATCAATTCCCTACTCTTCCTCGTGTTATTTTTCCTATTCTCACCAACAATATGATTATAGATCCCAAGCAGGATATGGATCAATTTCTTTCAATGTGATATTCATTTGATTGAACATGATGATGTAATGGATAGAGTCTTTCTTCAAACTTTGATAGGCCCAACCTACGACTGGTACCTTTCTCTCCCATCTCAGTCAATTGGTTATTTTTATGATATGGATGATATTTTCATGATTAGATATGCACAACCAATTGCATATCATGCTTTACTCATCCAGTTCACTCAAATTCATCTTCAAAAATGTGAAAGGATCAAATATTTTAAGTTATGTTTCTTAAAGACATTGAATCAAATTCCTGACAAACAACGTCCAAATGTCGCTATTATATTTGGATGTTATAAGAATTCAATTCCATCAAACTTCAATTATGTAATAAGAGTTGCACAAATAAATAAATTTAAGAAGTAATTCAAAAGGTAGCAAAAATGGAAGAATACATGCTCGAGACAAACGTTGATCCTGAGATTATTCTTGGAAAAGTATAGAGACAAATGACAATTGTAGCCTTGTCATCCCAAGTCCCATCTACTTCAATAAATATAGAAGGACGAGGAGTTCGAGGGGGGATTTTTCAATTACAACACCCTTATGTAAGAGATAATCTTGAAGTTGCTCAAGACAGTCATTAGAAAATATAAATTTCTTAGATGAGCAATTCTATTAGGAAAATGCATAATGAGATAAATCGACTAAAAAGAAATGAAAATCTCACTCCACCACCCAAAGATGTGTGATATTTGCCACATAATCAAAGGGATAGTAATGATATAAATCAAATAAATGAAGAACATATACCAAGAGCACTCAGAGTTCCAAATCCAAATGTTGTTGTGCTAGAAGAAATTGTAAAAGAAGAAGATTTTATTCAATACAATGAGCCATTCAATTAAGAATTAATCAATGATCAAAATCAAATATTAGAGTTAGTCCATATGGAGGAGATTTCATCATATTTTGAGATTTTTGATGAATAATAAGATTATGATTATACACAACAATATAATGTTGTTCAAACTAGAAATCAAGCAAACAAATTCAAGTCTAAGGATCAACCAAAAAAGGAAAAAGGAAAATCCCATGCTCCAAAGCTAGAAAAACAAAAACCACTTGAAAATCAGACAAAGAGACCTCCACAGATGACCTATAATGTGGTTGATGAATTAAACAAGCTTCAGATCACTTTTCCATTTATGGAGGTAGTCAAAATACCTTAGCAAAGAGAAAATCTTTTAAAATTTTTGGATGATACGAGTTTGCATGGTCCAAGAATAGAAGAATTTTTTATGAACACAAAGCAACAACAAAATATCATACCAGCAAGACCAATATGCAAGGTTCCATCATTTTACATATCTATGGAAAATCATGATTTTACCTTGCACAATTGTCTAGTAGATAGTGGAGCTACTAACAATATCATGCCACTATCTATAACGGAAGCCCTTGGAATGGAATGCACCAAGCACTATGAAATAGGGGAAAGCATTTATGAAAATGATTCCAGGAAAGTACCAAGTTATGGTGAAATCAAGGATTTTTGTGCTTGGATAAGCACTACACCACATATCACAATAGTATTCACTATCAAATTGGTTGATATGCCCCATGTGTATGGTGTTGTTCTTGGACAATATTGATGTTCAATGATTGGAGGATATATAATGAATGATGGGAGATACATGATTCTCCCAAAAAAAGATGGAACAATGATCAGAGTACCTTGAGAATAGAGAAAAACAACATCATTAAAAAAAAGAAACTAAAATTATGCAAAGTTACTTAGATGTTGGAATTGGAAACTATGTTGTTTTCAACACAGAACAAATCAATTCTCTCAAGAAAAATGAGCATAATTATTTCCAAGGTTTTTGGAAAATGGCATTCGATGGTGCTTGCTCTAAGTCTGGAATTGGAGTTGGTGTTGTTTTTAAAAGTCCTCAATAATGCATTTATCCACATGAAATCAGACTAGAGTTCCCCTGTACCGAAACAAAGAGGAGTATGGAGCATTAATTCAAGGATTGACTGTGGCACTTAAAATGCAAGTAAAAGATCTAGTGGTAATTTGTGATTTAGAATTACTAGTAAATCACATAAAATAAAGGTATAAAAACAAGAAAGAAAAATTGAATCATTATGCAAGGAGTGTTTAGGAAATCATAGATTCTTTTAACTCTTTCAATATTTCTTTTGTTACTTGAGAAAAGAAACGAAAAGTAGATTCATTGGTAGTAGTAGCATCCATTTTCAATACAAATGATTCTCAAAATCAAAATACCTTTCATTTCAAAATTATTTTTCAACAATCAATACCTAATAATCAAGAGTATTGGCAAGTTTTTGAAAATGATGAGCACATTAAAATTTTTTTGGCTGACCAAGAATTAACATCATCTGGTATTTCAAAAGAAAGTCAAAGCAATCAAAGGGAGATTCATTATCACAATGTTACAATTCTCCCAAGTAATTATGTTAGCCTTGAATCTCTCTTCACAAGGGATGACCAAATAAAGACAATGAACATAGTGGAAGAATCCTCCATTACAAAAGTTGAAGTGACTCATAAAATCAAAATTAGTATATATGATGCCCCAAAATACATAAATATTGGTACAAGTTGTACTACTGAAGAGGTTGAATAATACACTCTTCTTTTCAAGGAGTTTCAAGATGTTTTTTCTTGGAGTTATGATGATCTAAAGGAATATGACAAATATATCCTTCAGTGTATCATACCACTCAAAGAGGGGTCAAAAACTTTCAAGCTAAAATTAAGAGCTATAAATCCAAAATTGAAGCCCTTGGTGAAAATGGAGTTTGAAAAATTGAAAAAGGGCTAGTATAAGTTTTCCAATCAGGCACTTAGAATGGATTTCAAATCCTATGGTAGTCAGAAAAAAGAATGGAGAGATTCATCTTTCTGTGAATTTTCGAGATCTAAACCAAGAAAGTATTAAAGATAACTATCCACTTCCAAACATGGAGATGTTATTGCAACAAGCCATTGGTTCTACATTGATGTCTATGCTAGATGTTTTTTTTGGATACAATCAAGTCCTTGTGGCTGAAGAAGATGGACCCAAGACTACATTTGTTACATCATTGGGCACATATTCTTATGTTCACATGCCATTTGTATTGAATAATGTTGGTGCAACATTTCAAAGAGAAATGGAACATGCTTTTAATTATTTAATTGGGAAGATTACGACAGATTATCCAGATGACTTAATAGTTCATTCAAAATTAAGAGAAAGTCATTTCAAACATCTCAGACAAGTCTTCAAATGATGCAATATGTATGACATAACTTTGAATCCAAAGAAGCGTTTGTTTGTAATATTAGAAGGAAATCTCTTGGGTCATATTGTGTGTAAATAAGGCATTTACATTGATCTAGAAAGAATTAAGGCAATAATGACTTAAATTGTCCTACATCTTGAAAGGGAGTACAATATTTCTTTTGGAAGATAAATTTTGTACAAATATTTTTCCCAGATTATGCCACGATTGTAAATCGAATAAAGAAGTTACTAAATAAGGATACAAAATTTGAATGGATGCCAAAAACTCAAAGGGATTTTTTTTTCCATAAATTAAGCATGCGGTCACTACTACTCATGTTCTTGTTAGTATTGATTTTGATAAAGATTTCATATTGTATTCATTTGACTCTGAAGAAACTATTGCCTCCATACTACCCAGAAAAATGAAAAAGGGGAAGAACTTCCAATTGCTTTCATGAGAAAGACCTTGCATGACTATGAACTAAACTATTATATGACTGTAAAGCAAGCTCTTTCTTTAGTCAAGGTAATTTCTCATTTTAGGCTCTACATTTTGTCAGCTCACACCACTGCTTGTGTACCACATTCGCTTGCCAAAATTTTTCTTAACCAACAAATCAGAGAAGGGAGATGGGTGAATTAGTTGGCCAAAATCAAAGAATATGATTTAGAGATTAAGCCTCTAAAATTTGTTAAGGGACAAGGACTGTGAAAAATAATGATTGGAATTGAAGCTGTAAATATTTATTTTCCCAACATAAGTGGTACCATCATACAAAGTTTATTTCTATCACCATTTGAGTGGTATAAAGACATAATATTTTATTTTAAATATGGACAACTTTCTATTGGAATGTCTTCTAAGGAGATGATATCTTTAAAGATGAAGGCCAATCAGTATGTATTAGTTTCAAGAGTTATTTTTCGAAGAAACTTTGATGGTATTTTATTGAGATGTTTAGATCATTTAAAGGCCAAAGAAATAATGCGAGAGTTTCATGAAGGAATTTGTGGTGGACACTTTTCACCTATTGTAACTACTCATAGAATCATTTAGGTTGGTTATTATTGGCCAATAATGTTCAAATATGCTTATTCAATGATTCAAAAATCCCTCTCGTGTAAATAAAATTAAAGAAATATGAAAAGAGTAGCGATGCCACTACAATCTATATCAGTTGAAGAATCATTTACGCAATGGGGTTTGGATGCAATTGACCCAATTAACCCAAAATCTAGTAAAGGAGATTCATATATTCTCACTGCAATTGACTATTTTACAAAGTGGAAAGAAGTTGTGGCCCTGAGGAATGTTGACTCAGAAAAATTGATCTTGTTCCTGAAGGAGAACATTCTATCAAGATTCGACGTCCCTGAAAAGTTCATAACCGACAATGGTTCAATATTTAGTGGATCTAAATTTACAAAATTTTGTGGAGAATATGGTATTATCATGGGACAATCATCCAACTATTATCCTTAAGGAAATGTTTTGGATGAATCAACTAACAAAATTTTGATTCAAATTATCAAGAAAACAAACACAACAAACCATAAAAATTGGCACAATAAATTGACATATGCATTGTGGGAAATCCATCTCACCCTAAGAGATAGTAGAGGATATTCACCATATACCTTGAAATATGGAAAGGAAGAAAGGATGGCACTACATATGGAATTGAATGCATTGGTCATTGCCACAAATAATGAAGACATGGAAGAGGTTTCACCTTTACAAAAAATATATCATGAGATTTTGAAATTAGAATAATAAAGAGTACAAGAAGTATTAACTATGAGCAAGAGACAATAAGAAATCAAAATATGTTTTGATAAGAGCACCACTGCAAGATATTTTCAAAAAGATCAATTGGTTTTGTTATGGAACAAAGAAAAGGAAAAACCATATTTCCATACAAAGTTTGAATCTCTTTGGATTGGTTTGTATCAAATCGAAAAGGTTGTTGGCTACGAATCGTATTTGTTGAAAGACATGAAAGGAACAGTTCAAGAATTTCCTATAAATAGTCAATACCTTAAGCACTTCTTTTTTTAAATCCCCGATTCCCAACTTGTACATTGTCCTTCAAATTTTCACTCTTCTCAGTATTCTTAGTTTATATCATTTCTTCTTTCCTTTTTCTTTTGTTTCCCTTCTAAAAATATTTTGTGTGATTCCATTACCCAATGGAAAAGGCTCTTTGGGTTCTGAACAACCCACAGGGGGTTACTATGCCATAGTTGGAGCCGAATGTTGATCCACATTCCCTGATCAATGTTTACGTATATTGGTATACACTTAGTCATTTTTTTGTTTCTTGTATATCCTATACTTAGCAATTTTTCTTAAAATGCGAGTTGCAGAGGAGGCTGCCACCGAGTATTCAAGTTCCCAAGTATTCAGGTCCCATATTTAGTCTAATTTTTAGTGTTCCATAGTTTTAACACTTAGTTATTTCTTTTGTTGTGAAATACTAATCAATCCCTCACCTCGCAATACCTACGTCTTTAAAACCCATAAAGGACCCTTCCCTCTTCCGTATCACTCATAAAGTATCTCTTTTAGACACTAAACCAATTTTGTGATTGTGCATGGAAGATGCTTCCCTCATTTCCATTTTCCTTTTCCCAACCCGCAACCTCACATCCGACATTTTCGTGTCCTATAAAATGACCTTCATGATTATCACTTTTCACTCCCACACTTCATCAATTTCACAACATGATATAAGTAGTCCCGATGACATTAATTTCCCCATCTCTACATCAATCATCACTCGTATGAATTGAATATTGTTATCAAGTGGCACAATTTTTGTAAAAACTCCGCCATAATTCTTAAATCAAACCATGCAATTGGAAAATTAAAAATAAGATCTACAACATTTGATAATCAAGGAAATACATGGTAAAATTAAATAAGGAACTAAATCCATGTTGTAAAAATATTGTATTGAAAAAAGTGCCACCTATCCATGAATTATAGTCTTTGTAAGATATGTTGACTATTTGTAAGATATGTCAACAAAAAAAAAGAACTATATTGTGGTGATATTGTCAACACCTTGGGACTAGAAGACCGCTAGTTTTAGTGGTTGCAGGCCTTCAAGTGGTACTCAAATCTTCCACCTGAAGAAAAGAAGTTGAACAAGGTTTGGACCTCTGGTATTTCATTATTTGGATGCATGCCATAAGTAGTTGAATTCAAAGAATTTATCCTCTGGTGTGCTGATAAATTTGACACCAACATAATAGTTATTTAGATATAGGGAAAACCATCTATCTCTTTAGCACCTTCAGTGTTCAGAAGCATGTTGAAACTGCCTAGCCCCACTCTAGGATCTAAAAACATTGAATTTGATGACTTCCTAAAAGCTCACAACGAAGGAATGGATTTCCTTAAGAGCTTTCTTACAAGCCCAACTAGTGATGCTAATACTACATAGGTTGAGGTGTGCTCTTTAAAATATCCAGACAAATAATTTGCATGGTTGTTCACTAGAATAATTGGATAGGAATCCACGACCTCAGTTCCAAAGTATATTGTATATATTATGTATCATTAAATTCATAAAGATGATGTAATTGAATAGACTTGGATCATTTCAAATTAGGTTTTGTTTCAATTAGGAAGCATTAGGAAGACATAAATTTTACATGACTTCTTATCCACTCTATGCTATAATTTATTTCCATATTTTTTGGGACTTTCACATAGCTAAGAATATAGACTTAAAAAAGGATCCAGTTTCATTTTGGTATCTAGTGTTATGGAGGCACAAGGATCCATACAATTTCTATGAAGTACAAAATGTATTCGTTTCCTCTTTTAAGAGCTTGATTCACAATTTTTCCACATCTATATTGTCATTAGAAGGTCCATCCTTTCAGTCAGAGAAAGTAATTTTTGAAACCATGGAAGATTATAGTTTTATTAGACTTTATGAATTTTAGGGGAAACCCTTTCTGCTGTCATTTTGTGTTTCCGACAGACTTTTCACTGTTGAAGTATGCAACAAATACAAATATTGGGTGCATTTCTTCAATGAAAAAAGAAAAAATCAATTCATATCACTACCATGGAAAAATGGAGAAATTTATGTAAAGAACATTTCTCATTTGGATGAATTCACTACTCAATTTGACCATTTCAATTTAAAAGAAATTCAGAGTATTCATGGTTTCGATTCTAAGAATTTATTTTCATCACACATGTTTACAATTGGATATGGCTCATCATTTAATAATTCAACTCAACTGGAAGATGAGGGGGAGATAATCAAAATACTCCTGAAGCCTCGCCCATAAAAAACCTGGATGATATTAATAAATTGGTAAGAACCAATGACTACTATATGAAACAAGGTAGAGACATGAAAAGTAAAAACCCAGGTTCACCAAATGTGTCACAAAAGAGTACCTCAACAAAAAAAAAATCCCACAATAATGGTTAAGAACAAAGAAAGTATTCCACTGGAAATTCAGATGATGGTGGAGATAAAGATCCTACCAAAAAGGTTGTTGAGAAATCACAAACCATTCATGTATCTGGAAAAATAAAAAGATAAATTCAGGAAGAAGGACGTGAAGCACCTGAACATAAAAATATTCCCAAAGACATGGAGGTTGACGACATAATAGGAGAGCCTAGATGCCTTGAATAAAGAATGATCCAGAGAGGGACTATAGATGAAGAATTGGATTCCCATGAGCCAGAGGTATTTGAGGAAGAATATGTCACTTTGTACACCATGTGACCTACAACAAGAATTCAAAAAAGTTGTTAATTGAAAAAAGTAAATTTGAGAAATAAAAAGGTTTATGAAAAATGGAAATCAAAGATTGATTTTTGAGGGGTAAACCCTTCGAAAGTCATGGAGTTTTATGAATAAACTGGTGAAACTTCAAAGTATTCCATCGATGATATAGATAAGGAGAATTTGATCTTAAAGGAAAAAGTAAAATAATTGGAATTGTTTTTTATTCCAAGACCTTTGTTTGTTGAACCCATCACTGCTATGCAACCATTGTGCAGTCTCAAGGATGTACCTAGAACATGTTCCAGGATGAAAGGTTCATAAATTTTATTAATGGTTGTAAGAAAGTATATTGGAGACAACATTTAAAAAATGATAGCCTTGATTCTTGAAATATGGTATTTAGCAACAAATTCAACTACTCTCTCAACAATGATCTTCCATTTTAAAGAGTATCTCCAAAAGGACTTGGAAAATGATGAAAATTTTTACAAAGAAGTTGTGGGTACATTTTTGGAAAGGGTCTTAAGTTTAATTTATATACATAGGAGAGAGAAAACCCTTCCTTCCAAGGATTATTTGAAACAAATTAATGCTTGTTGGTTGAAGAGAATTAAGTGCTTGCAGGAAATGTTGTATGAATGTGATGTTATAAATACTAAAAGAAGTGATTTGTTTTTAAAACTTGTTGATTTAACCAAATAATTGGAGGGCTCACATATAATTATGGACTCAATACTCTTATCAAAAGAGAAGTTACAAGGATATTTGGATTCCTTCAAGGTTTATTGGGTCGACGAATTTAATGACTCAATTGAATATTTTGAAGAAGAAGTGGAAAGGTGTTTAATATGGTACATGAATAAAAATCAAGATATTGAAGACACATTTCATCAACTAATCCTTGATCTTAAAGACTTTGAAATTGAACTATTTGAATCTAATATCAAACAATAGTTAATAAAATCCTTGGTTAAAATAACTAAATCATATCAAGAGGAAGTCGATAATACCGTTATGCCACCTCCATCCCAACATCCTATAAAAGACACATCAACAATAATATAGCCTCTCCGATATTCCATCATAGTCTTCTCATTTATTGGTCCATGGGAGCCCCATCCGAGTCCGTTTAAGACAAACACATTTACTTTTAATTGTATCATACTTTTTAAAATACATCTATTATTTTTTGAGATTCCCAAAGAACTGTTTAGAACATAACATTAGTGATTTATCAGACTTTAAATTCTAAGCATGGAATTTCAAATGTGTGTCTATCAGTTTTTTTTTTGGTTTTAATTGAATGATCATTTAAATTTCTCTACCAAATGTGGTCCTTATATTTCCCTTTTGTTAAATGATGTGTTCTACTTTACTTTATACTATGATAGAAATGTCGTTGTGTGAAACTATCTATTCTCTTGGTTTATAATCTTGTATTATATTGTGAATATTTATTTTATGGGAGATGCTTGGTCCTTTCTCACGTATTCTTTGCATGTGAATATTTGTTTCAATAATAAGTTTGGTCCTCTCTCATGCACTTTTTATATTCTTGTATTTTATTTAAACATGGAGGAGTACCACCTCTTTAAGAACATGGGGGGGTTTATCATCATGATGTTATATTAAATACCTTAAAATAGTATTTTAGATCAACAAAACTCTATATATTGAAGGTGGGAAAGGAGGGGGGATATTTTGCTGGTGCAATTGACAAAAAGACTTGGAATATCGAATAGTTGGTTGATTGAGGGATCACGATCTCTCACTCATGATGACTGATGGGTTGGTTGGGAGGATATTTGTCCCACACTCTATTGCGACATACTGAATCAAATCTTGGAATGCAATGGTTTGACATGTATATATTCTCACTCTCACATAAGATTCTCACCACTCACTTGTTCTTGTGAATTATGTGATCATAATCAATGCATTTCTACTTTCTTCATTTAATGGTTGCATATTGACAGGTTTATTTATGTATTTAATTGAATTAGAATTTGGGCCATTACATTGTTTGCATCACCTCTTAAATTCCATTCTATCAAAAATTTCCAATTATTTCCCCATCTTGACTTCATTTCATTTTTTATTCTTCAATACTAGGACCAACATCTTTCCTTGTAAAACACATCTTGCTTGAAAATCCAAGAATAAAACTAGGGTTTCGAAGAGAATCACTTACTTTTCAATGGAGCTCCCTTATGGAGTTAGGGTTTGAGGTCAAAATTACAAAATGATCATAACTTTCATTGTACTTCTTATATTTGATATTATGAACCTAATTATGAAATGCCATGGATTTTTTGGAGCTTATGACACATATTTGACTTAAATATGTGCATTGTATCAAAATATATCCATTCTAGAAAATTCATGGTTGTCACTGGAAAAACCCTAATTTTTTTTATAATTTGAATTAATGATATCTCCACTTCTCAGACTTCATTTTGGACAATTATTTTTGAAATTGGGTATTTTTTCAAGAGGAATTCAGATATGTGGTTGGTTTCTACAAATGCTTCACATAAACTTTTAGAAACCGACCTGAATATTGTTGTCCTCCTTTTTCTATCAAAAATTTACAAAAAGAGAGAAATAAATCTTCCATTTTGTGCCCCAAAATTCTCCCACTTCATGCCCAAGAAAGAGATTTGATACCATTTGTAGTAAAAAATTAAATATATAAGGGATAATCCACCAAAAAATTTCAAAGATAAACCATAAACACCAAATATACCAAAGCATTCACCATAAACAATACCAAGAATATAGGGAGAAGAACCCTTAAGGTAGTATAACACCATCAAATACTCCTTATGGAAGGAATCACTCCACAAGCCATGCTTTCTATAAGACAATACAATCAAATACATCTTCAATACAATGATACTCATGTGTATTTATGCTTTCTCATAATCATTCCCATGGGTTTATGCCAACTACACATTTGATATGGATTTAGGAGCAGAACGAACCAATTAACAGAATGAATATAATAAAAACAGAGATATGGAGAATAACACAAGTATCCAGTGAACAATATCTTCTATTAAATAATGAAATAGGATGAAACTATAAAACTGCATAACTAAAAACTTGCTCAAATGGTGGTAGCTATCTCTGAGAAGAGATGTGGCTACTACTCACATCTGTTTGAGAAGAATGGATTAAAATGAGGCTCCATAGGCATTTTTTATATTACTCATGAATTCCAAAACCCTATACATCCAAAAACCTAACGATAGAAGGTGAAACGCCAAAGGTCATGTGGGCCCTATAGGTAAGTTGGTGTAATTTGGTACCTCAACTTCCTAGGGCCATAAATTTTGCATACGACCTCCGTTTTAGGCACGTGATAGCCCGTTGGAAAGGTATATCAGAGAAATACATATTCCTCTATCAAACTCTAATTCTAATGATAATTTTGTTGTGGTGAGCCAAAAAAACAACCTTTAGGGCCCCAAAACGGCCCCAAAAGTACAACAAGATGTGCTGACATGAAAACATACAAAATAATCCAGTTGGATTAGGCGAGAGGCCAATCGTATCCACCTGGAGGATGTGTGGGGATTTAGACAACCCCAAAAGTGTAAAACCCACAATTACAAAGCAGTACAGAAGAACATGCTGAACAAAAACGAACACGAGGAGCCAGTTGAAATAGGTGGGTGGCCACCAGTATCCACCTAGATCACCATTATTATTATATTGTTTTATTTTAATTACATAGTGGACATATTATTTACCTTTAGTTACGTTGTGGGCCTATTCAATTATTATGGCCACATTACAATCATTATCCACTTGGGTACCTCCCTAGGTTGAATTGGAAGAAGAGCCTATAGAAGAAATTGAAAACAAGCCACATGAAGGGCATAAACATGAAGAAGAAGCTAAGAAGATACATTTCTCAAAGGAACCACATGTTCAAGACTCGAATAAAGAAAGATCGATAGATAAGGTTTCTATATATCTCCACCACCACCACTTAAATAAACAATAGTCATCAAGGCAAAGGTATGAGCGACAACAAACTTACTATGGATCTAAAAAGAATCTGAAAAGCAACCCATATGAAAACACATGGAGGATGAAACAAAATGCATGGAGACATCATATTAGTGAATTGACGACATGGATACCTAGGAGAAATCATAATCAAGATCAAGGATGAATGGCCACAACTAGACCCCATGTCCACATTTCACTAGGATGGATGGATGCTCCTACATGATACCAATTAATTACATTGATCAATAGGTCATATTACATGGTTTCTTCTCATGTTTCGAGGATAGAACGTAATGTGCCTAGGGATGATAATATGGGGTACCTTGGGTTTATTTGATGGTGTTACCCTACCTTAAGGGTTCTTCTCTTTATATTTTTTTTTTTTTTTTATGGTGAATTCTTTGTTATCTTTGGTTTTTATGGTTTATCTTTGAAATTTTATGGTGGATTATCTCTTATATCTTTGAATTTTCCCTACAATTCCCATTTAATTAAATTTTCCCTTTATGTAAAAATGCATAAACTATATGATCATTTTTCTCATTTAAATAAAATATGCATACTAAGGAAATCATCTTTTATATTCTTTATTCAATATTCTTTCACTACATACTTGATAATTTATAACCAATACCAAGGGTGCAATTATTCTTCATTCCCTTCAAGAGTTACCTTTCATTAAGTACTAAAGGTGCCATGTTTTCGCATGCCCTTTAAGCATCCAACTTTCTTGGTGGGGGAAATGGTGCAACTATTGAGAATTTGTTAACTAAACATTTGTCACCCTTGTTGAGAGACTAATTGTCATTGAGAATTAAGGTTATGACCTTATTGCATGCCTCTTAGTTAAATTCCATGAGTGATAAATCCACATCTTACCCTCATGGCAATGCAAAACCTCTAAGTAAAAGTGTC
>ML777296.1:525188-559045 GCA_009831015.1 Picea engelmannii | reverse complement strand
TCATGGAAAAGGAGTGCTAGTAGGTGGAAACATGAATTTTGTTCCTCCTCTCTTGATGGTACCCAATATACTTCCATACAATCCCATTACCCATATGTAAATTGACACACTCTACAATCAACACATCAAATAATTCCACATTCCAAATCAAAACATAACATTAATCATATAACCGTTTTAGTACCTTGACTCAATCTAGAGTCCAATATAATGTTTACACAATCCCACATTAATATACACCTTTGGATTCCTATCAAAATAGGAAAACTCTCTATAGCATCTGCAAGTTAATGTACCCAACATTTTCATTTTAACATTTCATAACCCTATGAATCGACGACATCAATTACGTCATATCAATGTACATATAATTTATCCATGTTATCATATAAACATTTAAATGAACCCATTCAAAACCGTAATTTAAAACTACTCAAATAATTAAAAGTTTGAGTTGCATCGACAAACCACAAGTCAATAAACTAGGTTATTTATAAACAAATTCCCTCAAATAATAATATCTAGACTATCAAACAAGTAGGAAAAAATGGGGCACTACAATAGGTGCTTCAACTCACTTATCAATGTGTTTGACTTATTAGTGTCTTTTTCACTCTCAATAGGGTTCAATAAAGAAGTAAACGGTAATGTGTGTGTGTGTAGCAATCATTATAGAGTCATATAAGAGTTTTCAATATTAGTGAGGATATGACGAAATAATATAAATTTATACATACAAATCCAACATGCATGTAGGGTAGTGTGTGTCACTCCACATGGTTTCTTTTATGGAGGGATTCATGGGGTAGCAAGTAGGTAATGGAGTAGTCAGTTAGTTCACTAGTTTCATAGTGACTTAAGGTAGTTGACCTACCCTTCCATTATGAAGTTTGGTAGGTATGAAATTGACTAAGCCCTTAAATAGAAAACTCTTCAACCTCTTTCTCAATTTACCATGATAAAATAAAATGCATGTTCCAAATGATACTTTTCTCCCAATTTATTATATATACAAGTACACATAAACTGATTCAAGGTCAATACCAAGGATGAGACCAAGTTACCTTAGAGCCTTCAATTATTTGGTACCAAGAGATAGGCATAACCTCTACAACTCTTCAAGTACCCTGCACCAAGAGCTAGATATAACATCTGGAACTCTTCAAGTTCCCTGCACCAAGAGCTATACATAACTTCTATAACTCTTCAAGTACATGATACCAAGGATTCCATGCCCCTACATGCACTTCAAGTACTACCTAATGGTATGTATCAAAGGTTCCATGTACCTACATGCCCTTCAAGTATCAATTTTCATTGATGGGGGAAAATCCCATGGTTGGGAATTAACTAACAAAAATCATTCACGACTGGTGAGAAACTAATGGTCACTAAGGCATAAGGATTTACACCTTATTACATTCCACTCAGAAGGACCTCGTAAGTGACTGAATATATGGCCTACCCTAACGACAACGTGTAACCTCCAAGAAAAAAATTAAAACATATATATTTTCAACCCATTACATGGAAATGAGGCTAGTAGACAATAATAGACAACATATACCTACTCATCATGATGGTACTCATTGTGTCACATCTCATCATACAACTATTTTCCCATATGTAAGATTATTTGGAAAATATTTCATTGTCTCTGCACATGTCTAGAGACAACATATCTTGAATTGTCTAATGATCATGAATAAACTATGAGTAATGTCATATACACATCAATCATACATATCCCAACCCCATCCTGTGTATACATATCTTAACTCAATTTGAAGTCCATATGCACTTGTGGTTCTTTCTATTGAAGTTGAAAAACCATCAATAACATCATATAACATAATAAATTTCATCATGTAACCACATGATCATTTTCAATATTCAATAGCATCACAAGAGTATCAAGGAATAAACAATAACAAATGTTTGTCCACATCAAGAAATAATCACATCAAATGAGATTAAAGTTCTAGATTACATAATCCATAATTGTATCTGTCAACCAACTAGATAATTCTTGTAACCGGAATTCCCTTAAATAATAACATCATATCATTCAAATAAATTCAAGGCAAAAGAGGGAACCACATTCCAATCATACCACCATCATAGGTTTTCTTCTTATCATCCAAATTTTTGGTGCGATATTTTCAGCTATTGCACCACATAACTTTGTGTTGTTTCACCTGCATGCTCAACATGTTAAAAATTCCTTTTCAAATGATAAATATATGTATGATTTAACTCTAGGGACAAAAAAGTAACACATAAATGGGAAATTAAATCTAAAAATCAATGGGCAATGATTACCTTTCTATATTTTGCACCATATGCTAAATCAATTTGCTTCTACATCAAATTGGTAGCATCATCCATATAAATTGTTCTAACAAAATCCACCACTCGCTCCATGATAAACTATGGTTAAATATGTTATGCTATTCTATCCATATCTTCATAAAGTCAATGTTATCTACAATGTATAAATGTCATGCATCTCACTCTTCACTACCTAGAAGAAAGATAAATTGATTTAGGTACCAATAAAGCTTAATAATATCTATATAGATATAATAATTACAATAATATCTACCTTTCACTTTTATCCAACTATTTTTCTCATACAACACCTCCCCTTCAAATTTGTTGGTGAAATTCATGTCCCAAAGGAGAAGAACTTTAATATCATCTCTTACTTGAGTAGATACTCACTAATATATGTTGTAAACTAACACACCATATAGAATTCACCCATTGAGCCCTCTATATGTGATGTTTTTCTAAAAAAGTCCTTTAATCCTTCAAGGGCCTCCCCACAAACCATTTTGACCTTATGTGTATGTGCCCACATATTTAATCTCTTTGATTAGGTGTATGATGTACTATTCTTATGCATTGAAAAAAAAATAGAGGTAGATACTTTTGTATTTCACACATTAGATGAGTAATTTCTCTCTTCCAATACTTGATATATTCTTTATGGATTTATTTAAATGACAATAACCTAGATGTGCAACAAAATCACATGTGTCAACAAAATATTATACAATGCAAGTAAATCAATAAGTATCATTTTAATTATAACCATTTACTTACCTTGTGTGCTTGCCAAGATCATATATAACTTTCTTTTTGTTGTTGTCAAAGTTGTTTGGGAGCGATAGGGTTAGAACACACTATGATAAGGAAGGAAACATTATCATTTAATATTGATTAGAAACAAACATATATTACAAACAAAAATTTATATAGCATGAGAACATAAATATTAGAAAATGACAAACCTTAATAAATATGTAGTAATTGTGAGATTTTGTTGCAATAGAATCACCTTTCTTTATTAATATATTATTATGTTTGAAGAAAAAATGAGTTGGAAATTTAATATTTGACATAAGATATTTTAAAAAATTGCTCTCTTTCTCTATTAATAACCATGGAATATTAGTTGGTTGTTTATCACTGTAAGGATGAGTCAAATGTTGCCTTAAGTCTACTTCCTCAATGTCACTTACAACTTTTGCATTTTTATCTTTGCTATTTCTTCCATCTAAAATTCTCCATAAGCATTGTAAGACATTCTTCCCAATATGGATCATGTCAAACAAATGAGCTACTTGTAGGTACTCATGTTAGGGAAAAAAATTGAATTAGGTGGAGTATTATTTCATACATTATGGAAATCCACATCGTCAACCTTTGGGAAACATAAATGGAAATATATTTTTTAGGTATAGTAAATGGAAATAAATATTAAAAAAGCTAAAAAAAATTTACAATTATGGATGTAATTGAAACCAATTGCCTACTGTGATTCTTCTAAGAGGTCTTATTCCATATTTGAGGTGTCATTGGTCATGGTTTTTTTCCATCCTCTTTTTACCCATTAAACATATGCATTTTTCAGTAATTTGATACCTATGGTTCCTTGTGAGGAAATTATCGTAGTTGGCATACACCTCTTCTCCTAACCTTATTTAATTTCTAGATCTTGTTCTAGGAACACACATTGGACATGGATATTTACCCTTTGTTTTAGGGCCATCGGGATAGAGAATACTGTTAATATAACACCAAGGATTAAAAAAACTACATGGAATAATAAAGGAGATATATGGTTAAATTGCACTTTACATACCATAAAAATGTGTTAGCCCAAAAGAATTAGGAATTATCCATGTAAGTATTCCATGGAATTGAAATCATTTTTGTCCTAGTGTTTTGGAGATCTCATATATAGTGATACCAAACCCATCACTTTAAAGTTGATATTCTAGGTAAGTCCAAACCCATCTCTAATTTGGACTTACCTAGAATATGAAACCACAATTAATTAACAACGTATGCAATAAACAAAAAAATGAATGTGCATGTTGTAAACATTCTTGAAAATAAATAAATGGAATAGTTAATTCCAACATGCATGATCCCTCTTTCAAGGTGGCATGAGTGGGAGGGGTTATCCTAAACCCAGAAGGAAAAAAAGAGCTTTCATTCCACTAGAATATAGGATTTGCCACAAATAACTAGGTGAAATCTTATGTGGTGCTCCAGGGCCTCCTTCTGGCCAAAGAACGAGGCATACTCTCTCTATCCATAATAGGAGACTCCAAATCCACCATAAACCATGTCATATTGAGAACACAACCCTCAAACGATCATCTCAAAGTAATATTTTAGTGAATCCAAATCAAAACAAAAGCCTTCTCAAGTATCAAAATCTTCCATGTATTAATACACAACAACAAGGAGGCCGATGCGCAAGCAAATCTCGCTATAAATAAAAGTGTGGGACTAAACATTAATGGCTAAACCACTATCCACCATATCCCATGAATTTAGACCCAACAAATTTAAATTTAATTATCTCTAAGGGTGGGTCCCTCTCTCCACCCCCCTCTCTAAAATCAAAGCTCTAGCACTCTCATGCCTCTCCTCGATCCACTACCCCACCCGTCCACCTATCTTGTCACCTCATTTGGCACACATATCCTCCTCCTTATCTCCTCTCGCATGCCACGATATTCTCATTGTCCTCCTCATTCACTCCCTCCTCGTGTGAATTGCATTCCATTTTATATGATCCAACATATTTTGTCTTCATATATACCGGTTCATTCTTTTCCATCCTTGATCCTTCATCACCCCTGTACCAAGATTCCATTTCCAACAATAATGTTATTATCAACTCAACAATGTTTAGACTCGTTGGATTATGCACCCGTGCTCGATGCATCATGGCCAAAAGTGGAAGGTCTCGTCAATGTCTAGGGGGGTGTTCCTCATTCATGTGAAGAATCCTATATTATAGTGGAATACAATTGAATCGATTAAATAAATTTGAAATAGATTACTTGTTATCTGCTTATTTATAGATAGATTAAACAATCCATAATCCTATATTGTTTAAAGGATACTTAGGTCAAATAGTTCATGGTTCTAGAATTGCTTGAAGATCATTAATTGAAGGTTTCTTTACATAAAATTTGTTGTTTAAATAGATTTTAAAAGTCATCTCTTTAAAAAATATAATTGTAAATTAAAAATAATGTTGATCCCTAGGGTAAACTATCTCCTTAGCTAGACAATCTTTCCATTATCTTTTCTTTTTGACTTGGCTCATACTGTGCCACAACTCTAAGTTTACTTACCCCAGGTTGACAATTTAAATGAGGGAATTAGTACATATAGAATACCCATCAATAATTAACCAACCAACAATTGGAAAATATTGGTTAGAATTTGATCACGTGGAAGGGGGAACTAAATATTTCCCCTTGTTTTTTCTTCTTTTTAAAATAAGTTCCAAATGTTTTAGTATTTTTATAATAATTATATTTCTTTATTTGTAATTATAAAGGAAAAACATCTAGCTTGAAATTCCCAAGGATGCAATTTTGTGCTAGCCATGGTGAGGGTGATGGAGTTGAAGATGATCGTATGGAAATAAAACGATATTGATATTATTTAGAATGAAGGGGTAAATAGGTTCTTCCATGACACCTTTGTTTCCATGGATGAGAACACACATGTGGATGAGATCCATGATGATATTCATGAATCATGTAACTCTTATTGATAAGGCACAAAAAATCCTATACAAAGACTAAAAGACAAGTTTTCTCTCTACTATTTTGTTGTTGTTCAACTTGAAGGTATTAAATGTTATTTAAAACACATGTATGTCACTAATCCTAAGGTGTGCAAGATAATTATTTAGATAAATGTAAGTTTTTGTCTATTTTTTTGTGATTGTAATAATTACAATGCATTTTCCTCTATTTTCTACATTAATTTTTTTTTTCATTTGTATATTGTTAGGTATTTTTGTATATCAAAATACTAAAAAATTTGGAACTTATTTTAAAAAGAAGAAAAAACAAGGGAAAATATTTAGTTCCCCCTTCCAAGTGATCAAATTCTAGCCAATATTTTCCAATTGTTGACTGGTTAATTATTGATGGGTATTCTATATGTACTAATTCCCTCAATTAAATTGTCAACCCGAGGTAAGTACACTTAGAGTTGTGGAACAGTATGAGCCAAGGCAGAAAGAAAAGCTAATGGAAAGATTGTCTAGCTAAGGAGATAGTTTACCCTAGGGATCAACATTCTTTTTAATTTACAATTCTATTTTTTAAAGAGATGACTTTTAAAATATATTTAAACAACAAATTCTATGTAAAGCAACCTTCAATTAATGATCTTCAAGAAATTCTAGAACTATGAACTATTTGACCTAAGTAGCCTTTAAACAATCTAGGACTATGGACTGTTTAATCTATCTCTAAATAAGTAGATAACAAGTAATCTGTTTCAAAGCTATTTAATCTATTCAATCTCTCTTTAAATAAGCAAACAACAAGTAATATGTTTCATAATTATTTGATCTATCTATCTTTGAGCAAGTAAGTAAACAAGTAAGCAATTAATCTATCAAAACTATCTTGACAAGTGAACTCTATTCTTAAAGTAAAAATTCACAACTATTTCTATCTTGCAAAGAATAAACATTAATCTACTTGGCTAAAAGTAAGAGTGTTGTGACAGTATTCAAATGTGATGATTGTGTCTTCGGTGGTGAATGACATCATGATGGCATCTAACTACCAATGATAATTCAAGTGGAATTAACTCAATGATAACTTCTACAGAGAAATGTAAAGTATGGATAAGGCAGTCTATAGAAAGTTTGGCCATCATAAAAGTAATACTAAATATTCTTGGGATCCATATGATCTTTAGACATTGTGCAAAAAATATTCAACATCAATCATTCACTCTATCACACAACTGCTGGAAAGTACCCTATTCAAAATCACTAACTCAAGCAAAGTTATAAACTCATAATTAACACTTAATTAAAAATCCTAACTCAAATTCATAAATAAGATGACAATGAAAATACTTTGTGCAAACCTACAAGCTCTTGCCTGATGCTAACTAGAAATCATAACTCAAAATCTATTTCTATCCTATCATGTTGATGCTAAAAGAAAAATTAGCAAATAAAAAAAACATATAGAGAATATTTGGAATTACAACTTGATAAATAAACACTATTTAAATTAGTACTCTATAGAGTAATTTACAACTAGGGAGAAAAATACATGACAATGTAATTAGACAACTTCTACAACCTGCAAACAAATTGTAAGGAGTTTAATCATTAACACACAACCATGGACGTCCCTCTGTGATATACACACAATTCAAAAATTAATCTGCAAATAAGAGAAGATGTACATGGAGGTGAATTAGGCAAATGATCTGAAATTAAAAGATACACAACAAGAAATTTAAAATTAAGAAATATACACAGTAAATAAACAATTTTGAAATTTAAGAAGCATGGAAGGAAACTGTGAAAATGAAAATATATACTGGTATAAACAATCACCTATACCACTGGTGGGCCCCCCATAAGGTCTTGGCAACACTTCAATAGGAAAATGCAGTCACAAAGCTAACACAGTATTGGCATTAATCATAAAAACAAAGTATATAGAAAAATGGAGATAATGTCTGTGTAAATAATAAAATTTGTGTCTTCTTCATGTCATAGAAAGTGGTATTTATAGATGATTACATAGATTGAGAGGTCGACCACTGGAAGGGTTGAATCTCTCTAAAAACAATAAGTTCATTAAGTTTTTTTCAACAAAAGTATCTTCCTTAACATTCTTGTGTGCTCCATTTAGCAGCCACTGCAACTACCCAATCCAAGATGCTTCAAGCTTCATAGCTGGAGGGCACGAGGTGGCATAAAAACCATATCCCTGATTCATCCATCAAAGGTTTCCAATGTGCTAACTGCCAACTCCTATGCACTCTGAGTTCTGGATGGAGTGTCGGGTGGAGTGCCAGATCAAGTGTTGAATGAAGTGTCGGACGAGGGACTTGATGGAGGATTGGATTGCGATTCCGACCTGTTGTAAGAAAACACGAATGTTAGATCTTCATAATCAATTAAATGAGATGAATTAATCGTAAAACCATTGCAAAAATGATGATTATACATACCTTGTGAGATTCCATGGCGAATGGATGTATAGATCTTGATAATACCTTTAAAATGGATAAATGAGAGCATAGAATATATAATGTCATATGCAAAAAGGATTTGGCCATTGGAAAAAATAGTCAAAACACCAACCCAACATTACCCCCACACCTAAGGATTTGCAGGTCCCTCTGCAAACAAAAATGGATCACCCGGCATAACTATACTCGTGAAGGAGGTGGTGGATTGTTTTTAGAAGCTTCTCGCTCTTTCCCTAGGGAATTTGTATTAGGAATTTTATGATGTTTCAATTGCATCTAGAGACTACGATTGGTGGTGGTCATATGATCAACCAATCACTGAAGATGATTCAATTTTTTTTGTAGTACAACATTTTCATGATGCAGATGCATATCCATAGTTTTTCATTCTACCAATTGTTGAAGCAACTGAGCATTTTCTTGTTGCAATTTCTCAATAACTGGGGTATGATCAGATTTCTCAAGAGAAGAAGGCTTGGATTCCTTGATGGATGTAGAAGGTATACCAACTTTATAAGACAGTGTAGGAATCTGGGAGGAAGGAGTAATAATGCTTTTATGATGGAGACTTGGTGTAATAGGTTCAAACTTGACCTCTTTATCAGGCTTAGACTCCTCTGCAGAAACTTCTTTGAGTCTTTTATGGGGGATCTCATGATCGGAATACAATTGGATAGGATCCAAAGTGCTTGGAGGTTTGATATTGGGCTTTCCACTCATACTTTGAGTGCTTCTTCGAAAGTATTCCCCCTTATATAAATTATATCCTCTCCTCTTTGTAGGAACCGAAGGAAAATCTTGCTGAAATGAATCTTGTAGCTTCTTAGGTTGAGGATCAATAGGTGTTGAAGGAAATGGGGAATTATTAGCAGTATTTTTGATTTTATTACCAGATGAGGTTGCAGGGGAATCAACGATTTTATTGGCCTTTTTATCAGACAGGGAGAGAGTTTGAGTTGGAGGGTTTGGAGTTTTTGGAGAATGAGGCTTAGGTTGGGTGGCAGCCTCTAAATCGACTGATCTCTTACTTGTCTTGACCATGAGTTGGGGATTTGAGAATTGGTAGAGGAATTCATCCCATGTCTTGCTCTGTTTTGTCAATTCAGCTATAACAAGTAATTTAATGAGGCCATGGTGGAATAAGTTGTTGTGAGAGTTGGCCAAATTTTTACGAACTTGGAAAGACATTTTCTCAAGGCTTTTTAGGAAGTAGAAAAGAAAATTCAAGGGTTTATTGAATTGAAAATGGGATAACAGACGAAAATGAAAAGCTTTAAAAACATAGTACCTACCTTCACAAGTGATGAGCCTGGTAATTACGATCAGGGGGTTAATCAATTCATCCTTGATCCATTCTTTTGAGTACCCTTTGGCTCCAGATAAATTTTGAAATTCAGGCTTGAACACTCTGTTATAGCTTGGACATGGCAATTGATGGTGTTTGAACCATCGATACCCAACCCATGGCAATTTCGTGGATGAGGCAATAGATTCCTCAGAGACCAAGAAGGCCAGAGACCCTACGTGATCCAGTATCCCATCGAACCCAAGAGTGAATTGTAGTGAGACACCATCGTCGTGGCCCTGAAGACTAGCCAAGAATGGTCCACACCCTGCGCGAAGGAAGATCTCTCTACACTATGAATTCCAAAATGTCCAGAAGCTCGACATAGGAGGATGGTTCATAGAAGTTGGGAATGGTTACAGTGCGGAGGATGAGAAGGAGAAATAAATTAGGCAGAGGGTGAGTGCGACAAAAAAAACCCGAGTATTAGCGAAATGGTAATTGGGGTAGAGTACCCAATTTTTAATGCAATTGAGGTGGAAACGGTTGAATTCGTGGGAGAATTCATCATACACAATTGCCATGTGCGACTATGATTGTGCCGTGTTTGAATTTTGAATGGTGTGTAATTTGGAGGAAAATGAAATCATGTGAGAATTAGATCAATGTCCAAGTCTTCGACTTGGACATTTGATCATAAAAATACATTAAAAATATTTAATTCGATTACCAACATGAATTTTGAACAATATACCATTCAATCCATCGAACTTACCATTTCAACGAGTGTAATTAATTCAAATAATCATTTATGCATGCAATCGTGGTCATTTACATCATATACATACCTCACCCGATCCTCCATATGACACTTCATCTGGTCTTCCAGATGGCACTTCATCCAGTCCTCCAGATAACATTCCATCCAGACCTCCTGTGTAAGTGGAATTTATCCCCATCATAATGGACGTTCACCCATAGCACTTAGCTTGGACAATTTCTAGCATTCATGGTGAACAAGATCATGGAGCATAGATAGGATGAGTGTGAATAGTATTATCCATTTTTTATTGCCTTGTCATCGATCTGTAACAATATAAAACAACTTGTTCCTCTTTTCATAGGTGTGTAACCCAGATTTGTAGTGAGCGTGTAACCGTTTGTTATTGATCTGTAATTGTCACAAGGAACCAGTTAAGCAATCTTCCATTATATAAACATAAAAATTCACAACAGGATTATAACACACACAGTGATGTCAACAGTATAGACGTTAGAAAAATAAGTGCCGATATAATAGCCCAGGATATCGTAAAAACAACATGACATAATTTTTAACAGAGATTCTACTTCCTCTTCTCATGGATTGTAATATAGATGGAAATGTTTATCATTTTTTAGCTCAGAAAATGACTCCCCCACTCTTAATTATTGTGACACCTCACAATCAAAGATATAGGGAACCAATCGTTTCTCCCAATAGCCTAAGATTTACAATTTTCCAAGTGTAGAGATAAATTTCACACATTAGTCTGACAAGACGGTTAAAATATGGCCCCACCTATAGGACAAAACATCCTAAATAGAGTTATGAAGAGGTAGGCGAGAGAGTCTTAGGATTGTCTTAAATTTAGTTCCCAATGACGGAGTGATGAAGTTCATTTACCTTTTATTAACCATGCATACTTCTTTTAATATTTCCCTACAAGTAATGTTGTACATCAGGACAAGTTTTAAGATTTAGGAATTTTATTTATTGTTTGTCAGATCATCACCCTCGCTAGGTATAATGCCCCACTGCCAGCAAGCATGTTGACTACTCCAACAAGTTTACCTAGTCATACCTTAGGCTAGTACCCACTGCCAGCAGACCTGTTCATTATCCCGACGGGTTAGCCCCTTACACCCTTTTACAACAAAGACTGATCCACCATCTTTTAATATTTTTGTATAAGGATCGCTTTTTGTAAGAAGATGGGGAGGCAGCTCTGAATTTTTTTATTTAGGATTGTGATGGTATTTATGTTAGAGGATGAATGTTCTTTATGTATTCCTTATATATTTTCCTGATGTAAGGTATACTTAAGTGGACGTAGCCTATCTAAAGATACGGTATGATCAAGTATTTTTAGTGTGTAGTGGATGGTACCATTGGAAAAGAACATAAAGGTATATTCAGGCCCTACTCACTTTCTTCTTTTAAAAAAAAAGTTATATTGATGTTTCCATGGCTAACCACTAATCAGAACTTATTGCTACTCTTTCATAAAGATACTTTACTCACCTACTCAGGGTTCTTGTGTAAATGTTATGAGTAACCTCTAGGTTTTATAAGACAAGGTGTCACTTACTTATATCCTCTAGTGGTGGAGGTTATGAGAAAATTCTATTAAATATGACTTGAGGGAAAGGAGGATATAAATCTTGTAAACATGGCTAATTTACAGTAAGCAATTTCTAAGTATAATAAAAAAATCATTATTCAATTGATGCTTAAGAAGACAACAAAGTTTAAATATAGCAACATCTTTTTCCGAAGTAAAATATTTCCCTTTTTGTCTCCTTGAAGTTGTCCACTCGAGGTGAAATAAATACCTGCAGAGATCTCTATAATTATTTATCAGCAAAAATACACTTTAAATTATTTACATATGTACAAACAAAATTCAGAAAAAGTTTCAAGAACAGGGGGAGGGAGAAGAAACTTCCCCATCCACCAAGGCCAATTCCTTGTCGGTTGACATGACCTGTAGAAAATTCTCTTTGGAAATGGGTATGTGGTAAAGTTTAAGTCGGTGTCCATTCACTACGAAAGAGACTTGTCCATCATCAATTGTTTTTATCTTAACAACCCCATTATCATACACAATAACTACCTCATAAGGACCCAACCAATGGGTTGTAAGTTTGCCTTTAAAAGTTTTGAATCGGGAATCAAACAATAAAGCCCAATCACCAGGCTGAAATTGTTTCTTCTTAATAAATTTGTCATGCCACTTGCTTCTCTGGTTTTGAACTAACATTGTCTGTTGGACAACATCTTGTCTAATATCATCCAATTCATTCAATTGTAGGGCTTGTTGTTTTTTTCCTCGTCTAGGTCTAATCCCAATTGTGCAACAATACATAAAGTCCTTACTTGGAATTCAATTTCTAGAAGTAGTTGTTTTCCATAAACTAATTAGTATGGGGTATGCCTAGTGGTGTTTCTCCAGGTGGTACGACATTCCCACAAAGCCTCTATAAGTCTATCATCCCAATCCCTATGATTTAATTGGATAGTTTTGGTTAATATATCTTCCAAAACTTCGTTTGTTGACTCTACTTGACCATTATATTGCAGGTGAAATGGAGAAGACTTACAATGCTTGATCCCATATTTCTCTGTTAATTCCTTCATCAAATTAGAAGCGAATTGTGTTCCCTAGTCTGTAACAATTTCACGAGGAACACCAAAGCGAGTAAATATGTATTCATAAATGAATTCAACAACATATTTTTCGGTAGCCCTAAATAAGGCTTTTTCCTCTACCCACTTGGTGACATAATCTGTACAAACCAAAATATAATTCTTCTTACAAGACATGGGTGAAATTGGTCCTACAAAATTAAGATCCCATTTATCAAAATGTTCTATCATCACTTGGGAATGCAAGGGAATTTCATTAGCTGATGTGGGTCTTCCTATTCTTTGACAGCTATCATAACTTCTCACATATTTGGCAACATCCTTAAAAATGCTAGGCCAATAGTAAGCTGAATGCAAAACCTTATATGTTGTACGTTTATCAGAAAAATGGCGACCACATGGTCCATCATGAAAACTTCATAGGATTTTTGGTGTCTCATCTTCTCGGACACATCTACGAATAATCAAGTTTGGTCCAGTATGAAAAAGTTCATGGCCAACCCAGGAGTAGTTAGCACTTTCGTGATAATTCAATGCTTTTCATGAGGTGACAAATGAGCTGGTAACTTTCTAGTAGCCAAATAATTTTCCATGTATGCAAACCATGGGGTATTTACAGAGAGGGAAAATATATGCTCATCTGGAAAACTACCATCAAAAGGAATATTGTCACCCTCATGATTTATGCGTGAAATAAAATCATCTACTAAGTTCTCTTTTCTAGGTCGGTCAAGGACGGTGATATTAAACTCTTGTAATAACATGAGCCACCTAGTTACTCAACCATTGGTAATGGTTTTATTCATGAGAAATATAATGGAAGAGTGATATGTATGTACAAATACCTCATATCCTGTGATATAATGAAGAAATTTATTGATGGCATGGACATCTGGCAAGAATTCTTTTCCGGTAACTATATAGTTTAACTCGAAAAATACTCCTCCTATTGCAGTATCAAAGGCATTAGTGTATATGTGAAATGGCAGGGCCCAATTGGGTCCCCTAATAACTGGTGCTACAGATAACTTAGCTTTTAGAGTTTTGAAGGAAGTTTTACATTGGTCAGTCCAAATAAAATCAACAACTTTTTAAGCAATCCAAACATGGGTGCAACAATATTTGTAAAATTCTCAATAAATCATCAATAGTATCCAACATGTCCAAGAAAGCTTCTTACCTCTTTTGAGTCTTTGGAGGTGGAAGTTTGACGATTATCTCAATCTTAGCAAGATCCACTTTAATCCCTTTAGATGAAACGTGATGTCCTAATACTACTTCTTCAGTTAACAACATTTTACATTTTTCATGACTTAAGGATAGATTCATTTCTTGACATATGATAAGGACTTTCTTTAGATTATCTAGGGATTCCTGGTAAGTATTTCCATATATTGTAAGGTCGTCCATATACACTTCCACACAATCATGAATAAGGTAAGAAAATATCCCTAATAATGCTCGTTGAAATGTGGTAGGAGCATTATACAAACCAAATGGTAAGACCCTATAGGAATAGGTGCCCCAAGGACAAGTGAAAGTAGTCTTGTCCTGATCCTCAGGTGCTATGAGAATTTGGTTGTATCTGCTATATCCATCCAGGAAGGAAAAGTATCTCTTCCTAGACAAGGTATCCAAGACTTGGTCAATGAAGGGAAGAGGGAAATAATCCTTTAGAGTGGCCTTATTAAGTTCCCGGAATTCGACACGAATTCTCCATTTTCTGGTTACTTTATTTGGAACCACTACAGGCAGGGATACCCATTTACTGTCAGAGATTGGATAATAAAAGCCAACATTCAATAACTTCTGTATTTTTTCTTTTACTATATCCTTGAGTGCCATATTCATCCTTCTTTGGGGTTGCCTAACAAGTGTTACTTCTGCCTGGGTATATATGTGATGAATGTATGTGTTAGGGTGTATACCCTTCATATCAGTATATTCCCAGGTGAATGCTCCTGATTAGTCTTTAAGGACATTTACTAAATATTCTTGTTGAGTTGCATCTAGTCCGAAATTTATATGTAGGAATTTCCTAGGACTAATCTCATCTATCTCAAAAATAAAATATGTCGAAGACAAAGTTGATGGTTCCAACTATTCTTGAAATTCTTCACCAAACATGTACTCAAATTGGGGAAAATATTGTGGAAAATCAACACATGTGATAGAAGAAATAAATTGATTTAGCACATTTTCCATTGTTTTCTCTTGAAGTGCCCAAGAACGATCACTTGGAAACATGGGTTCTTCCCAGTTCTCATTCTCATATGGACATTCAAGACACCATATATTCTCCATAATAGGTTGATTTGGTGGGTATATGGTAATCTTTTTTATAGAAAGTCCATTAGAGATGGCCATTTCACCTTCTCTACAACCAATAAATGCATTATTTGTGGCCAACCAAGGTATTCCGAAGATAATGGGATGCCCTTTAGCAAGATCCCTTGAATGAATGAAAAGAAATTATACTGGATATTCCCATGATGCTAATGTAACTATGATATCATCCAAGATTCCTTTAGGTATAACTTTTGTCTTATTTGCTAATTCCAAAATAGTTGGGGTAGGTCTAAGGAGGGGTTTTAACTGTAATTCCTCCAAGTTAGTAAAAATCATAACGTTAATGGATTCCCCTAGGTCTATGAGAGTATTTCCAATGGGAACCTTATTAATGGTTATTGTTACTATGGGGTTCCCTGGGTTTGCATACTTTGTGACCCTAGGTTGCTCTGATATGTATTCAAAGAATTCTCCTATAAAATGTATTGTTGGAGGATCTTTCTGTTTCCTACTTGGTTTCTTGATACACAATTCTTTGACCACCTTATTGTAAATTGGAATGTCCTTTATGGCTTGTAATAGGGGAATTTTGACACAAATATTCTTTAATTCATTTAAAATGTCAAATTTGGGTCGAATCGTTGGTTTCTCAATTGCTAATCTTTCTGGATAAGGAGGGGATTTTGTAATCTTTGAAGATTCACTTTGGGGAAGCTTTTTTTCTTGGTATTTATGAATGATGACATATTCCCACTTAGTGTCATCCATGGGTTGTTCAGGAGTTTCATCATCTTCTTCTTCCTGAATGACTACTGAAGGCCTCTGGCTATCTAGAACTTTTCCCGACCTTAGATGAATATCATGTAATGGAACATGAGAAATAACATATATCGGGAAGGTTTGTAGCTCAACATTGTGAAGAGGTTGAGTTGGTTTATTATTCAGTTTGGGAACCGGTTGTGACGGTAATAATGTTGGTCTTGGGGAGATTGTATTCTAGTATTGCTGGGGTTGTTGTGGAATAGGAGGTAAAGGTGAGGGAACAAAACCTAACAAAATTTGTTGGATGTTCAGTGGAAACTGTGGGTAAGGATGAGTGGGCATAGGAACAAGTGGATATTGAGTGTTTCCTTGGGTATGTCCTCCTCTCCATCCTTGTAGCCAAGGGTGGTGTGAAGCATAATATGGAGAGTGGTTTTTCCAATTCGTTGATTTCCACTGTTGTGGTTGTTGATAATAAGGTGGAACTTGAGGTGGTAGATCCTAGTATGTAGGCTGACTCCTAGGATGCCATGGCCTCATAGGTGCATAAGAATATTCCCCAAGATCCCCACTTCTGTAAATGGCTAATAAACTAGGAAGTGATGGGAATTTTTCAGTTGGGTGGTGTTCAGTGCAGAAGCCACAGACTAAAATGTTTTCTAATGGGCACTCCCTTGAGGAATGTTTCCTCCTGCACCTTGGACAAAATATGCACATTGGTGCATTCTCCTCCTCCCGTTTCTTCTTAATATTTAGGGTGTCCAACTGGGAACCTATTGTACTTAGGATATCGGTTTTGAAGTTCTCCAATAGGTTTCCTATCTCTACCCTTGTAAGACCACATGAACTAACTATTTTTAGGATTCTACTATAAGGATCCCGAACACTCTTCCTAGTTTTGGCTCTGCTCCTTGAGTAATTTCTACACATTTCACAGATTTTAGTAAATGATTTATGGGAGATTTCACCTGATGCCATTAGGCTAAGTGTCTCTAGATATTCTTCCCAAATTCCTTTAAGGAACATATTCTTGACTAGATCATCTAGAAGGTCATGGTATTTAGATTTCTGTGAGGTATAAGAAAATCGTTCCATGTAATCCTCGAGAATCTCATCCTCTAACTGTTGAACTTTAAAAATATAATTACGAGAATCCTTGGACTTGCAGTAGTCTTGGTATTTTTTAAGAAATATATCTTTAATATCTTCCTAAGACCTAATATTGGACTCTCCTGACCACATGAACCATCTTAGTACAAAATCCTTGAGAGTGGAAGAAAAACGTTTTAATTTCTGGGCATCTTGCAAGTAGTTGTAACTTCTATACAAGATGTCAAACTCAAAGAGGAAGGTATCTGGGTCTTCACTACTTTTACCATAAAAGGTGGGCAGTGCAGAGAGTGGAATGTTCTTCATGTTGGTGTTCTGTGTGGTATCCAAAATTGGAAATCCAAAGGTAGTTTCTATTTGGTTTCCAACTTCTTCTCCCTCATCCCGTCTTACATGGTTGTGATCCTCCTGATCATCCTTGTTGATTTGACTCCCAAAAAGAGAATATGTTACACCTCAAAATTACTCACTTTGATAGTGTCACAAGTGTCGTCATTACAAGTGATGTAAGTGTCGCATATTGAATACAAGTGTTGCAAGTGTCAAAAACATCATACTGCCATCTTGCCTATGTTGTGCCTCTAACGACATCACAAAGACACTTGAGACACCCCAAAGACTAGTTTTGAAGAAGAGAAGTCACTTGACAGGGAGTACAAACCTTTTGCCATTGAAAATGACACAAAAAAATGGATTTTGGAGAGGAGTTCTCGCCTACCCACTGTCAGGGAGTGCTGGCGCTCCATGAGCCTCTTTTGGGGAGTGCTTGAGCACCCTCTGTACCCTTTTGGGGGAGCGCTACCCTTTTTTTAGAAAATTTTGGGTTTGTTGAGGAAAATAAGGGAAGAATCCCTCAATTCTTGAAGGTAGTTGGATTCAAATAGATGGTCAAGGCATGATCTTAGGGGATATCCTCAACTGAAGGAGAATAATCCTCAACTCATCCCAAATATCTCTCAAGTGGTTGGACCTCTCCAAGGTTATATAAGGAGGCCTTATCATGGTGAAAGGTACAATGGAGATTAGGAATTACATCAAACTTATGATCTCATGAGGGAGATTCCATCAAAGAAATTAGTGGAGATCATTTGAGAAAAGGGGTTGGACAAGGAGAACTGGAAGAAGTTGTTGCACCTTCATTCAAAGGATTATAAGTACTTTTACTTGTTCTCATTAATATAATCAATGCTTGGCCTGTTTCTTTCAAACTTGTGCTTGTTCCATATGATTTTGTCTGCATTAGATGGATGTATGATTGAGATAATATTAGTAGAGTAGGAAGTCCATTGTATCTTTGTTTGTTTTGCAGGACCTATCAGAGAGCCCAAGATCGAAGCTCAGCCAGGACTTTGCAAGGACAAACGTCGCTAACAAGGTACATATATTTCTCCTTCTCTTTCCTTTATTAGATTTATTAGATATAAAAGGAAGTCAGTTTCCATGTTAATCACTTTTCTATCTTGGCCTTAGGATTCTAGAGATCAAGAGGGAATCCACTTGTCTGCAGGGGGATTCACCTACAACATAAATTGGCGACTCCACTGGGGAGAAGATCTGATTTTTGTTTCCATTCACAGATATTGTTTTGGCACTTTTTCCACTAATTTGATATTCTCCACATTGTCTTTTTATTCTTATATTTGTTTGATTGCCTCATTATGTCATCAGGATCACACTGATTGACTGAATTTCCTTCATTTTTTGAGTTTCTGGGTTTTTTTCTGAGTTTTTGGAGCAGAGCGCTCCCCTCCTGTTTCTTTCAGAGTGATAACACTCCCATTTAGCCTTACACAGAGTGCTAGAATGCTCTGGTGCCCCTTACACCAGAGCGCTACCGCATTTTTGTGAGAAATTCTCCATAATTTTCATCTTCTGAAGCTATTTATGGGTTTTGGCATTTGCTCAGGGTCCCATACTCTCAATCCATCTTGATATTGTCTTTCAAACACCCTTATTTATGAGAATTCATCCTCTTTTGTTTAGGATTTTGACATCTTCTTTCCTTTCATTGAATCCACTCTTTGTCTTTGCTGACCTAGAGTTAACTTGTTGTTTTCTTCTCCTTTATCTGACTGAGTGAAAACTTGTGTGAGAAAATCCAAAGGTCTGTGAAATTTTCATTTTATCTTTGAGGTCAACTTTCCATCATTTCTCTTTTGTTTGAGATTTTTGGTTCTTGTTTGCAATTTGGTTATCTTTGTCCTTCTTGTCTATTTCACGACGAGAGTGTATTTTTTGTTTTGTGTGAAGTTTGCTTCTGATTGTTTAAATCTTGAAGTCTGATTGACATTTACAAGTCTTGCATCTGATTATCATTCACATATAAGAAAAAGGATATATTTTGGTGATTGGTTTCGATATTAGAAGGCATTTATGAAATTTTTAGCATTGCATCGGATTTGAGTGAGAAACAAATTGATTGAGGACATTGCATATTAGTGTTTGATAGTGAAAAAAACTTTCTCTCTTTCCCTTAAATAGCCATTCATCGAAAGAAATGATTGCTTGTTGTTTTCTTGTGCATATTTTTTGGGAATTGAGTCATCATACCATCAGTCATGGATGATTTTAGGGGCTAAATTTCGCTCAAGGGCTAATTTTCCAAAGTTTTTCCCAAAAAAATATTCTCTATTCTAAAAATGATTCGCCCAAATTCTATAGGATAAAATTATTTTACCTTAAAAATCGCCAAAATTTTATACAAACTATATAAAATCCTTAGAATTTTGAATATTTCTACAAAAATATCGCCAAACATTTCATAGTTGGAATATGAAGGATTGGTAAGATTTGTCAAGGTTTCTACATTTTAAAATAAATTTCCATTCTTAAAATCATCCCTGCCATTAGTTTCATTGTCATACACCCTTTGAGTAAAGAACAACCATAAAATAAACGGTAATTAAAAATTATCTAGAACATTTTTTTTTTAGGATCTTCCACCAACATTAGACTAGGATTATCACTTTGGATTAGGCTATGAGTACAACTCTCCAAAGTTTTCAAAATGAACATTAGCATCCTGAGATAGGGAGAGTCAAATCCAATTGTTGTATAGGCTTTCTAGGATCCCCCTCTCACACAGGGGTTACAAACGAGGTCGCATTCGGGTGAGTTATGAAGATTATCCCTCCGTGGTTCAACTGTTTGTAGTGGTCAGATCGTATATTGGGGGTCACTTGAAGGTATACCCATGATTATGTGTGGGATCCTCTCAAGTTGATTTCAGACTTGTTATCTTTCCCATATGTTCAGATCGGACTATCGACTATACCCTCCCAGGGGCTGACTGTGATTTGGTGCCTGTAGTTACCATAATCCTTAGGTACTTACACAAGGTGACAGTGAAGGGAAGTCTCACTGTACCTGGGACAAACATTAGTCAAACTCACTCGAGCTCCTTGGAGGGTAAATCCACAATTACTACGTGGAAGCTTGCACCAAGGTGAAAGTACATTAAGCAGATCACCATTGTAACTGTCCCACCATATCCTAGCCCCTTCTTAACTTGATCATGCAATGTTGGATTTCATCACCAACTAGTACAATCATCAAGAGAAGTTTTGTTTGCTTGGTTTTGATTCCTAGATTTTATTAGTGTATGTTGTTTCTTTTTGTTAGTTGGCCCTAGATTTTCAGCGTGTAATGTCATTCTCCAAAATTGAGCCTGTAGATGATAAAGGTATTCACCGATCACATAGGATGCAAGGGATTCCTCCGGAAGGCTACCAACCCTTACCTCCTAACCCTCCAGAAGACAACTACAGTGGAGAGGTAGAAAATCAATCTGACACTAGAAGTGTTGTTGCTCCTCCATTATATAACTCAGAAGGTGCTTTGGTTATGGTTGAGAATCCCAGTCCTCACACTACATCTATGTCGGTAACCCCTCTCAAACCACTTTTTCTTCATTTAGACTCCCTTGGGAATGTCATAGACAAAGAGGTCCCACAGTTACCCAAGAGAGATTTTACTGAAACATATATGGGATCCATAGAACCAACCTTTGGTGATGAGTATAGGACTCATGTTTGTCCTACCACTGCAGTAGATACAAATCCCACACCTGCTCGTTTTGTATGGAAGATTTCATCAGGACACGATCTCTATGAGCATTTTGAGTCCTTTCGACAACCCTTTAATCCTCATGACCCTCCTGTTGAAAGTGGACCATCTGGTCAAACTATGAATCACCCCATCAATCAGGTCATTAACCCTACTGTTGAGTCAGCACAAGTCTATCCTAATGCTGGACTCATCACCTCTACTCATTCCCAAGGCACTTCGATCCCTACCCCTGCTTTTACAAACTTTCACTCTACAACTCCACATGTTCCGCATGATATTGTTGGGACATCTTTTCACCTGAGAATGCAGACCCTTTCCAACCAAATACAATCGACTAGAGGGAAACCACCATCTAGAGGACCTGTCCCTCTTGGAATACCACCATACTATGGCGGGCCTACCCCTCCTGGGGGAAAACCCCCTTTTAATGTTCTTCCTGGAGGGCAACCTCCCTTTGTCAGTCATACCCCCGGTCGTTAATCCACCGCTGACAAGGGGGAAACCTTTGTCTGTTGGAAACCCTTCACAATCCTGGGGAGTATCTTTCGGAGGCACATTTACCCAACCCCATGTTAGGGGGCACTCATATCATAATCCACAAGGAGGAGTATCAAATCCTGTTCCTTTCAGACCGTCTTATGGACAACCTTATCCGGGTGACATCCCAAACACCACCTAGAGTCCTCAAGGACAAAAACCTTATCCTCCCCATGGGTCTAATGTGTATCCACCTCCGAGATATACTCCTTACCCTCCTCAAGGGCACAATGTTCATCTTCTTTCTAGGAAAACAAATCACCTGACTTATAATGCTCATAACCCACCGGGTTATGCAAATCGAATCTTGTTTATCCTAGTCAACAACAACCGTATGTAGGAGGACCTACTGGTTACAACTATCCACCTAACCCAGTTTATGGTCCTATTGGTGTTCCTATGCCACACCGGTATCATCCACAAATTAACCGACAACTACCTTTCCTTGCGACTTTGGATCTCCCAGACTTGTCTAGGTTAACTAATGATCCTATTTTTCATTCACCAATTTGGCCAGTTATTCCAGCTAAACTTCCTTCTGATATTCCAAAATTTGACAAAAAATCTGGCGAAGATCCAAACACCCATGTGATGACTTTCCATTTGTGATGTTCATCAAACTCCCTCATGGATGATTCTATATGTTTGTGTCTTTTCCAATGAACACTTACTGGCTCTGCAACAAAGTGGTATATTGAACTACCATGTGCTTCTTTTCATGATTTCAACTCCCTTTCCATGTCTTTCCTCACACACTTTCAACTACCTATTCGCTACAAGATGGGTACTGAAATCTTTACCTCCCTTCATCAAACTAACTCCGTGAATATCTCTGACCATATTCATGAGTGGAGATGACGATGAAGGATGATCAAGGTAATCATTCCTGATATATTATTGGAAGAATGGTTTACTAAATCACTTTTACCCTCAATTGCTCGCGATGTCGCTATGGATGGCGCGGTCACTGAGGAAGAAACCATTGCTCGGGCTCAGTACTTAGATTTGGTTTATTCACAATCTGGTACTTTGTATGATTTGCTTCTGAATGCTTCTTGAGCTAATATCGATCCATCCAAGCCATCATACTCATCTCATGCGGACGGTGTTATCGGTTTCGTCAAAACTCAATCTACTTCCCAGTCGACCACACTCTCTTCTACCTCCCCCCAAACTCAGATCTCTGAGGTGAATGCAGTTCAATCTGCCCCTTCTCAACAATCCGGAGGTAAGAATAAGACAACAAATAAATAAAAAAATACAAATAACAATGAACAACCAAAAAATCAAGCTCATACACCTGCTATCGAAAAGAAGCCACAATAGAAACTGAAATTCCCATGTATCATTTTTGGTGACGATCACTACACTCGAGAATGTCCACATCATAATGAAGTGTCCAAAATTTTCCAAGGAAATTCACAACCCGCTGTGCTTACTCAGCCTTTTCCACAAAAACAATCCATGGTTGCTCAAACCCCCTCTCCTGGGGGAAGTTCTATCTATCCTCATGATGAGGCCTCGACGAGTGCACATATTTATATGTTTAATGGGATTAATTTGAACACTCTCTCTAAGACACACGACACACCAGGTAACCCTGATAAAGGAAAATAAACTAATGGTACCAGTACTTTATTGGATCCATCACCATCCTCTGTTAGTCCTCCATCAGTTAATCCTCCATATGGACCACTTTATATTGCAAAACCTACATTCGACTCTATCTTACGCCCTCCTAAGAGAACTATCCACAAAGCTACCTTTAATCCTAGTTCATGTGCCGCCTAGAACTACAACATTGTTGAATATTTGGCTCAAGCACCGTGTGCTATGTCTGCGTTAGAAGTTCTACAACACTTCCCTAGTCAACATAGAATGCTCTTGGCCGCTATTGGCACTGTTGATCCTGAGTTGTCCAACCATATCATTTTTAACCTAGATAATTATACGTCTCGACTCTCCCACCAACTTACTTTCCAAGTTGATTTTGTTGTTCACAATCAACAAATCCAGCGAACTATTTTGGATGAGGGAGCCTCAACTTGTGTCATGTATTTAGCATGTTGGAAAGGTTTAAAATCACCCGCACTTAACAAATCCCAAACGATGTTACACGCATTCGATGGGAAAGGTTTTCATCCCCACGGGATTTTACAGTCCCTGCCCATTCAATTGTGTGGCAAAACTATCACTGTTGATGTCGAGGTGGTCGATTCTCCCCTCAATTACAACTTGTTACTTGGAAGAAGTTGGTTTTATGCTATGACTGCCATTGACTCGTCGGTGTTTCAATGTGTACAATTTCCTCATCAGGGAAAAATGGTCACTGTTGATCAGTTAGATTTCTGCACGATTGACGCTCGTGCTCCAGCTACCAACAACATTCCTTTCTTGGGAGACCACAAGATCATGTATGAAAGAATTGGTATTGGATTACTAAAATATTATAGCCTTATGGGTACCTTTCCTACACCACTTCCACCGACTACACATCATATTTCCACTGTCGATATGATTTTGACTATGGCTTATCAATCTTTGGAATCATCTGACCCTTGGATTGTACCTAGTCCCTTGGAATTCGATGCACTAGGTGACACCATGCCACTTAGTCCAGTTGAATGATCATATGTTTCTATCCAATCTGCTTCTCCCTCTTTGGATGACCAAAATCTATTGGCACCCGACAGTTACTCGATTCCATCAAGGTTAAGTTCCTTGTCGTCTGCGATCAACTACATTTCCCCAATTTTTCCCTCGGATGAATCTATTATGGAAATGTTGAGCATTGATGAGCCTCGAGATGATAACCATCATCGATCCTCTTTTATTCCTCCTCGTGAAGAAATTCAGGAAGATATATACTCTATCTCCCCTCTTGATGTTGATTTTCCATCGTCTCCCATGAATTCAACTTTCGATGATTTGGATCTGGTAGTTGGGATGGTGATATCTTCTGTAGGGCTATTGGAGCCTGATCTCCTTACCCCTGATGAGACCCTCGACATGTGTCCATTCCAGAGTGATTTTATTCCATCCAGTGAAGATCTCTTGGAATCCATGATCGAGTTTTGTCCCTTGACATGATGTCCTTCCAGAGCGTTATTCTCTTGGAAGCCATGATCAAGGAGAGTCCACGAGCATAGTTTTTCTTCTCTGTAGCAAGCTCGTTAAAAAATGAAACAAAGGTCACGAGCATAGTTTCTTTTCTATGTAGAAAGATCATTGAAAAATGAAACAGAGGTCGCGAGCATAGTTTTTTCTTCTCTATGGCAATCTCGTTAAAAAATGAAACAAAATATTTGAGAATAGTTTTCCTCTATGTAGAAAGCTCGTTAAAAAATGAAACAGATATCTAGGGATTGAACCCGGAGCCCTGAGCATAGTTATTTTTCTTATGTCAATCTCATTAAAAAATGAAACAGACACCTCTCTTGAACCTTCATTTCATCCACTCTTATCCTTTTTCTCCATGTGGTAGAGAAAATGGTGACAACCTCAAAGTCAGTGAATTAATTGAAGCTTGGAGGGCATGTCTCTAGCCTTTGATGATCATTCTGGAGTTAAGTCACTAGCTTTCAAGATGGGGGCATATCGAGCTTAGTCTTTGTTATTTCTCATGCTCCTAAATACATGAGAATGCAGATGGGTAAACTTTTATTTTTTTCGGACTCACATGGATATACGAAAAAGGAACCCCCTAGAGTCATCTTTAAGCTCTTTTCAGACTCTCTAAACATGAAAAGATTGTCGAGTGATCTTTCTTCCTTTCCCACTTGTTAAAAGGTTTGAAAGGGTGTCTTTCGAGTGATAATTTATCTCTTTTTTGGCCTCGTGAGACTAATATTACGAAAAATGACAACTTTGGAGTCATCTTTCAGTTTTTTTTAGACTCTCTAAATATGAAAACCCACTGAGTTTACCTTCTTTGGACTCGTTAAACAATCATACATTGAAGGGACCATGTGGGACCGAACCCTTTCTTCTTCCAGTTCATTAAACAAAGGAAGAGGGACTTACCAAAGGTGAGTCATATCAAGCATGTGTTACCCTCCTCGAGCTCATTAAATTAAAAAGAGGTACTTGTTTATCTGGATGGGGGAAAAATTTAAAGAAGCAAGCCAAGCAGTTTTTGAGAATACTACTAGTAACTCTTACGGTCGCCCTTGAACATGACACTTTGTATTTTCACACATTTTAATCCATTGAACCTCTGCACTGAGCCAATCCTTTGAGTTTCTTTTACTCCTTTGGGTCACCTGAAGAAAGTCACAACATCGACTGCATCCTCAAGTTTTGGTCCATGTCAAGTTTCTGCTATTGTGCCTCAGTGTTCAAGGGAAGTATCTGCCTCGAGAGTCAACCACCACAAATATCATGTTTCAATACCCGTGTCAGTCCATGTTCATTTGATCTACCAACTACATCTCTGTGTCAGTTTCATGTCGTTGTTGGGGGATACATCAAGGCCCTTCTTCGACAAGTCTATTCCTGTCGACTTCAACACATTATCCAGGAGCTAGACTTAGAAACCAATTAGTACCTTGGGACCAGCATGCCTTAATGGCAGGCCTCCTCGTGTCCGACAATGGGTTTACATCATTAACCCCTGATCAGATGATTCCATGGATGTTCGACTTTAGGTCATCCATTCACATTCGTTGGAATGTACTAGAGTACCTTGGGAATCATTGACATCAATGGTTATCTCCCTCGCACTTGTTAACAGTTTACATCATTGACTAGTACTCAAGTGGTTTCTACCATGTTCGACATCAGGACATCTATTCACATGGTTAGATTCATACTACATCAGGATTGGTAAGAATACTTTGGGTTGAGTTTTCACTCTTATGTATACTTTTCCCAGATTGTGAAGGAGTTCTTTTGAACTATGACACATATACTATTACATAGATCCACTTTGTATTGGTCGTGGCTATGTCTTGTCATCTCGTAGATCCACTGTGTATTCTTCGTGGCTACGATCAGTTCAGGTCATAGAAGTATAGATCCACATTGTATCTGAAGTGGCTATACCATTTTGTCAATATAATTATGGCTCTTCAATGTATTTTATAGCGGCCATACCTAAAAAGTCTTTATCACTCAAGCATAGGTATGCCTGCCTTGGGTTTTGAAACATGTCATAATATTTGTTTGATGGTTGTGTGCAGATTTTTCCAGTTTCTTTGCGTCCATACCCTTGCTCGAAAAAGTCTACAAAGTACTTCAATCATAATCATCTTCTAACTTCATACTTTGGGGGGCAATCTGTTACACCTAAAAATTACTCACTTTGATAGTGTCACAAGTGTTGTCATTACAAGTGTTGTGTCGCATATAGTCCACAAGTGTTGCATCTTGACTACAAGTGTTGCAATTTTCAAAAACATCATACTTCCATCTTGCCTATGTCGTGCCTCTAATGACATCACAAAGACACTTGAGACACCCCAATGACTAGTTTTGAAGAAGAGAAGTCAGTTGACAGGCAGTACAAACCTTTTTCCATTCAAAAAACCACAAAAAAATGGATTTTGGAGAGGAGCGCTTACCTACCCACTGTTAGGGAGTGTTGGTACTCCCTGAGCCTCTTTCGGGGAATGATTGAGTGCCTTGTGCACCCTTTTGGGGAGCGCTACCCTTTTTTTAGAAAATTCTGGGTTTGTTGAGGAAAATAAGGGAAGAATCCCTCAATTCCTGATGGTAGTTGGATTTGAATAGATGGTCAAGGCATGATCTTATGGGATATCCTCAACTGAAGGAGAAGAATCCTCAACTCATCCCAAATATCTCTCAAGTGTTTGTACCTCTCTAAGGTTATATAAGGAGGCCTTATCATGGTGAAAGGTACAATGGAGATTGGGAATTACATCAAACTTATGATCTCATGAGGGAGATGCCATCAAAGCAATCAATGGAGATCATTTGAGAAAAGGGGTTGGAAAAGGAGATCTGGAAGAAGTTATTGCACCTTCATTCAAAGGATTGTAAGTACTTTTACTTGTTCTCATTAATATAATCAATGCTTGGCCTGTTTATTTCAAACTTGTGCTTGTTCCATATGAGTTTCTCTGCAGTAGATGGATCTATGATTGAGCTAATCTCAGTAGAGTAGGAAGTCCATTGTATCTTTGTTTGTTTTGCAGGACCTATCAGGGAGCCCAAGATCGAAGCTCAGCCAGGACTTTGCAAGGACAAACGTCGGTAACAAGGTGCATATCTTTCTACTTCTCTTTCATTTATTAGCTTGATTAGATCTAAAAGGAAGTCAGTGTCCATGTTAAGAACTTTTCTATCTTGGCCTTAGCAGTCTAGAGACCAAGAGGGAATCCACTTGTCTGCAGGGGGGTTCACCTACAACAGAATACTTGAATGGTTTTATCTTTGAAGATAACAAAGTGTCCCAAGGTTCTTTTCCCAGAAGGGTATCCCTTCGATGGGAACATTTATCTACATTTTGGATGTCCGAGACTTTACTTGAGCCTGTTGAAACTATTGGCGCCAAAGTTTTTGTTTCAACTTGGGATACAATTATATTGGTTGAACTTCCAAAGAGAGCATTCACTTATTCAGGGTCAATGATGTTGACAAAGTTAGAGTTCCCTGATGGTGGTGAAAAGGAAAAGGTTGTGTTGTCTGGTTCTAATGAAGGCCCGAGTGGTCTTTCCTCTTGTCCCACTATTGTTGATGTTTCAATTTTATTCTCTATAGTGTCCCCAGTTTTGGTCTCTTCATAGACTTCTGTAGCTCTTTGATTTGAGTTAACCCCTATTTTCTGGTATCATTTTGTGGAGTTTATGGGTGGAGTGTTCCTTCCTCCAAAAATGTTAGAAGGAACCTTGATCAAAAGTTTTGGTTTGGTTTTGATGTATGTGCCCTTTGGGTCCCTAGGTTTGTTCATGATAGCAACAAAAAAAGAAAAACTTTCATTGGGTTTGGGGAAACCTACTATAACAGATGCACAAGTTCTTACCTCTCATCTTAAATTTCCCCCACCACCAAACTAATGTTAATGTTAAAAAATGATCTACTTCCTAACTATTTTCTACCTTAAGACAACTCCCTGACAACGGTGCCAAAAATTATGGGTATTCAATATGTACTAATTCCCTCAATTAAATTGTTAACCTGGGGCAAGTAAACTTAGATTTGTGGCATAGTATGAGTCAAGGAAGAAAGAAAATCTAATGGAAATATTGTCTAGCTAAGGAGATAGTTTACCCTAGGGATCAACATTCTTTTTAATTTACAATTCTATTTTTTAAAGAGATGACTTTTAAAATCGATTTAAACAACAAATTCTATGTAAATAAACCTTCAATTAATGAGCTTCAATCATATCTAGAACTATGGACTATTTGACCTAAGTAGCCTTTAAACAATCTAGGACTATGGACCGTTTAATCTATCTCTAAATAAGCAAATAGAAAGTAATCTATTTCAAAGATATTTAATCTATTCAATATCTCTTTAAATAAGAAAACAACAAGTAATCTATTTCATAATTATTTGATCTATATATCTCTGAGAAAGTAAGTAAACAAGTAAGCAATTAATCTATCAAAACTATCTTGACAAGTGAACTTTATTCTTAAAGTAAAAATTCACAACTATTTCTATCTTGCAAAGAATAAACATTAATCTACTTGGATAAAAGCAAGAGTGTTGTGATAGTATTCAAATGTGATGATTCTGTCTTCGGTGGCAAATGACATCATGATGGCATCTAACTACCAATGATAATTCAAGTGGAATTAACTCAATTCTAACTTCTACAAAGAAATGTAAAGTATGGATAAGGGAGTCTATAGAAATGTTTGCCATCATAAAATTAATATTAAATATTCTTGTGATCCATATGATCTTTAGAAATTGTGCATAAAAGATTCAACATCAATCATTCACTCTGTCACACAATTGATGGAAAGTACCCTGTTCAAAATCACTAACTCAAGCAAAGCTATAAACTCATAATTAACACTTAATTAAAAATCCTAACTCAAATTCATAACTAAGATGACAATGAAAATACTTCGTGAAAACCTACAAACTATTGCCTGATGCTAACTAGAAATCATAACTCAAATTCATAACTGGGATTTCATTAAAAGTCATAACCTAAATTTAACTAAGATATCATTACAAATCATAGTCAAAATCAACTAATATGCTACTGGAAATCATAACTCAAAATCCATTTCTATCCTATCATGTTGATGCTAAAAGAAAAATTAGCAAATGAAACAAACATATAGAGAATATTTGGAATTACAACTTGATAAATAAACAGTATCTAAATTAGTACTCTGCAAAGTAATTTACAACTAGGGAGAAAAAGACATGACAGTGTAATTAGATAACTTCTACAACCTGCAAACAAATTGTTAGGAGTTTAATCATTAATGCATAACCATGGACGTCCTTCTGTGATATACACACAATTTAGAAAGTAATATGCAAATAAGAGAAGATGTACAGGGAGGTGAATTAGAAAAACGATCTTAAATTAAAAGATACACACAACAAGCAATTTAACATTAAGAAATATACACAGTAAATAAACAATTTTGAAATCTAAGAAGTATGGAAGGAAACTATGCAAATGCAAATATATATTGGTATAAAAAATCACCTAGACCACTGGTGGCCCCCCTAGAAGGTCGTGGAAAAACTTCAACAACAAAATGTAGTCACAAAGCTAATGCAGTATTGGCATTAATCATAAAAACAAAGTATATATAAAAATGGAGATAATGTTTGTGTAAATAATTTTTTTTGTGTCTTCTTCATGTCATAGACAATGGTATTTATAGATGATTACATAGCTTGAGAGGTCGACCACTGGAAGGGTGGACTCTCTCTAAAAATAGTAAGTTCATTAAATTTGTTTCAATATAAGCATCTTCCTTAATAGTCTTGTGTGCTCCATTTAGAAGTTGCTGCAACTACCCAATCCAAGATGCGTCGAGCTTCATAGTTGGAGGGAATGAGGGGGCATAAAAATCATATCCCTGATTCGTCCATCAAAGGCTACCAATGTGCTAACTGCCATCTCCTATGCACTCCGAGTGTCGGAAAGGAGTGTCAGATCAAGTGTTGAATGGAGTGTTGAATGAGGGACTGGATGGAGGATCGGATCGCGATTACGACCTGTTGCAAGAAAAAAAAAATGTTAGATCTTAATTATCAATTAACTTAGATGAATTAATCATAAAAACATTGCAAAAATGATGATTATACATACCTTGTGCGATTCCATGGATAATTAATGTATAGATCTTGATAATACCTTTAAAATGGATAAATGAGAGCATGGAATATATAATGTCGTATGCAAAAAGGATTTGGCCATTAGAAAAAATAGTCAAAACACCAACCCAACAATTATTCTTCTTCCTAAGCATTTGCATTTAATAAAAAGTAAATAAAATTTTCCATCACCATTTTAAAATACTTTGGTATCATTCCGAGTTGGATTTTTAGTATTTCTTATATGCATAGAATAAATGCATCCATCAAGATCAATATCCATGGTGAGATCCAAGGCATATTTGATTAATTCCTCCATATAAGCCACCTGACTACTTGGACCAATGGATGAGTTAGTGTTTTTTTTTTACATGTGGTTCATGACTGATCCAGGTGGATATCGGTAGCCACCCACCATTTCCAAATGTCTCAAAATAGTTTTCTGGCCATTTTGACAATTTACTATTTTTAGTAGGTTTTAACTTCCGGGGCCATTTTGAGGGTCCAAATGAAGGTTTTTCGCGATCGAGGTTTTCAATGATAATCAAAGGCATAATTGAGCCCCCAAAATGAATCTCCTCGACAATACCTTTCCAACAAGCTATCACACGCCTAAAACGGAGATCGTATGCAAAAGTTACGACCCCGGGAAGTTGATGTACTCACTTACCCAAACGGGGCCCACATGACTTTTGGCACTTCATCTCCTAGGGTTAGGTTTTTGGATGTCTAGGAATTTTGGCATTCCCATTTATTGTAAAAAGGCCTCTAGAGCCTCATTGTAATCATCTTCTCATGGATGCGAGTAACCGTCACATCTCTTCTCAGAGATAAGCTACCACCATTCTAGCGAGTCTTTCACTTTGTACTTTTACAATCTCTATACATTTATTTCATTAATAGAAATCGTGTATTACTGTATATCTATGAATATTTTTATATTTCCGCTATATCTTTGTTATATTGTTGTCTCTCTTGCAATATCTCTGAATATTTCTATGTTATATCTCCGCTCTCATTTCCTGCCGAAAATAATCCAGATTAGTGGTATCAGAGCAGGATGCTCTTGATCGTTTTTCAGTGCATGTCCCCGACAAGGTCCGAGTATAGAAAGTTGGGTCTCAAGCTTGTCTCTCTTGAGGACAATCTCTCTAGCACACCCAAGAAACCCTCAATGATGGAAGAAAAGAAAAATGATGGAGCAGGCGATCTTATCAGTCTGTTGCTTGAGCAATATCTCACGCGACAGAGGGACGAAATGATGGAGAATTTTTCCCACATCCTTCAATGCCTACCGATAGCATCAGGTGCATATTCATCAAGAAGCCACTTTGGAGGCACCTCTCCCTTCAAGGTACAGGTTAATTTTGATATTCCCGTATTTGAAGGTCAAATAGATGCAAATGCCCTAGATAAATGGTTAAATCTGCTAGAAGGTTATTTCTCTGTTCATAATTTTTTAGACAAGGAAAAGATCACCTTCGCACTCATTAAGGCTCTCCCCCATGTCAAACATTGGTGGGAAACTTACTAGGAGAAGAGTTCCACAGAGGAGTCTGGAATATATGGGGCCGATCCCACTTGGGATTTTTTTGTGGATGTGGCAAAGGAACAGTATTACCCTGTTGGAAACTATGAGGACCAGTACATGAGATGGACCACACTACAGCAAGAGAGGGGCCAATCAGTTTTGGAGTTCACCAATAGCTTCCATACCTTGTGCACCAAGCTGGGTATCAAAGACTCTGAATGACATTTGGTTCTGAAATACCATGGGGTTCTACACAGATACATCCAAACTGAAATGGATTTCCTGGACATCTCATCACTCTGTTCTGCCTATCGATATGTTGTTAAAATCAAGCAGAAATTTAAGCACCAGAACAAACGGGAGTTCGGGTCTGCAAATCCACAACAACCAAAGTATGACAAAGATAGCCCTAACAAATAGTCTCCTGAAAACCAATCCAAGCCACAAGAAAAGAAGGGTCACAAGAAGACAAAGAAGGACACCAGGAAATGGTGCGATTTCCACAAAATCCCCTGGCACAACACCGATGAGCCGAACCCTGATTCAAAATCTGATTCTGAAAATACTGGTAATAGAAAGATCATCGACGCAGACCCCACTGCTATTGTCACGACCGTAGCAATTCAACCAGAAGAACCAACAGATCCAGAAGAGGGGGAGTGCCTTTTTCATTCACAGATGTGGGTGAAGGGGACCCCCTTGCATTTTATTGTTGATAGAAGAAGCCAGAAGAACCTCATCTTAGCAGAGGTCATTAAATAGTTGGGATTGTCGACAACACCACACCCGCAACCATACAACATCGGGTGGCTTCGCCAAGGATGAGATCTTCATGTTAGCCAGCAGTGTCAATTGTCATACGGCATCCAACCCTTCAAGGATGAGGTATTATGTGATGTTTCCCCACTAGATTTCTGTGATGTTCTCTTGGGCCAGCCATATATGTGGAAACGCCATGCTATCTATGAGTCTCGACCCCGTAGTGTCATTATTACTCTGGGGGGTCATCTCTACAGGATACCAGAGGTAGTTCCAACTACTGCCCCACCTAA
>ML777296.1:508293-520812 GCA_009831015.1 Picea engelmannii | reverse complement strand
AAAAAATTTACTAGATGTGTCAATTAATCAATGTGATGTTGTTATAAATCAATTGTGACATTGTCAAAATTGATTGGGCACACTCAAAATCAATTAAGCCATGCTTGTAATTTCAATTACTCAATTTCATGCATAGGACGTTGAATTAACGATTCGTATCATGGGTCAAAAATAAGAAAAGGAGAGAGGTTTCACTAATTTTAATTAATTTTTGATCTTAAAATCCATTTTATTACTTAAATGTGGATCCAAATATAAAAATTCAATCCAAAATATAGTAGCATTTGAGAAGGAGAATCCATATATTAGGGTCTATGTTTATTCTAGCTAGCCCCTCCTCCTTCCCAAGAAATTATTTGATACATTTATCCTAATTGAAGTATGTAGACACTATCAGTGTTGGAATAAATAGTTTGATGGTAGGAAGAAGAAATAGTTTATTCATTTTCCTATCAAGTTTTTTTTTTTTGTAAATAAAAATATATATTACCTTGCCAAAGAAAAAAACTTACGTGTCCATATATACATGAAAGTGAGCCAGCTATTCTTCCATCATAGTGGAAGCCAAAATGATTAGGATTGACAACTGTTCATAGTTCCAAAGCTTAAAGAAAAAAACGACAATTGTCGATATACAACAAGGGGAATTGCCACCTATTATGCCACTCTCATGGAAACCAAAACATGCGGTGGACTGAGTGCCTTGATTGCCTATCAGACCTGAACCAGAGACTAGCATAGGCAGAATTTACAAAACATTAGCCATTAAACCAAAGATCAAAACCTGTGAGAATCTAAGCATGTGGCAAGTCCAGGCTTCCATCTTAACGAAGTCTGAAGGTGAAGGGCTGAAAACACGTTAGGAAATGACTCTTCTCATGCTCACTTGATAGGGAAGCATACAGAGCATCCAAGTGTTTCCTGAAGAAACTATGGCGGTGTTGTTTCTAAGCCAGGTCCCTTCTCATCTCAAAGATTAAAACTAGGTGGTCATTCGAGAGTCTGTAGGAATATGGAGTTGGGTTATCATGGTCCTCTTGAGCTTGGTTTTCCTCCAGAGTGGCGGTGATGGAATCAAAGGAAGAAACAAAGTCCACAATGGGGTCTTCTTCCATGGAGGCAATGGAATTATGCCCCGAGTGGTCCTCTAGAGGTAAGGCTTCTTCTTCCACTATGAATCTTGTAGCAATTGACTCCTGGAATGGACTGGTGGTGCAGGTGGCGGGATGGTCCTCCAGGGCAGTGTAAGTGATGCAGTAAAGACACGACCACCACCTCGTGCCTCCTTCTCACAGGATCGATCAATCATTTCCTGAGCCGAAGCGGCTCTTTTGATCCCCTTACTGGAATCTTTGTTGGAACCCGATCCACAGGTCCTTTTCTTTTGCCTCACAGTCTTCTGCACTCTGACCAGTGCCTCTTCCTCAACAAGGAAAATATAATTTCGGGCTTCGGGGTTTCTTGTTTCCCGATGTCAAGAGTTCCCTGTCCTTGTGGACCCCCAAACTATGAAATACTGATGCACCCTCCTTTTGGCATTAGTCCCTCCTGGCTATTCCCTAGTTCATGTGACCACTATCCCCGTGACCACAGTCTTACCTCTCGTCGGGGTTTCAGACACCGCAATGCCGAAATGCACTCATCCTCAGGATTCGCGATCCATCGAATCCCGATGTGCCGATATAATGACAAATAGCCCCCACAATGGAGCTTTCCACCTTTCGGGGTTTTGGACTTCACGATTCCGAAATGTATGGACTCCTTGTCCACGAGATCCCCGATATCCCGATTCCCAATGCCTCAATATCCCGATATGTGTTGGGACTCTTTCTCGGCTTGAGAAGGTATAAACCCCGTGCACCTTTCGGCCGATCCAACGGATGATGGGTATCTATGGGAACATCCGACAGTCCCCAATCTCCTGGGATTGCACCTTGGAAACCCGGTCATAACCTCCTCACTCCTTCGCCAGATCTGACGGCTGACAGGTCTCTGGATCAAGATTCTAATGGTCAAGATCCGTTCTTCCTGTGCGCTCCTCCTACTAATCCCTAGATGTGGAAACCTACGGTCCAGATTTCCTTCTCCAGCTAATCTGACGGCTGCTATGCTCCCTCCTGAGCTTGCACACTTTCTTCCTGCACTTGGAAGAATTCCAAAGGTCCAAAGGCCCCGACCTTTGCTCCCTTTCTCTGCGAGCTCCACGAATTTGAGTCCTCTCTTCCGCGTATGAAAATGCTGTCTCTCCTGAGCTTTATAGACTCTAAACTCCTTCTAAAGAGTCCTTCAACCTCTACACTCCTTGCAGCTATGACTCTGGGCCTGTAAGCACTCGTCCTCCTGAGATTCTCAACCGCTCAGACCCTTAAGGTATTTTATCCTTCTTTCTTCTCCCACGGATGGAGAAATTACTTGGATGCCCTCCTGGCTATCCTTCACTCAAGAAAACTCTTGCTGAGTCTGCAGGGTGTTCAGCAACCCTGTGAAGATCCCTCATTGGATTCTTCCTCTAATTTCCAAAACTCAAAGAGTTCTCTTCTCCTATGCCTATCTGCACAATGCCTCAATGCTCACCTGGCAGAGTGTCTTCTCCCAGAATGTCCAACAGTTCTATCTCTTGTGCACTCCTTGCACCTGCTCAATGCCCACCTGACAGAGTTCTCAGAATCCTCTGTGATTCTAGTTCTCCTTAAGAACTCACAAAAGAATTATTCTCAATGCTCTATGCATGTACTCAATGCCCTCCTAATAGAGTGTCAAGAATCCTTAGTGATTTTGAATTCTTAAGAACTCACAACAGAGTTCTTCCTAATGCACCACTGTGCATATGCTCAACGCCCACTTGGCAGAGCTTCACATAACTCCTCAGAGATTCTGACTTCAACTGTATTCTTCCCTCACAGCCTTGCCTTCAAGGTGTTCAACAACCTCAAGGTATTTCTCTGAGTTGTTGATTTCGGTTCTTGTGCCACCACATGCCTTTGTCTGAATCCGTAGAGTTCAGATGTGAAACCTATGTGCACGACTATCAAAACCCGTAGCATTCTGTCACACCCTCCTAGTATGAAGCCTCAAAGACCTTCTATCCCTGAAAATAAAAAACACTCCTGTAATTGAACGACTACAATATACATCTACAACATACAATCATGTCATATGAAGAACACTCACAGACATCCATTTAACACATAGTCATGCAGGAAAAACTGCTCTTTGTATTAAATATGGAAAACGCCTGTATTTACAAGGTGTTCCTGAGCACGACCTGTAACAAGGTCTCGACTCCCCTCTCTTCTTCTCTCTACTCGTAGATTCTCACACAACTAACTATCAAAGAGATACACTCAATCTTTTACATGAGGGGGCTCTTCGAGCATTTCCCTCCAATCTACCTACCCTATTCAATTACATTGAATGGTCTGTCTAGTCCAGCGTCTGGATCTAGATCTCAACCTTACAAAAATTAAAGGCCTATCTTATCTACACCCTGCTCAAAGGCACGGCTCTATGGCTCAACAACATACACATTTAATTATATTCAATTACAAAATAGAAGATGAGGGCTGCGCCTCTCTTCCTCCTTGAATGCACGCGCTTGGCATGGCTGACTGGCTGACTAGATGACATGGAGAGATTCTCCTGCATCATACTCCTCGGCTGCAAAATTCATGAGCTCCTGCTCATGAGCTTCCCATCTCTCATCTTTGGAAATCCTCCTGGATCTCAAATCATTCTCTGGAGTTGTTCGCCTACTCCATCTCTCTGCTGGTGCTTTTGTTGTTGCACTGCTGCTACTGCTACTGCTGCTGCTGCTACTACTGCTTCTTCTCTTCTTCTCAGCTTCTCCTCACTGGCAATCCTTGTTGACCATAACATCAGCCTTCTGATTTCCTTGACCACTGCGTCCAGCTGCTCTAGTGGCTGGCCCTGTTCATGCAGTCTCCCCACTTGCAAAAATTTTCGGCTCATGGAAAGATCACTATGATCTCCCATGCCATATTCTCCATCTTCATCTGTGGCCTCAAGTTGCCACTCTGCTACAGACTTCAACTCTGCAGTCTCTTCCTCACTGACTTTCTGTTCAGTCACCTTCTCTGACAGCTCAACTTCTGTTAGTTCTCTTGCTGGTTCTGGATTGTTCAGCCAATCCTCCAGCATCTCTAGCTCCCTCTCCCATGGAGTGATAAATATGCCTGCCTGCTCTTTGGCTTCCTTTGCTGCTAGCTTCAGTGTTTCATCTTCTTTCTTTTCATCTCCCTGGCTGAAATCATTGAGCCATTCCTCAGAATGCTCATTCTCTTTTCCTTCTTGGGCAGCTTCAGATATCTGATCCAATCCTTCTGTGACAGTCTCAGCTAGATGTCCTTCTGTTGTTGTTGCATCTGCAACACATATTTCTGCCTCCTCTTGGGAAAGTGGTAGGAATATTCCAATTCCTCCAATCATCAGAAGATCCCTCAGATCCCCCTCTTCTATTAGCTGCACCTGCTGATCCAAACTCATCTTCGAGCTCATCTTCTCTGTCAGCTCTTCTGGCTGATTCCAACTCATATGCTCATCCCTGCCCACTTGGAAATATGGGATGCTTCTACTTCTCTCTTGGCAGTCCATGGAATCAACTAATTTCATCTTTGTTTCCTTGCCCACCTAGCAAACTGGAAACCTTTCACTGCCCTCCTAGCAGTCTGTGAGATCCCGTAGTGATCTCAACTCATTGCCCAACTGGCAATGTGAAATTCCTTGGCTGTCCTCATGACAGTCTCTGAGATCTCGAAGTGATCTCAACTCATTTCCCACCTGGAAAACTGGAATTTCCTTCCTGCCCTCCTGGCAGTTCTTGAGTTCTTCAACTGATCCCATTTCACTGAGATCTCTCCCAGTCTCCAGTTCACATATCTGAACCATTTCTCCAGGTCCGTCGAGGTTTTCAGTATGCCTCAACCATCCTCTTGATAGCCTCTGCTATCATCTGACCATCAGCTCCTTGACTGGCCATTTTTATTTTTCCTTCCTCATGGGCCATTCATACACCCATGTCGGCTTGGCTTTCTACTGCATCCGCAGTTCAAGATTTTCCATTTTTCCTCTTATATCAGCGAGCTATTCATCTATGTCTTCTTGGCTCCATAGCTCTGAGTTTTTCCTTCCATCATATCTACAACCTTCAATAGCCATGTTGTTGTCTCTGTCTTCTCTCCTAGAAAACCTGCTACTGTCACTCTGCAAACCTGAGTGTCCCAGCTTCTCCTACAGTCCTCCTGACTGTCTATGGACTGTTGCCTACCTACAAACAAATCCTTATAGAGTTTCAGTACTCTGTCTTCCTTTACCTCTCTTCACCTAAAATATATAGATGAAATCCCACTCTGATACCACTTGACGTTGTGTATCAGAGTTCCCTTTATCTCTTATGCCTCCCTCGCCTGAAATATACAGACAAGTATCAGGCTCTGATACCATCTTGATGCAGTAAATACATGACCACCACCTCACGCCTCCTGCTCATAGGATCGATCAATCATTTCTTGAGTCGAAGCGACTCTTTTGATCCCCTTACTGGAATCTCTGTTGGAACCTGATCCATAGGTCCTTTTATTTTTCCTCATGGTCTTTTGCACTTCGACCACTGACTCTTCCTCAACAGGGAAAATATAATTTCGGGCTTCAGGGTTTCTTGTTTCCCGATGTCAAGAGTTCCCTATCCTCGTGGACCCCTAAACTCTGAAATACTGATGCACCCTCCTTTTGGCCTTAGTCCCTCCTGGCTATGCCCTGGTTCATGTGACCACTATCCCCCTGACTGCAGTCTTACCTCTCATCAGGGTTTCGGACATCGCAATGCTGAAATGCACTCGTCCTCAAGATTCACGATCCGTCGAATCCCGATGTGCCGATATGATGAAAGCTAGCCCCCGTAATGGAGCTTTCCACCTTTCAGGGTTTTGAACTTCGCGATTCGAAAATGTATGGACTCCTTGTCCACGGGATCCCCGATATCCCGATTCCTGATGCCTCGATATCCCGATATGTGCCGGGACACTTGCCCGTCTTGAGAAGGTATAAATCCCATGCACCTTTCGGCTGATCCAACGGATGATGGGTATCTATGGGAACATCTGACGGTCCCCAATCTCCTAGGATTGAACCTTGGAAACCCAGTCATAACCTCCTCACTCCTTTTCCAGATCTGACGACTGACGGGTCTCTCGATCAAGATTCCAATAGTCAAGATCATTTCTTCCTGTGCGCTCTTCCTACTACTCCCTGGATGTGGAAACCTATGGTCCAGATTTCCTTCTCTAGCTGATCTGATGGCTACTGTGCTCCCTCCTGAGCTTGATCACTTTCTTCCTGCACTTGGAAGAATTCCAAAGGCCCAAAGGCCCCGATATTTGCTCCCTTTCTCTACGAGCTCCACGAATTCGAGTCCTCGCTTCCACGTATGAAAATGTTGTCTCTCCTGAGCTTTATAGACTCTAAATTCCCTCTAAAGAGTCCTTCAACCTCTACACTCCTTGCAGCTATGACTCTGGGCCTGTAAGCACTCGCCCTCCTGAGATTCTCAACCGCTCAGACCCCTAATGGATTTTATCCTTCTTTCTTCTCCTACGGATGGAGAAATTAATTGGATGCCCTCCTGGCTATCCTTCACTCAAGCAACCTCTTGCTGAGTCTGTAGCGTGTTCAACAACCCTGTGAAGATCCCTCAATGGCTTCTTCCTCTAATTTCCAGAACTCAAAGAGTTCTCTTCTCCTGTGCCTATCTGCACAATGCCTCAATGCCCACCTGGCATAGTGTCTTCTTCCAAAACGTCCAACATTTTTGTCTCCTGTGCACTCCTTGCACCTGCTCAATGCCCACCCAGCAGAGTTCTCAGAATCCTTCATGATTCTAGTTCTCCTTAAGAAATCACAATAGAATTCTTCTCAATTCTCTATGCCTGTACTCAATTCCCTCCCGGCAGAGTGTCAAGAATCCTCAGTGATTCTGACTTCTTAAGAAGTCACAACAGAGTTATTCCCAATGCACCACTGTGCATATGCTCAATGCCCACTTGGCAGAGCTTCACAAAACTCCTCAAAGATTCTGACTTCAACTGTATTCTTCCCTCACAGCCTTGCCTTCAAGGTGTTCAACAACCTCAAGGTCTTTCTATGAGTTTTTGATTTCAGTTCTTGTGCTACCGCATGCCTTTGTCTGATTCCGCAGAGTTTAGAAGTGAAACCTCTATGCACGGCTATCAGAACCTGCAACGTTCTGTCAAACCCTCCTCATATGAAGCCTCAAAGACCTTCTATTCCTGAAAATCAAACACACTCCTGCAATTGCATGACTACAGTATACATCTACATCATACAATCATGTCATATGAAGAACACTCACAAACATCCATTTAACATATAGTCATGCAGGAAAAACTTCTCTTTGTATTAAATATGGAAAACACCTATATTTACAAGGTGTTCCAGAGAACTGCCTGTAACAAGGTCTCGGCTCCCCTCTCTTCTGCTCTCTACTCGCAGATTCTCACACAACTAATTATCAGAGAGATACACTCGATCTTTTACATGAGGGGGCTCTTCGAGCTCTTCCCTCCAATCTACCTACCCTATTCAATTACATTGAATGGGATGTCTAGTCCAGCATCTGGATCTAGATCTCAGCCTTACAAACATTAAAGGCCTATCTTATCTACAGCCTGCACAAAGGCACGGCTCTATGGCTCAATAGCCTAGACATTTAATTACATTCAATTACAAAATAGAAGATGAGGGTTGCGCCTCTCTTCCTCCTTGAATGCACATGCTTGAAATGGCTGACTGGCTAGCTGGCTGATGTGGAGAGATGCTCCTGCATCAGTAAGGGAGGAAAGGTAGGAATTCTTCTCAATTGGGAAAAAATTCTTCTTCCACTGGGAATCCTCCTTGGAGACCCTTAGTGTTGAGAGGACGTGGCTTTTGATGATCCTGCACAAACCAATTTTTCCTAGAGAAACTTGGATGGTCCTCATCCAGAGTAGGAGCTTGAGAGGTAAGTCTCGGGCCATTGTGAGGCCAAGGCTCTGAAGGAGTCTATGAAGACTAGTTCTATCCCGGAGAGCCTGAATGGTCTCCGTCGGGCATGAGATCTTGAGATGCATGCCCAGGGAGGTTATTCCTTCCAAACTTGTTGTAGTAGGTCAAACCTTGTCAAGGATTGCCTCGTTATCATGGCATGGCTACGCAGGTCACTAGGAAGGCAAAAACATCGGTTGAGCAGGCTAAATATTGAAGCATGATTAACAAAATAATGTTGGGCTTTGGGCCTAAGTCCCCCTTATAAAAATTCTCGAACACTGAAAAGACCAGGAGGGAAGAGGCATTGATGGCTTTGGTATCCCTCAGTGCAGGTATAATGTCAAACTCAAAGATCGTACTGAAGTTGAGGAGCTGAGCCCAGGCTTCCATTAAGGCCCAACGCACTAAGGCTTGGGTCTTATGCATGAGAACCATCACGACTAGACAAGGGGGGAGGGTGGCAGAGAGAGGCTTTAACTACCTTCATAATCACCCCATCCAACGATGTGTGTGGCCCATGTGGTCCATGTGTCACCCCATATGGGGAGAGACAATCCTGTATAGCCAGTTCTTGGCACTGTTGTAGGAGTTGTGAGTCTTGATGATCCAGGGTATTAAGAATGAGGATCTCTGCTTGTGTATTAACATCTTCATTGTATAGTTATCAACAACTGTGTTGGCATCCCTTTTGATGTGTGAGGGGATGATAGTGAGGGGAGGAATTAGTGAGGCTTGTAGCAGGGAGAGAGGACCTGTAAGGCGTCAAAGGTTATGATTTTTTTTGGATCCTAACCTTGGAGAACTTTGGTAGCTAGAGAGATGATGAGTTGTAAATATCCCTCTACTATTAGGGGATGTAAGTTGATACTAAGAGCTAGTTGGAGGCCTTTTATGAGGCCCCAAATCTCAAATGAGTTGTTTTTGTCATACCCTAGGAAGCCTGATATGAGGCGTTTGATTTTCCCTGTGATGTCTCTGATGACCACTTCGTAGCCTACTTGTCATGGATTACCCTTGGATGCTCCATCGAATTTTAACTTCCAGAACCCTGAAGGGGGGAAACTCTAGAAAGTGGAGAAATGATCTTTAGAGGATGAGGGGTTGGAGAAAATGAGAGGAATATTTGGGCTATATCTTCCAGGTGGAGAGAATGTTTAATTTTGGAGGGGCATATGGGAAGTCCTTTGGATTCCAAGGCTGAATTTGAACTGTTTCCCAAATGTTGGTGGTGATTATGTCCCAAACATATGAGAGGCAGGAGGGTTGAGAGTGGAAGATACACCTATTTCTTTCTTTCCACAGATGCCATATGATAGACCTCGACTGAAGTTGCCTGATTATTTTTGGAATCGGGCTTTAAAAATCCTCAGAGCCCCCGTTTCTTAAGGTGTTTGGGATGTTGGTTATGTCATGCTTTTTTTTCGTCATGATGATAGTGGCTTGGTCCCAGATCTAATTTCTAACCTGCCATTGATTGAATACGTGTTCCATGGTTTCTTCTTGTTTCTTACAAAGATGGAATATTGAGGGCCCTATAAATCCTCTCTTCCTTAAGTTTTCTCAGGTGAGGAGCCTATTCTGTACCAGGAGCTAGAGAAAGGTAGAAACCTTTGGCCAAAGTCTAGTTTTCCAAATGATATGTTAGATGTGATCTTTTTCCTGTGCTTGAAATTTCTCTTGAAGCTGATAGACCTCCTTGATCGTGAAATTTCTTGTTGTTGAGTAACCCCAATGGAGGATATCCTTGTCCCTACTAATGTGGATCTTCCTTTTACCCATTGTTTCTTTCCAAGGATGCATCTCGACATTGTCTGGTAGATGAGGATCCCGAGGTAGAATTTTCCAACTGTGCTAGGGGGTATTATGCTGGGTTTTGATCCATAGGTCAACAACTTTGATATCTCTTAAGTCTGGCCGGTAGGTTTGGTATGGGGATATATTTTCTAGTGATTGCAGGGGAGGGAGTTGTTGCCAGGCATTTGTCTAGAACTGTGCACTTTGTCCATTTATTACTTCCCAGAAAGCGTGATTTTGAATGAGTGGGTGATTGCACCAAGATGCACTCCAAATGTTGGAGCCTTGGATTTGATCATCAAGCCATATGAGTTCTTCTTGTTGCAGGCCCAGAGTATATTTTTATTTCCAGAGTTGCACCCAAAGTTCATGGGGATATTTCAGTCGTCGCCACCATATTCTTTCTCCTATTACACTATTAAGTTTCCCAGGGTTATGGAGCCCTAATCCCCTTATGACTGTGGGTTTGCAAATATTATCCCAGCTGAATAGGGCCCATGTTTTTCCCTATTTGTGTCCATTCCAGAGGAAGTTTCTCTGAATATTCCTTATTCTTTTTATGACCATTTGTGGGGCCACTAGGGCTGAGAACACGTAGGACGGGATGGCTTGGAGCACCAAATTTAGGAGGGCAATCCTCGCAGGGAGGCTAAGGGATCTAAAGGTCTAGGAGCTGAGGCAATTGGATACTGAAAGGAGAAGGGAGTTCCAGGAGGTGTTGTGAGCCACTGGGTCTATGAGGGGTAGAACAAGGTATTTGGATGGAAGGAATCACCCGGGGATGTCAAGGAGATGAGAGATGTGTCAATGTACTTCTACTGGTGTGTTGAAGAATAAGAGCTATGATTTCTCCATATTGAAGGTGGTCCTAGAGGTTTCATTGAAGTCTGAGAGTATAGTGTGAAGTTTGGTCACTTTCTTGGTAGTGGGGGGGTTCAAGAGCAAGGTATCATCAAAAAATTAGTTGTGGAAAACAACCGGTTGGAGCCCATGAATAGAGAGGCCTTGTAGGGTTCCATTGGAAATTGAGGCAAAAAGATACATGCCCAACCGTTCCACCATGATCACAAAGAGGAAAGGTGAGAGTGGATCTCTTTGGAGTATGCCCCGTGAAGGAGAAAAGGGTTTTGAGGGAACCCCATTAAATATGATGGAGAAAAAAGAAGAAGAGGTGAGTTCCATGATCCATTCTATTCAATTTGAGCTAAATCCAAAGGCTGAGAGAACTGAGTACATGTAATTCCAACTTAGTTTATCAAAGGATTTAGAAAGATTGAGTTTTATGAGCATACCTGGTGTAAGAGTAGTCTTGAGCGAGTGGATGATTTCATGCATGAGGATTATGTTATCCATAATGTGTCATCCCTCCACATAACCCGACTATTCCTTAGAGATGATGCAAGGGAGTATAGGTTTGAGCCTGAGTTCTATGACTTTTGTTATGATCTTATAAATGACATTTTATAGCATGATGAGATGAAATTTATTTGGATTGGTAACACACTCTTCTTTAGGGTTCAAAGTGAGAAAAGTGGAATTAAGGGATAAGAGAACCTTCTTTGAGATTCTGGATTCCTCCACCAGTGAACATGCCTCTTCGCAGAACATCGACCAACAAAAATGGAAGAAACCCATGTTGAAGTCGTTCAGCCCTAGGGATTTTCCTGGCGACATTTCCTTGATATCATGGTCCACCTCATATTGCATGATCAGTCTCATGAGGGAGGCATTCTGCTCTGCGGTGATGAGGTTGGGGATATGCTGAGTGATCCTTGTGATGGTTGGAGTCCTATCCACAGGGGGTTCTGAGAGAATTTCTTTGTAGTATATTACCAGTTCCTCTTCTATGTCTTCATGGTCCATGAGAGTGTTACCCTATGAGTCCTCAAGATTTTTTATGTGATTTATATGCATTCAATGGATCATGGAGAGATGAAATAAATTTTTGTTTTTTACCCCTCCTGAAGCCATTGAACACATGATTTTTGTCTCCAAAGGATCTCCTCATGTTTATGTATTTCCTCAAGCTCCTTTTTCAGGGTGGTTTCCTCCTGTAGCAAGGCTTCCAATTATCTTGAGACCATGGACTCTCGTTGAACCTCCTCCATACGTTGTTCTAGGGATTTTTTCCAAGGAAGATGTTCCCAAAAATGTTTTTGTTCCAGTCCCACAATTGTTGCTTGAAATTATTCATGCATTGTTGGAATTTGTACATCTTCATTCCATGTTCTATTTCTGCATTGGCCCACCAGGTTCATGAGAGTTCCAATAAGTTTGGGTGGGTTAACCAGAATTTCTCAAAGCGGAAGGGTTTGAACTTTGGAGTAGCCATGATGTCCACCTAGAGCTAGACTAGCCAATGGTCTAAGTCAGCCTTGGGTGGTATGTTTACCTCAATAGCTCGTCCTTCGAGCATTATGTTATTTAAAATTAAAAAGTGATATAGGTGAATTGAAATTTGTTGAGTGCTACGGTTTAAGATATTATTAGAGTTCTTTACATTTCACTATATAACAATAGCATAAGATAGGATCACTGAGAAATACACAATCACAAGAGACACATCATTTATCTTGGGAAACCCTCATGGGGGAGAAAACCCAACAAAAATTCCTTATTATAGATAGCCAATACAATTCCAAGAGATAACTCAAACAAATACATAAA
>ML777296.1:473555-496981 GCA_009831015.1 Picea engelmannii | reverse complement strand
CCTCCCTATTTATCAAGTTTCCATACACACTTCCCCAAGTGTCCTCAACCACCCTCATTATTATCCATCAACCTCCCTTATCTAGATATTTTGGGAAAATATTAAAATAAAACTAAATATAAATGACTTGCATTAAAAAATAACAAAATAAAATAAAAAGTCTTTATTCTCATGCTAGATAATAAATGTTATTTGATAATTTTCCCCAAAATGTACATAAAACTCCACCATGCTCATTTAATTCATCACACCCACCATCTATCAAATTCAATAAAGTATTTAATGCTTCTAGATATTTGTATGCAATATAATTTACATATTCAATAAACATTCAATTAAATAGTTAATAACTCACTTTAATAATTAATACATTAATTACTTATACTATTGTACATGGGTAGGGTATGTGTGCGTAGCTAGCAGACACATATCTCATGCATGTACTAACGATAAACAATCATTGCCTCTAGTGCATAGTTCCTATATGATCACCAAGACATGTAGGACAACAGATCAAGTAATGCATCATTTAATAATCTTAACGAACTAAATTAAACCAATTCATCAATAATTCATTGTCACACTTAAAATATCATTAGAAAATCAAAGAGGGTTTTAAACATGGTAGGAACCAAGTGAGTAAACAATAGTGGCATCTCTAATCCCCAATAAGTATTCTCAACTTACATCGAAGCATCCTTCCTTCCTAACCTACTTCAATATTCCATCCTATCCTTTCCTCTGTTGGACTAAGCTAGAGCATCAAATATATTGACCTAACTCCAGATAGAACCCATAAGCGGAAGTGTCATACATCTCGACCAAGCTTCCCCAACAAGCAACTAGCAGTCGTCATCACATGTCTAGGGGAGCGTGACTTCACACAGCCCTCCCACGACTCTAGGTTTCAGAGGATAAACGGTGGGAAATACCTCCACCCCTCCTCATAGAACTAGGGTCAACACCCTACATCGAGCCATATTGTGCAACTACTGTTCTTAGAGTCACGTCATCAAACAACCACTCTGGGAAAGTTGTGTGTCCTATCAAAACCACACTTACCGCAGATCATAGCAATATTTGAAACCATAAATTAAATCAAAAGTATAACTTATAACATACACTATATTTTGGATGTCTACGGCATCCAAATTACGTCAAAACTACAGTCATTTGGTCATTACATAAATTGTCAATCTGCATCTTAGTTCACCAATACTCATATCCATGTATATACGTCATAATTTCATATAAGAATCCATATTTGTATTGATGCTCAATTAATAAATGTATTCCTATTTACATAATGCATTGCATCTATTATACATTCACAACATAACTTGAATAGGTATACATGTACCGAACTTACCCATTTTAATTTTCATGTTTAAATAATCAAATAACTATCTTGTCATGAGAATATATCATGTAACATACAAATAGGTCTAGAGGTACACATCTCAATGTCTAACAAAGTCTAACTGACTCCAAACAAATGATAAACTTTGAATTATTAAGATTAGTAAACAACAATGTTCTAACTACCTAAGGTCAAAATACGGGGCATTACACCCAATCTGAATCAACCCACTCAATGTGAAATCATGATCTCCATCATAACTGAGACCACAATCTAATGTACCTTTAAGGTACCTCATCACATGTTTTGTAGAAACTAGGTGAACATGTTTGGGTTCTACCTGAAACTGAATCAAAGTGTTCATGGTAAAAGAGATATTTGTTCTGGTGTTCGTCAGGTACATCAACGATCCAATGATTTGTCTATACAACGTGACATCAATCAATTCTGACGAAGTGTTGACCAGTAGATTCAACTTCATTTCCATGGGTGTATTCATGGACTTGCACTCCAACATGTCGAATCTCTTCAAGATTTCAATTGCATACTTCCCTTGGTTAAGGAAGATCCTCTTTGGACTCTACCATACCTCAAGACCTAAGAAATAATGCATTAGGCTAAGGTCTTTCATCTCAAATTTTGAAGCGATCTTCTTCTTACATTTGGTGATGATATTTTCTTCTCCAGTTAAGAATAAGTCATCCACATAAAACAACAATATCACCGACTCATCGTTCATAACCTTGAAGTAGAGGTTAGAATCTTCTTTACTCTTGGTAAATCCCAAGCTCGTCAAAAAACTGTCTATCCAGCCATACCAAGCTCTAGGATCTTACTTCAATCGGTACAGAGCCTTCTTCAACTTGCAGACATGAGACTTCCTGTCTTCAACTTCAAATCCTTGAGGTTTCTCTATAAACACTTCTTCTTCAATGGCACCATTTAGGAAAGCTATCTTTACGTCCATATGCTATAACTTCCACTTCATCTTAGCTGCAAGGGCTATGATGGTTCTGATCGAAGTGTATCTGGCTACATGAGCTAATGTCTCTTCATAGTCAATGCCTTCCTTTTGAGAAAATCCATGAGCAACAAATATTTCTTTATACTTCTCAATACTTCCATCAACAACATGTTTTATTTTGAAGAGACATTTGGAAGATACCACATCCTTACTCTTCGATCTGGGAACTATTTCCCATACATCGTTCTTTATTATGGATTGGTATTCTTCTGTCATGGCATCTGCTCATTATTTCTTCTGAATGGCTTCTTCAAAGTAGGTAGGCTCCTTTTCTAGGATATCACACATCAAAGACATATAGTTGGAGAATGTCTTATGTCTCTTCACCTGTCTCATGGTTCCTTCGGGAACACCATACTTATATCCATATTGAATAATCTCCCTAGCCCAAGCAGGCTTTCTCTTATGGGAGATCGTCATCTGAGGAGGTTCTTGAAATTCTACTATGTCATGATCTTCTAGAATTTCCTCATCAGGGGAAGTTATGACTTCCCTCACTGGTTTTGCAACTCTCGGAACCTCCCTCACTGATTCTGCAACTCTGGGAACTACGGGTTCCTCTTCATATACTTCTTCAAGCTGGAATCTTCTTGATTTCTTGAGCGCTGCATATTCATTAAAGGTCACATCCCCATTGATCTCTTACAGGGTATACTTGGTGTTGTATACCAAGTCTGAATATGAAGGACTGAGTTAGGCTTCAAACGACGTTTTCTTCCCATTCTAATGTTCGGTCATCTTTGGAGCCTTCTTCTCCTTTCAATCAATATTCATATGAGATACTCTGAATCTCAAGAGATAGCTTCTTCTTCATCTTCTTTGGTGCAAGAGTGTATATGGTCATGTACATAGTCTGCTTCATGTATCATATAATATGTTTCCTTCTGCAACCTTCACTATAGCTTTCTCAGGGTTGTCACCTGTGACCTGAAACAAGGTCAACAAAACAACAAGCAAGAATAATATCCTTTTGATAATAATAGATAAATCAATATCACGAATAATCATCATAGTATCTCCTTTAGAGCTATCATTCATGGCTTGTCTGAAGCAATGATCAAAAGTAAGAGATACACTACGAAATGAGGTCAACACTCTTATAGTGTTGTGATCGAACATTCCTCCATGGAAACCTGGAACTAACACACAAGGTTTCTCCTAGAGGAGGTGTTAGTTGTATCAGGAAAATGATTACATTAAGTATTTACCTCTATATGCTCACATGGTACCAAGTATAATACTTTACAAAGATATTGGTTACTTGTAAAGGGGTAGTCATCAATTTTTCATGTGTACCTTTGAATGTTATCAATTTTATTAATCAAACCTGGAGCCTTGTCCTCAAGAATGAGTGTGCTTGCTTTTCTTCCAAGTCTCCTTCACTCAAGATGACGAGTGCTTTCTTCAACCTGTCTTCTGTAGTAAGACAATATGTTATATTGATAGAAGGTTGGGTTAGAGGATAAACTCTATGATATCAACTTTTAATCTATCTAATACCTTGACTCAAATTTTGACTAAAGGTTAGAATGATGGTCATAGCTACAACATGCAACACTGATCAAAATGATTTCATAACAGATAGATGCATATCAGAATAATCACACCTGGGTTGCATCATTCCTCTGAATGTGTTGGATCTTGAGATCCTTCTGGATCTATGGAAAGATATCCCTTCTCCTGTAAATACCCTTTAAATATTAACCGTTTAAACATGTGTGAGTACATACCTCTGACTGACATTTTCAGGTAGAGGCACCATCTGGTAGGAACGGTAATGATCACCAACTCTTAAGAACTTCAAAGGTGACTACAACTAGTACTATGGATGAAACTGCAACTGATACTGCAACTAGTTCTGAGACTGCAACTGTAACTGCAACTAGTTCTGAGACTGTAACTGTAACTGCAACTTAGGGTTTTATGAGGAAACCCTAATTTTTCAAACTTCAAATTTTGAAATTCTGATCCAGGGGATAGATGCGCTGAGCTGAGGAAAGTAAGTTGGTGCAGTCAGATTTATGAAAATCCAACTTTTACCCCCTCAAACTTGACCAACAGATTTATGGACTGGTGCTTCTGGTACTTCTGGTACTCTGGTTTTCTGGTACTTCTAGTACTTTTTGAAAACTAGGGTTTCACTTTTCGGGAGATCTAGCCACTAAAAAGTTGCACTGAGAATGCCAAAGTGATCCTTGAGGAAGGGTGAACTTTTCTATATGGTTTTGGGGATGAAATGCTTCATCAACAAAAGCCCTAATTTCTATGTATGACAACAATGACGTTTTTCACTTTCTCTTTTGAAAGATGCTCTCTTCATCTTAGCTCTAAAACCATGTTAAGGTTTAAGCTATTATTATAGTTCTTTACATTTCACTAGATAACAATAGAATAAGATAGGATTACTAAAAAATACACAATCACAAGAGACACATCATTTATCCTGGGAAACCCTCATGGGGGAGAAAACCCAACAAAAATTCCTTATTATAGATAGCCAATACAGTGCCAAGAGATAACTCAAACAAATACATAAATTCCTCTCCTAATAATGCACCTCTCTCTCTCTNCTCTTCTCCAACTACAGCTCCGAAACTTTCTCCTCAAATGAACAAGTGAGTGTGTATCTAAATGAGGCCATGACCTCCTTATATATACAACTCTGGCACGTGTGGAGGTTTCTTTTCATTGGCAGGGCCGACTTATTCTTCTGGGTGGTTATAACCACCTTAGATATATTATGGGGCCTCTTTAATATATTCTAGGGCCGACTTCTTATTCTGTGTAATACAATTATGTTTTGACCAATCCTCAAAAGGGGATTTGGTATTTTACAATAGCTGACATGATCAATCCGCAATAGGGGATTGATCTAATGAATAATACATCAATAATAATTAGAATACACTTTGCAGTTACATTATTTCAACATTGAGTCCCTGTGCGCTTGTTAGTCCAAGTGTAGGGACCATTTCTGGTCTCTACATCTATTAGGTTGAGGTTCTCTATGAGGTGTCTAAACTTATAACTGTCATGCTCTAGGCATTTTTTGCCCCCACTTTTTTCCTCTAAGGTGAGGATGATGTTGAAGTTGCCCCCCAATATCCATCGATATTGGCCCCAGAGAGTGTTTATGTATGCCAAACTATTGATGAAGTGATCTTTTTCCTGGTTGAGCTGATGATCATAAGCATTTGTTAAGACACTTGCTTTACTTGATCCTATGAGTCTATACTTAGTTGTAAGCATTCCCACTGTTGAGAAGGCAGGTTTCAGGAAAATGGTGGCTGGATTCTAGAGAATGGCTAATCCTCTAGTTGCCCCTTTAGAGTCGATGTAGGTGAAGTTGCAATGCCTCCAACACCTTTTGAAGGTTTCCTCTGCGGTGCTACCTGCACTTTTTGTTTCCTGAAGTAGTAAGATATCCAGTTTTTCCAATTTTATACAGTTTCAAAGAATCCTTTCCTTGGATCTTCCATTGAGACCTCTAATGTTCCAAGTGATAATATTCATCATATTTAACTACGGGAGGGGGGGGGTGTAAAAAACATTTCGAGAGGCACTAGATTTTCCCTAAGTTGATCATGAAATTTCCTACCTCTTTGATTAGTTTTTGTGCATTCTTCCAACCCCTTCTCTTTTTTTCTTTCAGGTTGCACTTGGGATCTGGGTCGAGCTCCAGTCATACACAAAGTCATGAGGTGTCTCTTGTCGTGGAGTCGATGAAGACTTTATGGAGTTTTCTGAGTTGTTCTATCGTAATGGATGGTACTTCTTTTAGGTTTAAGGCATCCTATAGCTCATCTAGTTCAATGTATGGGAGTTCCTTTTCATCTATCTGCATTATGATGTCGCCATCATCCTAGTCCGGGATTGTTGTTGTTTTATCATAAGTATGGGGATTTTTTCCTGGGATTTGCTCTAATACTGGCTCAAGAGTTTGCTTGTCCTTGCCAATTCCCTTACTCGGTGCCTTAATTTTGTGGGGGTTTTCCACCTCCTCTGCGTCTGGTAGTTTATTGAGGTCATCAAAGGAGTTTTTGGTTGGGATTTTCTTGTTTCCCGCCTGCGTTTCTTTTTTTGTTGCATGATTTTTGCGCCCTTGCACCTGGGTAAACTCACCTTGCTACATTTTCTCTACTATTGGTCGTGTGGGTGCATTAAGAGGGAATCCTCTGAAGATATGCCCATGTTCATGGAATTTCTGGCATTTGAAGGGGATGTCCTCATATTTTCATATACTTAGATTCAAACATATGAAGTGTATTTTCTTTGTTTCATTGCCTCCGAAGATTTAACATACCTACCCAGCGTGTTGCCAATGCCTGTTAGGATTTCCTCTAACCAGAAATATTGCGGGATGGAATACAGGTGGATCTAGAATGGGGCGCAGGAAAATTCCTCCTTCTTCAGGTTGAATCAATCTGTCCATAAACATATATAAATCCTCGCCGAGTTGTAGAAGTATGGACTATTATCAAAAACCATTTCCTTGTCCTCCAAGCTATAGAATATGATTACGAAGAAGCCTTTGGAGCACAATTGTAGTTCATAGTCCCCTTTTAGGTTCCACCTATCTCCGATCCACTTTATAAGATCCCTCTCAGAAGGGCATATCCCTAAAATTTTTCCAATCAGGGCATAGTCCTTCATGAACTTCATGTGTTCTCCTACCCTATTAGATTTTATTACATATTTCAGTATTGTTGGTTCTTGTGGTATACATTTACCTAATATCTAGTTCTGATATGCCTTTGGATGCAATGAATCAGCTTCCATATCCATGGTTTTCCCATTGCTTTGTTCTTCTTCCAGAAAGTGCTCTCTGAGGTGCGACGATGGTTCGAAGGAGGGTCGCCTAGCTATGACTCCATTAATATCATTTTCTATCGCATTCCAGTATGAGGGTTTTTTCACCCCTCCGTCTGATGTCATATTGTGCGAGCAGTATCAGCCATGAATGCGGTTACAATGTAGTGATGCTTGGTGCAGAGGGTTGGTTGACGCCGCCGTAGGCAATGCAAACATTGTGCAGAACCCCTACGCTGTTCAAACCCTAACGGAGTAGATATCTAGATGATCATTTTCTCTAACATTCCACCATTAACTCTTTGTACTTCCATTTTCCTATCAAGTTATTTATATAAGTAGTGTTCAATAAGAAATAACTAGGAGTCACTTCTATGAATTTAAATAATATATAAATAAGCCATGTTGAGGATGTGCCATATTGTAATCATGATAAAATTTTTCAATAACATATGTACCGAGGGGGAAGTATATATGGTTATAATTTCATTAAGTACAAGGAGGAATCAAATATTACAAATAAAAAATATTAGGGAGGAGTATTCTAGGTTAAAAGAGGAGAGGTTGAGGTTAACATGCATAGAAATATATTTTATAGAGGAGATGCACGTATGGATGAATTATCTGAGAACACTTCTACCTAGTGATTTAGATTCATATCAATGCAAATTAAATGAAGAGGATGAGGTGAGATCCAGGTTTGTAGTTTTTTAATCGAATGAGATAAATTGTGTAGAGTAGGGGCAATACATTGCAACCATTTCCATTAAAACCCTACTTTGAAACATCATGTTTCCTCGTCCATTCAATAGATTGTTTCTTATCCAATCCATGAGATTACTCTTATGATCAAAACCCTACCCATCCATAACTTGATTTCCCAGATTAAGAGTGTTAATATCAAATCCATGGCATAGTACATTGCTATTGTTCAATCGTTGTTGTCATCATTAATTGACTAGTCACTTTAATTATAATTGTACACTATGTCTCCTATATATACCAAGGAGACCTAGTTTTAGGAGTCATCTCATCTTGTGTATTTGATATGTTGTAAAAGGAGCTTGATCCCTTTAATAATATTCTTATTCATTCATTATCTATCTTTCTCGAGGCATGTATTTACCCATTTATTCTATTTTTTTGCTATTTGGGATATCAAGTCCATAACATTTGGTATTGGAGTAGGCGATCCTTGGGTTTGGCTCCTTCACACAAGTCATCTTAGAATTTTTCTTCAATTTTTTTTTGGGGAATTTTCAAGGTGATTTAAAGGTTTATATAGGACATAAAGAAAACATTGGATGAAAATTTCAGATTCTAGTTTGTTATACTTTTGGATTTATAGGCTATGGAAGTTAGGGTTTTTTACTAGTCTTGAAACTAGTTTCAAATATGAGTTTTCAATAAATAGTTATATATGAAGCAAAAAAGATATAAATCAAGTGTCATTAGTTTCATTGGAAATAATATATAAAAGGGTGTTTTGGTTCCAAATTTCAGACGTAGAAGTAAAGTATTGGTAACATGCAGTGCCCTAAAAGTTTTATTTCATAAAATAGAGAAAGCATAACAAGTTTTGGTAATGTCATAATACATTTATGTTGGAAGGTCCAAATTGAATGAAAACCATGGGATCCTAAAACATATCATAGTACATCCTATAAAAATTTCAACAACAAAAGATTAAAATTGGCGAAGTTGTAACAAGTTGAAGGTCAACCTACAAGATAGTCCCCAAATAAGGGCTTAAAAAGGTATGTTAACTTGAAATTTTCATAAATTTTTATTGGAATTTTTGTTTGGGGTGATTCAAAAAGTGTGTTAGAGTGAAAAAGGATAATGATTATGAGTAAATATTATTATTTTTCATCGCACATCAAGGGTCACTAGAAAAAATGTTATACATACTAAACCTCTAGAGAGCTCATCATTGGCATCTTAAGAAAATGATGTGGAATTTTGGATGTCCAAGATGGAACATAAAATGGAAATAATTGGAGATAAAATGGTAAGGAAGGTTGGCATAATATATATGGTAAAATAAAAATTATTTGAATATTTAAAGCATGACATCAAAGATATATCTAGCAAAGATGATCTAAAAGACATGGAGGGGATACTTTTGAATGAGCTAAGATCCCTTTATACCCCTTAATTCACCTCCTCAAGAAGAGGATATAGAGAACAAGAGGGATGGGTCTTGATCACACATAGAAAAAAATAAAACACAATTACAAAACAATAGGTTTCGATCCTTGACACATGATTATTCATCACTCCAAGATCCACATCATCGTGGGTTCATCTCAAGACCAAGGAACCACTTCATTCCCAAGATTGATATGATAAAGTTTTATGGTAAGGATTCAATAACATGGATATTCCAAATGGATCAATTCTTTGATCTACACCAAGTGCCAACTTTACAAAAGGTAACTAGTACATTCTTATATTTATAACTTGATCAATTTGTGGGGGTGCCAATGGCTTTGTGATTGTAAAAATGATTATGTTGTTTTGTGGTCTATTTTTATAAATAAATTGATAGAACATTACGGGGATATTAAGATAAACACATTCTTTAGAAAATTGATAAATATTAGGAAAATATGTCCAATTATAGAGCACATTCAACACTTTAAAAATTTAAGTCTTACAATGAGGAACATTCGATATAAGTAATTTGTTAGATCTCTTTATGGGAACTTTAAAGGAGAGCATTCAACATGAGGTACATCTATTGGAACCTGAATCATTGGATAATGTGTTTGGTATATCAAGTAAAGTTGAAAGTAAAAATATGGCCACTAGAATGACATCCATTAATACCTATAGAGAGGACCATATTTCCACTCCTAACCTCAATTAACTGATAAGGTTGACACATCATCAAATGGATGAAATAAGATCAAAGGGGATATGTTTGGATTGCAAAAACAATTATAGTGAATGGCATGAGTGTAGTGAGAGTAAATTATTACACATAGTTTATGAAGAGGGATAAGAACAATATTTGGAACCCTCTCAAGAAATAGAATACATTACTCTAACCATACCTTGTGTTGATTTAATCTAGTATTACCCATCATTTCATTAACTATAAATTGGTCAAATTTCTCAATTTATTTATATATCAAACACTTGAGTTTCAAGTAATGATTGCAAATGGAGGTACCATAAATTGTTTAGGGAAGTTCCATAATATTGAGCTCACTATGGGGGATTATTCTTTGGATAGCCCAATGATTGCAATCCAAATGGATGGTGTTGATGTGGTCTTAGGGGTCTAATGGTTACAATAATTGGGAATAATGGATTTTGAGTTTAAGGTGCTTTTCATGAGATTTTCCTTAGAAGGTGGAATTTTAACTTAGAGGTATCCAAGGGAAAACCTCTAAAGCGATAACCCCCAAGAACATGACAAAATTGTTAAAAATGGGACACCATGGTGGAATTGCACAATTATGCTCACTAGATGTTCAAACATGTAAACTCTATATTCCCTTAGATCTCCAAAGAGTTATTAACAATCATTCCAAGATATTTGTAGAGATTCCTCAAGGAATTCCACGTGTTAGAGAGAAAGATCATGCTATTCACTTGCAACTAGGTATCATTTCTCCAAACATCAAACCTTACTGATACTCCTATGCCCAAAATAATGAGATTGAGCATATGGCTAGGGTTTTTTTTAAGCATTCGAATTTTATACCTAAGTATAGTATTCTAGGTGACTATTTCAGTCTGAAAAAATCATACATATAGATATGTGGGTGAATATTCAATAAAACTCATACAATATACTTCTAAAACTTGTAAATTTTGGAGAAATTAACCTAAGAATAATTTATGTAAAAAATAGGCAATTTTTAAAGAGAAAATGGCAAATTGATGAACAATTTTTTTTAGATGGCCAAAAAATAGCCAATTGGAAAAACAATTGCCACAAAAAAATACCATGAATTCAAGATTTGAGACATATAGGACTGGCTACACTCTTCTACATCATGGTAGGCTTTCTTGGAAGGATTCTTAGTCATAATGGGTCTTAGAAACCCTACTTGCTACACTTATTTTCATGGCCTTGGCACTAGCAAAAATAAGGCCTTGAAACCTACTACTATCTCTTGGGTGGGGGTTGGGGGGGATAACAAGGTTGAATGACTAGGCTGTCGGAAAGTAGGATTTATTCCATTTATTCTTTGGAAAAGTAACCTAACTCCTATAGGATTTATTTTTGAAATAGGAAATAATTGATAGTTGGAAGGGGACAAAAGAGAGAGATAGCTAGTAACAATACTTATCTCCATAGGAAAGGGATTTACTACATAGCAAACAAATAACAAATAAAAATAAACAAAAAAAAAAAAAAAAACAAATTTAAAACACAAAAAATCACTATGATGCCAAATCCTTGACCAAATAAACCCACTCACAAACTGGTTGACCACTGCATTGATCGACCCCACTTTCTAGTAAGGAGAATGCGTAGAGGAGAAACCCATTGAATTTTCATTGGATCGACCCCACCTTCCAGTACAAAGAGTGTGCAAAGGAGCAACCCAATGAAATTTGCATTGGATCGACACCTACCAATAAGAAGAGTTTGTGGATGAGCAAACTTGTAGAAGGACAAACTGACCCAACCCGTGTGTCCAAGGAGGGTCGGCCTCACAATATCTTCAGTATGTAGCCGCGTTGCTGATGTAGATAAAGAATGCAGATCATGTATATGTTTGTTCAATATTAAATGGTTTACAATGGCTTTGTTTGAGTTCCATTCACTTCAAGTTTTCCCTGTCATTCACTCCTTAGTTTAGGTTTGATACCTTGTATACTACATCTCTTTGCCATATTCTTTTATGCACAATAGAGAACAAATAGGGATTGAAATGAAAATTCAACAAACACGAGCGTACCATTCATACAGATCCAACATTGATAGTCTCAACGTATTTCGGTCAGTGAAAGTGCACGTTGGATAACAAGGGATCAAGGGCCTAAATTCTAAACCATTGAATTAATGGGTGATAACATGTCACAACCTCATTCATTTCGGTACACATGGGTGGTATTATGAAACCATTTTATCTCACCCCCAAAATCCACGAATGGATGAGAAGTGTCACGATGATGTAAGTACAATACAATGAAGTGGAATATGATGTCAACATATAATGGTATACATTTTAATCTCCACCAAATAAAGCATCGCATCGATGTAATCCAAAGGATTTAAAAACATATTAAAACAATTACCCCCTAAGCAAATGAGTTAAATGCACATGTTAAACATTGTTACAAGTATAGGAGACCTTAGTAAAAGAAGTCAAATGCTCCTTTGACAAATAAGTTCAGGTAGTTTTCTCATTCCCTTATTTCAAATATGTTCTTATTTTTTAAAATAAGGATAGATGGAGAAAGGTAGTCGGACTAGTCGACTCTCAACAAATGATAAAAAGTCATAATCGACCATGATTGTGACAATTTTGAAACTGTTCTATCATAGTTTGATCCTTATGAGTTAATAAATTTAGCATGTGATAGATTTAGGAATTTGCATTATTATTTACATATCTAGGAGTCGATCTTGGTAAATTCATAATTCCCCAAACCTATTATTTTCCCAAGTTTGTCTCATGGTGTGCAAAGAGCTATCTTTCTAAGAAAAGGGTCGTGGTATCTGAAAATGGGTCCATTATATTCTATATCGATACATATTCTATTACCAAAATTCTATCTCTTCTCAAAATCCTTGAAGGTTAAACCCTACATGAAGAAACCCTATCTGTCAATTACACTGCTTCAAATTTAGTTGAAAATGTCAAAGTCTGAGCTCAAGAACACCTTGTAAAGAGAGGCATTTTTATTAATACAAACCAGAGTAGTTTTTCCTGCATATTGTCTGTGTTGTGTGAATGTCTTTGTGTGTTATTTATATGTTGTAGATGTATGGATATGTATGCATTAGTAGGAGTTGTTTGATTTCAGGTTTGTGGATCTTTGAGGCTTCATACCAGGGAGGGTGTGACAAAACACTAAGGGTTCTAAGGGCCAGTGCATAGAGTGTATTTCAAATTCTACGGAATTTGGACAAAGACGTGCTAGGAGGGCACACCAACTGAAATCATTGACTCAAAGGAGGATCTCAAGGTTTTTGAATACCTTGGAGGTGAGACTGTGCAGAGGAGGACACTGTAGAAGACAAAATCTTTGAGGAATTCTGTAAATCTCTGCCAGGAGGGAATTGAGCAGGTGCATAGAGTGAACATAGGAACTTTGTTGAGTTCAGGAGGAAGATTGAATCACTGAGGGTTCTATAGAGCTATGCCATGAGGGCATTGAGTATAGGCACATGGTGTTGAGGAGGAACTCTGCTGAGAGTTCATAGAGAAACATAATCACTTAAGATTATGGACACTCTACTAGGAGGGCATTGAGTAGGTGCCAGAGAGCACAGGGAAGAACTCTTTGAGTTTAGAAATAAAGAAGAGTCCAAAGAAGGATCTTCACAGGGTTGCTGAACACCCTACAGACTCAACAAGAAGTTTCTTGAGCAAAGAAGTGCTAGGAGGGCATCAAATTCTCCATCTGAAGGAGAAGAAAAAGGGTTAATTCCTTAGAGGTCGAAGCTACAGGAAAGATCATAAGAGATAGCACCTTTGTGAGTGTAGAGACTCTGCAAGGAGTGTAGAAGTCGAAGACCCTTTGAGGATTCAAAGAGAGAAGAGGAGGAGTAGTGCTTTTAGGCACAGATCCATAGTTGCAGAGATCGTAGAGGCAGGGGAACTCTTTGGAGGGTTTAGGGTCCCGAAAGCTCAAGAGGAATAATGTCGTTAAGAACGCGGGTGAGACTCAAAGTTGTAGAGTTCACAGAGGGAAAGAGAAAAGATCAAGGCCTTTGGACACTTGGATAATTCTTCCAAGTTCAGGAAGAATGTGCATGCTCAGCAGGAGCACAACTGTCGTCGAATCAGGTCAAGAAAGAGATCTAGATCGTTGGATTTCCATGTCTAGGGAGAAGCGTAGGAGGTGTGCACATCATGAGCAGTTGTGAGCCATTGGATCTCACATGGATCACCGATAGCCGTCGGATCTGTCATAAGAAGAACGAGGTTTAAACCCTTGTGGGTAGAGGAGAAAAGTCTCGAAACAGGTGTGGATATCGAGATTTCAGACTTCGGGATTTTGGAGGTCCTGATGGTGAAAGGATCGGGACACTCCATAACGATAGTCCCAAAATAAGCGAAGAGATCTGAGTCGTCCATTTAGAGGAGGACACGTGTCGCGAGATCACCCATTTCATGGATTCAGACATCGGGAAGAAGAGAAGGGAGAGTCTTTCAACTTCACATCTAGCGAAGTCCCGAAATGATCTGAGCCGTCCATTTGTGGGAGGACATGTGGAGGATATTGGGGAGTCCACTGGGTTTTCAGGCACTGGGGATTTGCAAAGACTAGGGAATTGTGCCACAGGGATCGTGGAGTCCCGAAATCTGAAAGAAGATCGGAAGCATCCAGAGAGAGGAAATGTGACAGTAGGAGGGTACTTCGGTTCTTCGGGTACCAGAAGTATCAGGGGTCAATGAAGGCTTAGTGCAATGGGATTCATGAAATTCAGAAAACGCAAAGTCTCAAAAATTTTTAGAAGAGCATTGTCAGGTCGCAAGGGTGAAGGCCAAGATTTCGGCATACCGGGCATCAAGATTTCAAAAATCTTGAGGAAGAGAGATCCGGTCTCTTAGGGAGGAAAATACCGAAAAGATCAAGGTCGTTGATCTGGGAGTGGATCACAACCATTGATCTCGGCTAGGAGTGAAAAAGGTCTGTATTTTCACTTCGGCATTTCGGATACTGGAAGAGTGGGAGAGAAGGGACCAGGAAGGAAGCCTTGCAACAGGAGAACCCGAAACACGAAAGTCCGAAAGCATTTGGAGGAAGGCGTCATTTTTGCGTATCAGAGTTCAGAACTTTGGGAGTTCCGAAGACAAGGAATCCGGGGTTTTCGGGGATTGAAACTCTGAAAGTGTGAAATGTGAAGAACCGGGGTTCAACATTTTGGGGATCCCATAGACAGGGGGTCTGATAATTTCGGTGTTTGAAAACCCAAAATCGTGAAAGAAGAAGGAGGTTGGGAAATAGGTATTTTGACATTTCGCATATCAGCTTTTTGGGAGTCTTGAAGACAAGAGGTTGGGCGCTTTGCATCGTAAAACCCCAAAATAGGACTGCGGTCATATGGGAAGCGGTCACATGGACCAGGGGTATATCCCTGGGGATAATTGCTATTAAAGCCATTTCGGTAAATCAACATTTTGGAGATCGGAAGGTTGAAGAGTCAAGGACTCTTGACGTCGGGACATAAGTAGTTCTGAAACCTGAAATTTCCTATCAGGGAAAAAGTCACAGACATGTGCATAGGTCATGATAGAAGAAGAAGGACCCGTGGATCGGGCATTTGAGATTCCAATAGGGAATCAAAAGAGTCACTTCGGCTCTTAAGAGGAATTTGAACGATCCTTAGATCATGAAGTCGCACAAAACCTGCCGAGGGCGGGGGAAGACTGCGTCAGTTGTAGTATCAGAGCCTAACTTTGTTTGTATATTTTAGGTAGAGAGAGCAGGAAGGAAAACACTTTGATATACAGAAGTTTGGTATCAGAGGCAGCTTGCAGAGACAGGCAAAGGAAGACAGAGTATTGGAAGCTCTGTAATGATTGTTTGCAGGTAGACAACAATTAAGAAGACAGTCAGGAGGACTGTAGGAGAAGCTAAAGAACTCACAATTGTAGAGTGAGGGCATCAAGTTTTCTAGGAGGGAACATAGAGGGAAGAATGACTACTGAAGGTCATGCACATGGTGAGAAGAAGAACCTCCAACAGTAGGAGAACACTACATGGGATAAGGAGCTTGCTGAGATCATGGAAAGGATGGATGAACTTGAATTTGGGAAGTAGCAGGATACCAAGTCACATTGGGTATATGAATGGCCCATGAAGAAGACAAAAGAAAAATGGTCAGTCAAGGAGTTGATGGATAAAAGAGAGTAGAGGCTGTTGAAAATATGGTTGAGGCATGCTGAAAACCTCAACAACCCAGAAGAAGAGATGGTTCAGGTATGTGAACCAGAGATTGGGAGAAATCTCATTGATGAGGATGAACTGAGATCAGTTGAAGATATCAAAGACTGTCAAGAGGGTAGAAAAAAAGTTCCCAATTTCCAAGAGGGAAATGAGATGATATTACTGGGAGATATCATAGACTGTCATGAGGACAGTCAGGGAATTTCACATTGCTAAGAGGGCAATGAAACGAGGTCATTGGGAGATATCATGGACTGCCAGAAGGGCAACAAGAAAGTCCCAATTTGCCAGGAGGGCATGGGAACATAAATGAGGCTATGTGATAGTCTCATAAACTCAGAGGTGAGTTTGGATCAGCCCAAGGAGCTGACAGAGCATATGAGCTTAGAGATGGATTTGGATCAGCTAGAGCAGCTGATAGGGAAAGATCAGAGGGATATTCTGATGATTGGGGGAATTGGAATATTCTTTCCACTCATCCCAGAGGAGGACAAAGTCTGTGTTGTCGATGAAGCAACAACAATAAGAGAAGGAAATCGAGTTGTGACCATCAAAGAAGAATTGGAGAAGATGGTAGAAGCTGCCCAAGAAGAAGAGGAGGATGAGTATTCCAAGGAGGGGCTCAATATTTTCAGCTAGGAAGTTGAAAAGGATGTAGCATTGAAGATTGCATAAGAAGAAGAAGAAGAGGTAGATAGTATGATCTTTGCTGATTTGTGTGAATAGATTGAAGCCCTGGAGAGAAGGGTGATAGTGCAGGGCTTTCACATCCAACATATCAAGTTGGAAGCAAATGAAGGGAAAATGCAGCTGAGGAGATTGCATGGACAGAACCAACCATTGCAACAGCTGGATGAAATGATAGAAGACATCAGGAGGTTGATGTTGAGATCAACAGAGACTGCTAGCAAGGAAAGGCTGAGAAAAAGGAAAGCAGAAGAAGTAGTAGCAAAGAAGCAACAGTAGCAACAACAACAGGGAATTGGAGCAGATGAACAACTCCCAAGAATTGTTTGGGATCTAGGAGGATTTCAATAGATGAGATGGGAAGCTCATGAGTAGGAGCTCATGAACTTTACAGCTGAGGAGTATGATGTAAGAGCATATCTCCACGCTAGCCATGTGCCATCCAGCCAACCCACTCAACGCACACATTCAATGAGGAAGAGAGGCACAACCATCTCATATTCAAATTTTGAATTTGAATGAAAGACATTTAATATTGTAAGGCTGTTAGAGCCAAAAGGTCATGCATATATGCATTCTTTAGATGTAGATAGCCTTTAATGGTTGTAAGGCTGCAATCTAGATCCAATCTGGACTAGACAACCCATTCAATGTAGAATTAATGTAAGTTGAATAGGGTAGGTAGCTTTGGAGGGAAGAGCTCAAAGAGCCCCCTCGTGTAAAAGATCTTGGATCCTATTTTTATGTCAAGGGGGAGAGGTAGCAAGAGTATGAGGAAGAAGTAGAAGAAGAAGGAGCCGAGACTCTGTCAAAGTCTGAGCTCAAGAACACCTTGTAAAGAGAGGCATTTTTATTAATACAAACCAGAGAAATTTTTCTTGCATATTGTCTGTGTTGTGTGAATGTATGTGTGTTCTTTATATGTTGTAGTTGTATGGATAGGTATGCATTAGAAGGAGTTGTTTGATTTCAGGTTTGTGGATCTTTGAGGCTTCATACCAGGGATGGCGTGACAGAACACTGTAGGTTCTAAGGGCCAGTGCATAGAGTGTATTTCAAATTCTGCGAAATTTGGACAAAGGCGTGCTAGGAGGGCACACCAACTAAAATCATTGACTCAGAGGAGGATCTCAAGGTTTATGAATACCTTGGAGGTGAGACTGTGCAGAGGAGGACACAGTAGAAGACAAAATCTCTAAGGAATTCTGTAAAGCTCTGCCAGGAGGGAGTTGAGCAGGTGCATAGAGTGCACAGAGGAACTTTGTTGAGTTCAGGAGGAAGATAGAATCACTGTGGGTTGTATAGAGTTCTGCCATGAGGGCATTGAGTATAAGCACAGGGTGCTGAGGAGGAACTCTGATGAGAGTTCATAGAGAAACATAATCACTGAAGATTCTGGACACTCTGCGAGGAGGGAATTGAGTAGGTGCCAAAGAGCATAGGGAATAACTCTTTGAGTTCAGAAACAAAGAAGAGTCCAAAGAAGGATCTTCACAGGGTTGTTGAACACCCTGAAGACTCAACATGAAGTTTCTTGAGAAAAGAAGTGCTAGGAGGGCATGAAATTCTCCATCTGAAGTAGAAGAAAAAGGGTTAATTCCTTAGAGGTTGAAGCTACAGGAGAGCTCAGAAGAGATAGAACCTTTGTGAGTGAAGAGACTCTGGAAGGAGTGCAGAAGTCTAAGAACCTTTGAGGATTCAAAGAGAGAAGCTTAGGAGGAGTAGTGCTTTTAGGCACAGAGCCATAGTTGCAGAGATCGCAGAGGTAGGGGAACTCTTTGGAGAGTTTAGGGTCCCGAAAGCTCATGAGGAACAACGTCATTAAGAATGCGGGTGAGACTCAAAGTTGTAGTGTTTGCAGAGGGAAAGTGATCCAAATGGATATCGGTGGCCACCCACCTTTTCCAACTAGCTCAAAACAGTTTTCTAACATTTTTGGCAATTTACTATTTTTAGCAGTTTTTACTTCCGGGGCCATTTTGAGGGCCTAAATCAAGGTTTTTCGGTATCGATCTCCTCAATTATAGACGAAGTTATGATTGAGCCCCCAAAATGAATCTCCTCGGTGATACATTTCCAACAAGCTATCACACGCCTAAAACAGAGATCGTATGCAAAAGTTACGACCCCGAGCAGTTGATATACTAGCTTACCCAAATGGGGCCCACATGACTTTTGGCGTTTCATCTCCTAGGGTTAGGTTTTTGGAATTCTTTCTTATTGTAAAAATTCCTTCAGAGCCTCATTGTAACCTTCTTCTTGCGAATGCATGCTGCCATCACATCTCTTCTTAGAGATAAGCCGCCACCATTCCAGCAAGCTTGTTTCTGCTGCATTTTACAGTTTCAACTTATTTCGTTATTGAATAGAAAACCAATTTTACTGTATCTCTGTTATTTTGTGTTAAGCACCTGTTAATAATCTGTATTCATTTTATTCTGCTCATAAAATCTGGATCAGTGGTATCAGAGCGATCTGCTCCTTATCGTCTTAATGCATGTCCTCAACGAGGTCGGAGTACAATGAGTTGGGTCTCGAGCTTGTTTCTCTTGAGGACATAAGCTCTCGCACGCCCAAGTGACCTCCCATGGCAGGAGAAAATAAATATGATGGGACAAGAGATCCTTTCAAACTGTTGATTGAGGAAGCCCTCACACAATAGAGGAACGATATGATGGATAGTTTCGCTCAAATCCTTCGGCGACTACCAATAGGTGATGCATCTTCTTCGAATGGAGGCGCCGCCCCCTTCAAGGTACAGATAAACTTTGATATTCCTATATTTGAAGGTCATATAGACACATATGTTGTAGACAAGTGGTTGAATCTACTAGAAGGGTATTTTTTTGTTCATAAATTTTCGAATAGAGAAAATATTACTTTTGCGCTCCTCAAAGTCATTCTCCATGTCAAAGATTGGTGGGAAACTTTCTGTGAGAAAAAGGAAACAGAGGAAACCTCATTATTTTCAGTCACGGCCACCTGGGAATCCTTCAGGGATGTTATTAAGGAACAATACTACCCTGTCATAAGTTATGACAACCTGTATACCAAATGGACCACACTGCGGCAAGAAAGAGACCAAGCAGTGCCAGATTTCACAAATATCTTCCATACCTTCCGCACCAAGTTGGGTATCAAAGATTCAGAGTGACATCTGGTGCTCAAGTATCGCAGTGATCTGCATAGATACATCCAGACTAAAATGGAATTTCTAGACATCTCATCCTTGGGCACGACCTACCGATATGCCGTCAAAATCGAGCAGAAGCTCAAACAAAAGACGCAACAATTTGGGCCTGTGAACCCCTCACAACAAAATCTAGGAAAGGGTGGACCCAACCCACCAATCAAAGGAAAAAGCAAAGATGGATAGTATCAAGACAACCAGTACAAGATACAAGCAAAGAAGGACACTGGAAAGACAAAGAAAGATACCGGGAAGTGGTGCGACTTCCATAAGAGCCCTTGGCATAACACTGCTGACTGTCACTCAAAGAAGTAGCTGGTGGTCGAAGTGAAAGCCTTTGAATTAGATGCAGATTCTGACTCTGAGATAGAACCAAAAAGTGGAAGACAAATCATTGACGTGGAACCTAGTGCCACTATTGCTACCACCAAGATCCAACCTGGTGAACCAGACGAGCCAGAAGAAGGAGAGTGCCTCTTCCATTCACAGATGTGGGTAAAAGGCACCCCGCTGCACTCCATCATTGACACGGTAACTAGAAGAATCTCATCTCATCAGAGGTCGTCAAGCGGCTGGCCCTGCCAACAACGTCGCACCCACAACCCTACACCATTGGATGGCTCCACCAAAGAAGCTATCTCCGCATCGGCCAACAATGTCAACTTTCATATGGCATCAAGCCCTTCAAAGATGAGGTATTGTGTGATGTTTCTCCTCTTGAAGTTTGTGATGTTCTTTTGGGCCAACCTTATTTATGGAAATGTCATGTTGTATATGAGTCTAGGCCTCGTAGTGTTATTATTACTTTGAATAGGAAATTGTACAGGATATGCGAGCCAATCCCACCTAGTGTTATTTCCTTGATCTCTGCTAAGCAATGTAGGAAGGTCATCTCTTAGACGGGGAAGTTTGTCTTCTTCGTGATTCTCTCTCAGAATAAGAGAAATATCATAGCCACATCTAGGGTCTCTGCAACCGACCTCTCTACACAACAGAAGCAAGTAGATAAGGTCGTGGAAGAATACTTGGATATCTTCTCCTCACCTACAGGGGTACCTCTACACTGCCAGGTCAAGCACCCCATCGATATGACCCCCCGACGAACCGTTGTCCAATGGGCTAGTCTATCGTCACTCTTTGTTAGAGAATGAGGAGATCAAGAGACAGATCTAAGAACTGTTCCACAAGGGGCACATATGCCCTAGATCATCACCTTGCAGGAGCCCAATCATGCTGGTACAGAAGAAAGATGGAACCTGGCGATTCTGTATTGATTACTGGGCTCTGAATAAAATCACTGTCAGAAACCGGTACCTGATTCCCTGAATCGATGACCTCCTTGATCAACTCATGAGGGCCAAATACTTCAATAAGATTGATCTGAAGTCTGGCTACCACCAGGTCCCGATAGAACAGATAGATGTATGGAAGACCGCCTTGAAGTCAAAGGAAGGACTTTTTGAATGGTTGGTCATGCCCTTTGGTTTGACAAATTCTCCAGCCACTTTCATGAGGATGATGGACAATATCTTGCAACCATTCACCAATACGTTTGTAGTGGTGTATCTGGATGAAATTCTAATTTACAACAAGACTTGGGATGAACACTTGCAGCATATTCAGCAGGTTCTGCACACCCTGCGGCAGCACAAGCTATACGCCAACCTAGAAAAATGCTCCTTTGGCATGGACAGGGTCCATTACCTGGGCTACATCATTGATCAACATGGCGTACATGTGGATCCAGCCAAGATCCAAGTCATCTATGACTGGCCAGCCCCAATAACCCTCACTGAGCTTCAAAGCTTCTTGGGACTTGCTAATTTCTACTGCAGGTTTGTGTTGGGTTTCTCCCATATTGCATGGGCCCTCAGCCAAATAAATAGGGGTGGTGGTAAGGTGAAATTTGCATGGGGCCAGTCCTAACAACAAGCGTTCAATGATTTGAAGTAGCGCTTGTGCTCAGCCCCGGTACTTTCACTACCAGACCTGCAACATCCCTTTGAGATTGAGACAGATGCTTCAGACTATGCCGTGGGAACCGTTCTCACTCAGCACGACCACCCTGTGGCCTATCATAGTGAGACACTGTCAGATACTGTCCGTAAGTACCCTACTTACGACAAAGAAATGTACTCCATTGTGCAAGCATGTCGCCAGTGGAGACATTACATTCTTAGGAAGGAGACAGTCATCCACACTGATCATAAGCCACTGCAGTTCATGCAGACACAAGGAAAACTACAAAATGACCGCCATCAAAAGTGGTCCACATACTTGCAACAATTCCACCTCAACATCAAGTATAAAAAAGGAAGCACCAATCATGTCATTGATTGCCTCAACAGACTGCCACTCACGGCACTCACCATGGTGCTAGACTCTTGCGGACATGAGGCATTTGGATGGCCCCAACTCTATGAGACAGACCCTGACTTCGCCACCACCTATCAAATGTTGGGTGAAAATGCAGTTGTCGATAATTTCCATCTTCAGGATGGGTTGTTGTGTCATTTGGGCCATATCTGTGTTCCATCAAGAGAGCGAGTGAATATTATCTGGGAAGCCCACTACAGTCATGTGGTAGGACACTTTGGCATTGAAAAGACAGTGGTGATGCTACAGAAACATTTCTACTGGCCGAAACTTCGACCGGAGTTCGGCAAGTATATCAGGTCCTGCACTGCCTGCGCTATTGCCAAATCGACCACTAAGAAACAGGGCTTGTACACCCCTCTTCCTACTACTGACAGGCCATGGGATTCCATCTCAATGGACTACATGTCGGGCATCCCATCCACCAAGTGGGGAAATGACTTTGTTTTTGTGGTTGTTGATCGCTTTTCTAAGATGGCGATTCTGGTTGCCTACAAGAAAAGCATCACAGTAGAGGCCACTGCCAAGCTCTTCTTTGAATGAGTCTGGGTACATTTTGGAATCCCACAAACCATTGTCTCATATCGGGATAGTCGATTTCTCAACACATTCTGGTCGAGCCTCTAGTCACTGCTGGACACCAAGCTCACCAAATCCACGGCCTTCCACCCCCAGACAGATGGCCAAACCGAGGTTGTAAATCGAATGATTGTGAATATCCTTTGCATGTATAATTCAAAGAACCCTCACACATGGGATGAGAGCCTTCCTTATGTCCAGCATAGCTACAACTGAGCCTTGCATAGCTCAACCAACCACAGCCCCTTTCAAGTGGGGTTGGGATTCCAACCATTGGGTCCCATAGATGTTGCACTTCCCCTTGCGGTCACCTC
>ML777296.1:443570-473382 GCA_009831015.1 Picea engelmannii | reverse complement strand
GTTCATTGAGCGGATCCAACATATCCTTCAATAGGTTTAGGATATCCTACATAAGTCCAATGACAAGTACAAACAACGCCATGATCAACATCGGGTGCCGCATAAGTTTTAGGTGGGCGACAAAGTTTGGTTGCACTTGCAGAAAGAACACCTTACAGGACCCCATCGGAAGCTTTTCCCACTCCGTTATGGACCCTACACTATCACCAAGGATGTGGGGGATAATTCTTTTGAGCTCAACATTTCTCCTTTCCTTGGCCTGCACCCAGTGTTCAACGTGGATCTCCTTCGCCCTTATTTCCCACCATTATTGGACACCTCAGAAGTAGTAGAAAACCTGACACCAACAGAGATCAACCCCGACTACATATAATAGGCATCCAATGATTAGATTGTGGACAGACAGATCAAGGGCACTCGACAACAAAGGATCCAGCTTTATCGAGTCGTCAATTCAGGGCAGCTCCTGCACCAAGGCAAGTGGCTCACCCGGGGCCAAATTTAGCAGAAATTTCCTCATCTAATGGGTGACCTCAATGCAATGGAGACCATTTCTTCCTAAGGAGGGAGGATTGATCCATATGGATATCGGTGGCCACCCACCTTTTCCAACTGGCTCAAAACAATTTTCTGACATTTTTGGCAATTTACTATTTTTAGCCTTTTTTACTTCTAGGGCCATTTTAAGGGCCTAAATGAAGGTTTTTAGGTATTGAGATCCTTAATTATAGTTTAAGGCATGATTGATACCCCAAAATTAATCTCCTCGGTGATACCTTTCCAACGGGCTATCACACGCCTAAAACGGATATCGTATGAAAAAGTTACGACCCCGGGAAGTTGATGTACTAGCTTACCCAAACGGGGCCCACATGACTTTTGGAATTTCATCTCCTAGGGTTAGGTTTTTGGATGTCTAGGGTTTTTGGAATTCTTTCTTATTGTAAAAAGGCCTTCAGAGCCTCATTGTAACCTTCTTCTTGTGAATTCTCGCTACCGTCACATCTCTTCTCAGAGATAAGCTGCCACCATTCCAGCAAGATTGTTTCCGCTACATTTTACAGTTTCAGCTTATTTCTTTATTGAATAGAAAACCAGTTTTACTGTATCTCTGTTATTTTGTGTTAAGCACCTCTTAATAATCTGTATTCATTTCATTCTGCTCATAAAATACAGAACAGAAAGAGAAAATATCAAGGCCTTTGGACACTTGGAGAATTCTTCCAAGTTCAGGAAGAAAATGCATGCTCAGGAGGAGCACAACTGCCATCGAATCAGGATGAGAAAGAGATCTAGACCGTTGGATTTCGACGTCTAGGGAGCAGCGTAGGAGGCACACATAGCAGGAGCAGTTGTGAGTCATTGGATCTCACACAGATCGTTGATAGCCGTCGGATTTGTCAGAAGAAGCACGAGGTATAAACCCTTGTGGGCAGAGGAGAAAAGTCTCGAAAGGATTTCAGAGGTCCCAATGGCTAAAGGATTGGGACACTCCATAGAGATAGTCTCAAAATAAGTGAAGAGATCCAAGCCGTCCATTTAGAGGAGGACACATGTCGCGAGATCACCCATTTCGGGGATTTGGACATCAGGAAGTAGAGAAGGGAGAGTCTTTCAGCTTCGCATCTGGCGAAGTCTCGAAATGATCTAAGTCATCCATATGTGGGAGGACACGTGGACGAGATCGGGGAGTCCACTGGGTTTTCAGGCATCGAGGATTCGAGAAGACAGAGGAATTGTGCCACAGGGATCGTGGAGTCCCAAAATCCGAAAGAAGATCAGAAGCATCCAGGGAGAGGACATGTGGCAAGAAGAGGCTACTTCGGTACTTCAGGTATCAGAAGTATCAGGGGTCAGTGAAGTCTTAGTGCAATGGGATTCACGAAATTCTGAAACGCGAAGTCCCAAAAATGTTCAGAAGAGCATTGCCAGGTCGCAAGGGAGAAGGCCAAGATTTCAGCATACCGGGCATCAGGATTTCAGAAATCCTGAGGAAGAGAGATCCGGGCTCTTAAGGAGGAAAATATCAAAAAGATCAAGGTCGTTGATCTGGGAGTGGATCACAGCCGTTGATCTCAGCCAGGAGTGAAAAAGGGCCATATTGTCACTTCGACATTTTGAATACCAAAAGAGTGGGAGAGCAGGGACCAGGAAAGAAGCCTTGCAACAGGAGAACCCGAAACGTGAAAGTCTGAAAGCATTTGGAGGAAGGGGTCATTTCAGCATATCGAAGTTCGAAACTTTGGGAGTTCCGAAGACAAGGAATCTGGGGTTTTCGAGGATTGAAACTCTGAAAGTGCGAAATGTGAATAACTAGGGTTCGACATTTCGGGGATCTCATAGACAGGAGGTCTGAGCATTTTGGCATTTGAAAACCCGAAATCGTGAAATACGAAGGAGGCCAGGAAATAGGTATTTTGACATTTCGCATATCGACTTTTTGGGAGTCTTGAAGACAGGAGGTCGGGCACTTTGCGTTGTAAAACCCCGAAATAGGACTGCGGTCATATGGGAAGTGGTCACATGGACTAGGGGTATAGCCTTGGGGATAATTGTTGTTAAAGCCATTTTAGTAAATCGACATTTTAGAGGTCGGAAGGTCGAAGAGTCAAGGACTCTTGACATCGGGACATAAGTAGTTCCGAAACCTGAAATTTCCTGTAGGGGAAAAAGTCACAGATGTGTGCATAGGTAGTGACAGAAGAAGAAGGACCTGTGGATCAGGAATTTGAGATTCCAATAGGGAATCAAAAGAGCTACTTCGGCTCTTAAGAGGAATTTGAATGATCCTTAGACTGAGAGGTCGTGCAGAACCTGTCGAGGGCGGGGGAGGACTACATCAGCATGTACAACACTTATTACAAGGAGGTGAGCCATCATTATTACAAAATCAAGTTCTAGTTCTTTGAATGGATAATCTTGGCTAGAATGAACAAACAACTCAACCATCAATAATCGAGACTCCACAACAACAACAAAAAGATAATAAAAAAATATATCCAGAGTCATCACAAATTATTTATGATATGGAGGAACATGAACAACAAAGTAAAAGACAAAAGATAGAGGATCAAGAATAGGAAAAGGTAAATTAATACAGATTCCAGAGTAGATTCATACAACAAGGGAGCTTGTATTTTTTGTAGAGCACATCATTTCAATTGTTATAGAAAGTTCAAATTCCCATGAAGGACAAGCAAACATTGAAAATTCAGGACATAAAAGCCAAAATAGTATATTTTCTCAGTTTGTGGAAATAAAGAATCAAAATATTGAAATAAGGAGAGAGATTTATCCTCAAATTTGGAAGCTAGGATATTCTCAAAAAAATTTGTTATTAGCCTTAGATTTTAAAGAAGGTTATCATAATATGTTCATATTGGAACCTAAAGCTCAAATAGTAAAAAAAGCTCAGGATTATAAAGCCACCATGTTCAAATTGAAATTAGATGGAATAAATATGGTGGATAAAATGGAGTTGTACAGACAAACATGTGAGATGGCATTTAGAGACTTATTACAGATCTCAATCGATATGGGAAGAATTCAAGCAATGGCTAGTAATATTGAGAAACAATGGAAACAGGAGAAGGTAGACACTAGAACAAAACAAAGAAGGATAAATTAATTAGAGAAATGGATAATAGACTTGAGTGCAAATCCTCATGCTGAAAGATATGTACATGCTTTGATAAAAAATAAGAACACAAAAATTCAAGTGTTAAAAAAGAAGCTTAACATGCCTAATATTGATCATGTGCAAACACCAGAACTTCAAGAAATGCAACAAGAGGAATATCAGTTACTATATAAAATGGTTCAAATGAATAATCAACTTGATTCATATTAAAAGCAAATTGAAACATTGGAAAAAGGAGAAGAGTGAGATTATGTATTTAAATCCTTCATTAGTTCAATCATCCACATTAGAAAATCCTTCAGAAGAATTGGCAAAGGTGTTATGTGATTTAAATATTAAGGAAATTCAATTTGACAATCTGAAAAGAATGATAACCAGTAAAAATGATGAAAATGATATTTTCAAAGATCAATTGAAAGAAAAACATGGAGTCATTGCCAAATATCATAAACTCAAAGAAATGTGGTAGAAATATTTAGAGCAAGCTCAAGGTAAGATAACTGGTAAAACATATTTAATTGAAGCAAGACATATTCTTTGATATCATATCATCTCAAAGATAATAAAATCATGGAATTCTTTTACATTGGTGGTTGATGAGTCTAGCTTGGCTTCACAATATCAGTAGAATATAAATAAAATCCTACAAGAACTGAGTGATAAACCACATGTGGTCCACAATGTTATAAAATTCCTTAACTCTAAGACTCAGAATTAGTTAAAGGATTTGGGTGTCAATGATCATACTATTAAAATAATAGGTGTGCTATTTTCACCATAGACAATATCACTATATTTTCACCCAACCATAGGCACAAAGGCCACCCTCGAGCACTTTAAAATTGACATAAAGAATAATTTTGGAAGCAATCACTAGAACTAATAGGCAACCAAGGTAGCGTACCTCTCTCCAAACATGGTGTACCAAGAATAAAGTCCAATCCATAACCAAAGACCAAGTCACCATTGCAGTAGTTGAAGCTCTCCACCAGTCATGCACACCACTAGTCCTTATGCGTGAGTACAAATGAGCTCAAGCTCCCTCTATTTATAGTGCACTAAGTTACCTAACTGGTTCGACTTCTTCTTTTGGAGGCTAATAATTTAAAATAAATTATTCTCTTGAGTCGACTTGTCTTTTAGGGTTATTAACCAACTATTTAGGGTTTCTCTTACTTCTTGAAATATTCTAGTCTTGTCAAAGGTTACACATAGAGGTTAATACCTCCTGTAGATACCATAAGATCAACACTCCCTCCTAGATAGGGAGGTATTAAAGGAAATGGTATTGATCACAAAAAAACCATTCAATTGATAACATCATCATAGCCACACAAGCTATCTCATGATCAAATCATGAGCACCATCATCACTATCCATCTAGATAGTCTCCATGGAAATCATAACAATGCCATCCAATGGAACACAATTGTTTCTATCCATAGTAGTATACAACTACTATCCAGTGGTACACAAGCACTCATAGTAGCACAAAACTACTAACCAGTGACATACAATCATTACAAGTGGATCACATCCACCACAATAGCATACAACTATTGTCCAGAGACAAACAATCTATACATCAAAACATATCAATTGATATCAAACTGCATCAACAATGTTATCAATTGCATCACCTCTAGATCATACTAGCATGATGAGAATGCATCATATCTAAGTTGTATTGGTGTGATTTGGAGTATCATATACATTATCTCTAAGTCGTACTAGCATGAACATAACTAGCATGATGCCAATGCATCATCTCTAAGTTGTATGTCCACCTCTAATCTATACTCTCATGATGTAGATCAATGCCTCACTATGTCACCTCTAAGTTGTATGATCATCTCTAAGTCGTACTAGCATGACATATCTATCATGATGCCAATACATCATATCTAAGTTGTATGCCACATCTAAGTTGTACTCACATGATCATATCTAGCATGACACGATCCCTCCTACATCATCTCTAAGTTGTATGATCATCTCTAAGACATACTAGCATGACATATCTAGCATGATGTCAATTCATCATACCTAAGTTTTATGGCACCTATAAGTTATACTCACATGATCATATCTAGCATGATGTGGCTCACCAACATTACCTCTAAGTTCTACTAGCATGGACATAACTAGCATGATGCGAGCATCATCTCTAAGTTTTATGTCCACCTCTAAGTTGTACTAACAGGATGCTCCTCAGGCCACTGTATCAACAACTTCAACCATCTGTATCATATCTAAGTTGTACTAGCATGATCATTCTAGCATGATGCAAGCATCATCTCTAAGCTGTATGACCATCTCTAAGTTGTACTAGCATGATATAGATCCCCAAATCACTAACAGTCCATGATGCCACATATCATTGCTCCCTCTAAACCAAGTAAATCATCTCCTCCCTTTCAACCAAGGGAGAAATCTCCATGATCCATAGCTTGTCTCTCAAATATGAAAACTTTATCTTGGACAAAGGATTCGTCAAAATATATACAGTCTTCTCATCAGTGGATATATACTGGAGAACCACTTCTCCCCTCTAGAATTTATCATAGAGAAAATAATACTTGATCTCAATGTGCTTCGACCTGTCATGTAACACTAGGTTCTATGAGAGTTTCACACAACTCTGGTTATCACAATATATCACGGTAAAATCCAACACCTGATCAAACAATCTAGAAACCAACTTATGGAGCCACACTACTTCTATACAAGCATCACAAGCTACAATATACTCTGCTTTCGCAATGTTGAGTGAAATAGACTTATGTTTTTTGCTAGCCCATGAAATCATAGCAGAACCCAAACTAAAACATATTCTAGCAGTACTCTTTCTATATTTCACACTCCCTACCCAATCTGAATCGATAAATCCATTCAACTTTACTTCATTGTTTGAGGCATATCTCAAACCATACATTATCATCCCACAAATATTTATCAAGATATGCTTTGTGACCACCCAATGCTCTTGTCTAGGTTCCATCTAGAACTAGCTCAACATGTTCACAAAAAAGGATATGTCCTAGTATTTACCAAATACATCAAGGATCCAATTAATTGCTAGTACATGGATGAGTCTATTGGATCAAAATCAAAGTCTCTGAACTTCCTCAAATATGTTACCATGGGAGTTGCCATGGATTTTCAATCCATCATCCCAAAATTTTGAAGGATATTTACAACATACTTCCCTTGTCCTAGGAAGACTTCACCATGATTCTACCATACTTCTAGTCCCAAGTAGTAGTGCATGAGACCAAGATCCTTCATATCAAATTCAATGGATATCTCCTTCTTACACTGAATAATGAGAGGCTCTGCACCTGTCAGGAACAAGTCATCAACATATAACAATAGAATAACATGTGCATGATTCACAACTTTGTAGTAGATATTTGGATCGACATGACTCTTGGAAAATACAAGTCTCATCAAATAACTATCAATGCGTGCATAACAAGATCTTGGAGCCTACTTGAGTCAATACAATGCCTTCTTCAATATACATACATGGGTTTCTTTTGGGTGTACCTCAAAACCTTGAGGTTTCTCTATATATACTTCTTCCTCAATCACTCCATTGAGAAAGGTAGTATTTACATCCATCTAATGTAAACTCCAACCCATGGAAAATGCTAGAGATTATATGGCTTTAATAGATGTATATCTGGAAACTAGAGAAAATGTCTCATCACAATCTTCTCCCTCATGCTGAGAGAATCCTCTAGCCACAAATCTCGACTTGTACTTATCAATACTTCCATATACAACATGATTTATCTCATACACCCACTTTGAAGTGACTACATACTTGTCTTTAGGTCTTGGTACAACTTCCCATACATCATTCTTCATGATGGATTGGTATTCTTCCATCATGGCCTCCTTCCATTATTTTTTTCTTAATTTATTCCTCAAAGGTGGAAGGTTTTGCATTAACCAAACCTGTCACGAGTGTCGCATAACTAGTGAACCTTTTGGGTTTCTTTCTTTGTCTTAAAGTACTAGTGCAAGCCTTATGCTTTTCTTCTTCTTTCAAAGTAGTTTCAAGTCATGCTGGTCTTTTTCTTGTCTTAGGTATAATAGTTGGTTCCACAGATTCATGTGGTGGTTCTTGTTCTTCATTAGATTGTTCTGGAGAAAATGTACTTTATTCTTTGGTATCTTCATGTTCCTCTTATTCATTGGATTATATATATTCTTTTGTAGACTTATTAAATGAAATCCTTTCATCAAAAGTTACATATCTACTTATTTCAATCTTTTGTTTACCTCGAACCTATATTTTATACACTTTTGATGCTTCACTATAGCCAACGAATATTATTCTCTTACTTTAGGGTTCCAACTTCTTTCTCTTATCCTTGGGAAAATGAATTTATATAGTACATCCAAATATTCTCAAGTGTTCGACGCTTGTATTCTTTCCTGAGTAAGGCTTCTTTTGGAGTCATGTTCTTCAATATTCTATGTGGACTTCTATTATGAACATGAACAATTGTCATAGCTGCTTCTCCCCATAGAAACATATATAAGTTCTGATCATTCATCATTTCCTTAAATGATTCTTCAATGGTTATGCTATTTCTTTCGTCCGCATCATTTTGATGAGGATTTCAAGGGACAATGAGCTACCTCCTAATCCCAGCTTCTTTGCAAAAGGAAATGAGCTCCTTGGAGGTGTATTCTCCTCCATTATTAGATCTTATTTTCTTGATATTCTTATCTATTAGGTTATCTACTTCAGCCTTGAATTCTTGGAATTTTCTAAATACTTCATCCTTATTATTTAACAGATACAACCATATCTTTCTTGAGAAATCATCTATGAATTTTACATAGTAAAGAAATCCTCCTAGAGACTTCACTAGAATAGGTCCACATACATATGAATGTATTAGCTCTAATATCCCTTTGGATCTATTCTCACTGCTTGGGAAAGGTTTCTTAATTTTCTTCACAAGTGCACATCCTCTGCACACACCTTCATGTACTGACTGTAATTCTAGTATTCCTACAACCATCTATTTCAGGGATGGTAAGGCTTGATAATGAAGGTGAGCATACCTTCCATGCCATAACTCACTAAGGTTGATTTCTTCATGTACTAAGGATTGAGTATTCTTACCTAGGATTTTATATAACCTTCCTTCATGGGTTCCAATAATTCTAGCGTTTTCTATATTGGAGTCTTTAGACCATACAATAACTTTTCCATCCACAAAAGCTACTCTATATCCTTTCTCTTCCGAATAGGAAATAGATACTAGATTCTTTTTCAAACCAGGAACATATAAAACATTACTAAGATGGATAGAGATACATGATTCCATTTTGATAGCATTTTGTCCAATTCCTTTGACTGCATAAGATTTATTGTCTCCAAGCTCCACTTTATGAGGTGTCTCCTTCTCCTTCATGCTTGAGAAATTCCTACGATCTCCTGTCATATGCCTTGAAGCTCCACTACCAATCAAACACATGTTGTCTTCAATGGTTCCAGTAAGGGATGAGTAATAGAAGAAATATGTCTCATCATGCTTTGTCTTCTTTGAGGGTTCTTCATCATTGGCAGTTGATGCGCGATGTCTCTCTTTTCTCTTCCTTGTTAGTTTCAGACAATTCCTTTTGTAGTGGTCCTAATCATGGCATTTAAAGCATTGTACCTTTGACATATATATTTTGAACTTCTTTCTTGAATAAGATCTTTTCTTACCTCCATGTATTTTAAACTTTGTTGAAAAGGCTTGAGCATATTCTTCCTTCTGAGGTTTTCCCTTGGAGTTTAATCTTGTCTCTTCTTGTGTGAAACAGGTCCAAAGTTATTCTAATGTTGGAAACTCCCTTTTATTCATGCTTGAAGCAAATGTATCACATGATATAGAGATACCATTCAGTGCTATGTTAAAAAATTCCTTTTCTGGGATGGATTCTTCGATAGCTTGTAGTTGATCTCCCAACTAAGAAATCCTCACAAAGTATGAAGCTATGGTGTCATCTTTGTGTCACAGAGTTCATTCTTCAGAATCATCACTTGTCTAATGTTTTTGACTGAGGAAAGGTTTGTTAGGGAATCGTAAATCTTCTTGGATGATTCAAGATGATAAATGTATGGTATCAAGTGACCCTTTACATAGTCCACTATGATACTTATATAACTATTGTCATTATCCCTGAAATTCTCCACTGTTGCAACATTCTGAGGTTCCTTCTCTTTTCCCACTTCAAAATGTGGTTCCATGATATTTCCCTTCATGATATCTAGGAATTTATTTTTGGAAAGGATGAGATCAATCCTTGTCTTCCATTCTCTGAATTTTAGAGCCCCTTCTAACTTATTTTCTGACTTCATAGATTAATTCATGACTTATTTGACTTGGTCAACCTTTGGATTTGACCAAAAACTCAAAATTGACGCCTTGGATTGCTGAGAGTACTAGGAGGTGCGCTTGGCTAGGGTGCACTAGGATATCTAGGAATTAGGTCAAGCACTTCACCTAAGGTGCCTCAACAACAGGGTTAGGGTTTCATTTTTGCAGCAAAACTATGAATACAACTACAACTGCAACTGCAACTGATCAAATCCTCCTAATCTACCTTCCAATGGTTAGATTGTCCGAATATAGTGTGGGCCCATAACTTGTTAAAATAATAGGTGTGATTGTTTCACTATAGAAAATATCACTATATTTTCACCCAACCATAGGCACAAAGGACACCCCTGAGCACCTTAACCTTGACATATAGAATAATTCTAGAAGCAATCACTAGAACCAATAGCTAACCAAGGTAGCGTACCTCTCTCCAAAGCTAGCGTACCAAGAAGAAAGTCCAAACCATAACTGAAGACCAAGTCACCACTGCAACAACTGGAGCTCTCCACCAGTCATGCACCCCACAAGTCCTTATGCAGTTGTGAGAGTGCGTGAGTAAAAATGAGCTCAAGCACCCTCTATTTATAGTTCACTAAGTCACCTAACTAGGTCAACTTCTTCTTTTGGAGGCTAATAATTTAAAATAAATTATTCTCTTGAGCCGACTTGTCTTCTAGGGTTATTAACCAACTATTTAGGGTTTCTCTTGCTTCTCGAAATATTCTAGTCTTATCAAAGGTTACACGTAGAGGTTAATACCTCCCGTAGCTACCATAATATCAAAACATACTTCTCTAATTATGCATGTTAAAAAGGTGTTAACAAAGAATAATTTGGTTTAGCAAACTCAAAATAAATGTAGTTCAATTCACAGAGGTACTAAAACCTTCATGAAAAGATACAAGGAATTAGAATACCTTCATTTTGGGATTATTTTATTTTATTTTATTTTATTTATTTATTTATTTTTCGGCAGGAAGCATATAAATATATGCTAATAAAAGCAAGGGGTGATATAAGTAATTTTCAAGATATGGATGGAGTTTTGAAAGGTAAAATGGGTGATATAAGTAATTTTCAAGATATGGATGGAGTTTTGAAAGGTAAAACTATTGTTTGCAAGTTAATAGATTATTATCATTTATTATGGCAAATCAAAACTTTATTTCCTAATATTCCATCATATGATAGATATACATAGCTTGATATAGCTTCTAGAAAAATGGTTATTTACAACTATCCTATAGGTAATCATTGGAAGAATATAGCTCAATATTCCAAAAAGGATTGAATAGAACAAATTGTTAGACAATCAAGACATAGTAGAAAAAAGTGAAACTAAGAATGCAAATCTGGCATACGTTATGATCACAACTCATAAATTTATGAGGAATATAGGAACCAAAATTTATTTTTGGAAATTCATGCCTTAAGAATTGCATGAACAAATAATACAATTAGAAAAATAGATGGAATAAAAGCAAAAAGGAGATTGAGAACAAAGGATCAACAATTTTTGGAGGAGAGTGTCATTGTCCCTCAAATAAAGGTCAAGGCTAAAGCCTCTTAAGATTTGTAAAGAACAAGAATGAATTGTATTTATCAGTATTTGAGATTCATTTTTTCAGTATGTAACAGTCTCTAAACTCTTTTTGTTATTGTGTCTTCTTATGTATCCACATAATTTTTTTCATTCTATGTATCTGATATCTGAGCTAAAATTTCCTTCTTGGCTTCATTCTTCATCATTTTATTGGTGTACAAAGAATTTACAAAACAAAGCAAGTTTAAAGCCTGAAGAAAAAATTCTTTGAACTAGCCAAGATCATACCTTGTTAGGAAATTGTGCCAAATATACTCTATTCTATATTATGTTCTATACATGCATGTACTTTGTTCTATACTCTATTTTATATATGCATGTACTATGTTATATACATGCACTTACTATGTTCTATAGATGCCTATGCTATGTTATATAAGGGAAATGAAAACAATGAATTGGTTTTAAAAACAAATATTCAATTGTTGGGTATCTCATCATCACTTGTCCTTCTTAGCTTCATGGTTCATCATTCTAATGACATACAAAGAATTTACAAAAAAAAACAAGTTTAAAGTTTGGATAAAGAATGCCCGGAACTAACCAAACTCATACATTGTAAGCATGTATACCATTCATCATCATTCCACCATTTTGAGCTTACCCTTCTTAACCTAAGTCATTTTTAAAACATATTAACGAGCATTTGGTAAGAATACTATTTTTATTTTATTTGCATATAGTTGATAGTTCTTACATATTATGATGTTTATGCAATAAAGAATGACATTTTTTTTCTTTGATGAATTAGATGAGCTTTTTCAACAAAGGTATGTCTTTAGAAAAAATATGCACATATAAATGGTATTCATAGGAAGATGAACGAAAATGGATGTTGATACATAGTATAAGATGGATGTTGACACTGTAACTTCAACCAACCTCTATTTAATGACTCTTGTTTTTTTTATCTTTAACATTCATTTTAATATCTCATGCTTCTCATATTATAAGATAGCATTTTAATGTGTCATGCTTGTTATATTGTGGCATGGTGATCATGGGAAGGAACCATCCTTGGAGCAGGTAAACAATTAACAATATCCATATCCATTTAAAGTGATCTTTATTATTGTTTCTATAATTGAAATAACTTATTTTTTTGATGATATATGTAGTTGTCGACACCTAATGTTGACAATGTGGGTGGTGATTATGAATTGTTAGAATCCATGGACCCGATGGAGACAATTAAAAAAGGATCCGAGAAAGGAAAACATGGAACATATTGCATTGACCAACAAAGGAGAACACACAAAGATGTCGAGTTTTGATGGAATATATACAATGATATGTGGTAAGCGCAATCTTTTAAAAAGTTTATTTATCATATATATTCGTTCATGAATTTGGTTTTTCTACTTTTATATGATCTAAATAAAAGATGTTTTCTTTATATAGTATTTTTTGAGAGTTGATCATCAACTTGCTCCTGAGTCTGGTGTTGGTAGCAACAATGCTCCAACGCCACATTTTCCTACCATGGGCCACATACCCAAAACACTCTTTGGCACTCCACCTGTGGCTAACAACCCTATGACTCAAACAACTTAACCTTCTAGGGCCCATGAAATGCCCTTTGAGTGCACGCCAGATCAAACAAATTATGGTGGAGATGATCCAATTGGTGATTCTACAAATTGTTTTCCTAAATCGTCATGTGTTACCAAGAAGGGAACAATGCCAACTACCTTTTTGCTGGATGATAACATTGTTCCGATCAAGATACCAAAAATCCTAGGTATTTATGAATTTCTTAATTATTTCGTATTATCTAATTGAACCATACATCTCTCTGATTATTTTAAATTATTGATCATATTATTTCACATGAAACAACATTTTTTTAAGCATATGAATGAAAAAACCTTAGATATTTTTGGGCCCACCATACACACATGGTGGAATGTTTATAATTCCAGTTTGTAAAAGTATCTTATTCACCACTTGGTCAACGTGTTTTGTGAAACCTTCAACAAAAGTGGAGTCACCTCATTGGACGATACATATTTGAAACATGTGAGGGATAAATATAGGGTTAACTTACAAACAAACCCTATGTATGAGAATCCTTCGATGATTCCCGAGAGTGACTGGAATAATCTATTGGAGAATGCAAAGGAGAAGACAATGAGAAAATAAGGAAAGGTGCCACCTAGTCCAGGAAGGTATATGATATTTTGAATTCAATATGATGAATTTTCTTTTGTTCTAAATAAAGATTGCCATACATAACCTATTGGAAACTTTTAATAGGCTCCGAGACATGTCAAAAGAAACCAAGGCAAGACTATAATAAAATGGACAACATAAACTTGGATAGTATGGTTACATGAAACTAAAAGAACGAACCACAAGTATCAAATAATTGAACCATATCATTCATATCATTATCCAACTTTATTTAATTTCATCCAATAAGCCAAATTTGAGATCTTATGCAATGCAGGGGGCTCAATTCAAAACTGTGACCACTAATTGTGAATATATTTTACAAGTAATAACAAATTAAAGTCCCTTGATTTTAATTTCAATGTCGTTCAAAGGGGTTGATAGTGTTTGTCCCATGCTTTGTCGACAAAAACTATGACCACTAAAGAAGACCTCCGACTTGGTTTTAAGTTTGTCTTTCAAGCCGTGGTTGAACATTGACAAAGCATGGGACAAACACAATCAACCACTTCAAACAACATCGCAAGTAAAATCAATGGACTTTAATTTTTGATTACTTGTAAAATCTATTAAGATGAACGAAAATGGATGTTGATCCATAGTATAAGATGGATGTTGACACCATAACTTCAACTGACCTCTATTTAATGACTCTTGTTTTTTTATCTTTAACCTTCATTATAATATCTCATGCTTCTCATATTATAAGATAACATTTCAATATGTCATGCTTCTTATATTGTGGCATGGTGATCATGTGAAGGCACCATCCTTGGAGAAAGTAAACAATTAACAATATCCATATCCATTTAAAGTGAACTTTATTATTGTTTCTATAATTGAATTAATTTATTTTTTTCTAATATGTGTAGTTGTCGACACCTAATGTTGACAATGTGGGTGACGATGACGAATTGTTAGAATCCATGGACTGGATGGAGACAATTAAAAAGGCTCTGAGAAAGGAAAACAAGGAACTTATTGCATTGACCAACAAAGGAGAACAAAGAAAGTTGCCGAGTTTTGATGGAATATATACAATGATATGTGGTAAGCGCCATCTTTTAAAAAGTTTATTTATCACATATATTCTTTTATGAATTTGGTTTTTCTACTTTTATATGATCTGAATAAAATATATTTTATTTATGTAGGATTTTTTGAGAGCTGGTCATCAACCTACTCCTGAGTCTGGTGTTGGTAGTAGAGATGCTCCAACACCACATTTTCCTACCATGGGACACATACCCAAAAGGATCTTTGGCACTCCACCTGTGGCTGACAACCCCATGACTCAAACAAATTAACCTTCTAGGGCCAATGAAACGCCTTATGAGTGCATGCTAGATCAAACACATTATGGTGGAGATGAGCCAATTGGTGATTCTATAAATTTCTTTCCTAAATCGTCATGTGTTACCACGAAGGGAACAACACCAACTACCTTTTTGGTGGACGATAACATTGTTACGATCAAGATACCAAAAATCCTAGGTGTTTATGCATTTCTTAATTATTTCCTATTATCTAATTGAAACACACATCTCTCTGATTATTTTAAATTACTGATCATATTATTTCACATGAAACAACATTTTTTTTAAGCATATGAATGAAAAAACCTTAGATATTTTTGGTCCCACCATACACACATGGTGGAATGCTTAGAATCCTAGTTTGTAAAAGTATCTTATTCATCACTTGGTCAGTGTGTTTTGTGAAACCTTCAACAAAAGTGGAGTCACCTCATTGGACGATACATATTTGAAATATGTGAGGGATAAATATAGGGTTAATTTACAAAGAAAACCTATGTATGCGCATCCTTCGATGATTCCTGAGAGTGTCTGGAATAATCTATTGGAGGATGCAAATGAGAATACAATGAGAAAATAAGGAAAGGCACCACCTAGTTCAGGAAGGTATATGATATTTTGAATTCAATATGCTGAATTTTCTTTTGTTCTAAATAAAGATTTCCATATATAACCTATTGGAAACTTTTAATAGGCTCCAATACATGTCAAAAGAAACCAAGGAAAGACTAGAATAACATGGGAAACATAAACTTGGATAGTGTGGTTACGTGAAACTAAAAGAACGAACCACAAGTACCAAATAATTGAACCATATCATTCATATCATCATCCAACTTTATTTAATTTCATCCAATAAGTCAAATTTGAGATCTTATGCAATGCAGAGGGCTCAATTCAAAACTATGACCACTAAAGAAGGCCTTCGACTTGGTTTTAAGTTTTTCTTTCAAGTCGTGGTTGAAAATTGAAAAAGCATGGGACAAACAAAATCAACCCCTTTGAATGACATCACAAGTATAATCAATGGACTTTAATTTTTGATTACTTGTAAAATCTATTCACAATTGAATTCTCTCATAAATGAATGTGTCTTTCTTTTTTAAGCAAGAGAGAAACAACAATAATGAGGCCATCAGTAGAGAGAATCTCCATGATGGTGGAGTGCAGCTCAATGACGGTGGTGTGCATTCCAACCATGACAGTATTATGGCTATAAAATCAGAAGTATGGATTAGAATTATTATTATTTATTTGAAGATGGTGTACTTATAAATTTTCTTGTTCCAATGGAAGAGCATGTAGATGAGGATTCTTGGCAAGATCAAGAACACATGGTAGTTGGACCAATGGTCTCGACTAGTCAACATGGTAAAGAAAATTGTAATGATATTTGTATTATTGAACTACATCTTTGAATAATAACTAACCATACCAATTTGATCCTTTTTTTATTGTAGTCGATGCCCCTAAGAAGTAGCTTGTACATTGTGGAGAGTACACAACTAGATGTAAATCGTGTTAGAGCATGCATATTCAATCAACACCAAGACCGAGCCCAATAACTGAAGTGGATCAAGAAATGGATGAGCCAGTCTGCAAATATATGAAAACTAAGAAATAGAAAAATAAGTGATTGTATACACTATGAGAAACATGTATAATGGAAACATATTTTGATGAATTTTTTTATTAATATAAACTATGTGTTTCTGCAATTTTTGTTTTTCTTCCTTATGGATGGATCTTATAAATTTTGTATGTACAAAACCACATATATGCATAAACATTATTTCCTTCATTTACCTTTACTTTTCATTTTGCTACTTTATATCCGTGAATTGTACTATGCCACTTTCAATTATTTTCCAGTAGATAGATTGTGTGTGGGGAATTGAGAGTGATTCGAGGAGGGGGGAGGGGAAAATGAGATTCCATCTTCACATGGTTGGCCTTGTTCAGTAGATAATAAATTATTCTCGAAACCAAGAGAAGTTCATTCAAGTATTCAACTTTAGTCTTTTTAGAGTCTTGTACATGTTGATATGTTTGTTTATTTATTTATTTATTATTTAGGCATATAACCTTTTTATTCTCTAATGATTTCTATAGGTCTTCGAAATGGAAATGCAACTAAAAACTAGCCTATGTGTGATGTGGTTGTACAATATCCTGCCTCATCAAGATCATGGATTTTTATGGAAATCTTAAGTTACCAATCTAACCATTAGTCCTTCATTGATAACAAATCTTTTTTAGTTTCCAAGATCTTTTAAATGACAGTGCACTTCACAATGTTATGTAATTAACTTCACTTAACTAAACTCTTATACTTTTGAAGTTACTTGATTAATCCAATATTCATAAGTAATTTGTGAGATGTAAATAAGATATTATGAGAGAAATGTTATCAACAAAAATCACACCAAAACTTGCTAATGGAGTTCACTAGACATCCTGGCTACGTCTCCGAGTCCACTCCCAATAGTGACACCGCTCTTCATTAATCTCAAAATGTTGAAATAATACAAAAAATGACTCACAATTCAACTTCTGAAATCACCTTTCATATCTGCAACTCTGTGACAGAATCAAAAGCCACCATTAGCTTCTACAAGAAATTCTAAGACTTTAGAGTATAGACTTTGCTATACTTGTCTCGACAACAAAGGATCTGGAAGCACTTTACTGATCGACTACTCCAATGCATAAAAAAAAATCAAACTCAGACTCCTCTCAAAATTTAGCAACTTTTGAGTATAAAATTGACCTATTTCTAAACAGGCCCTTGGGACCCTCCCTTTGGCACAAATTCCAATGTGGTGCTCTGTCAGATCTGTACCATCTCAATTTTCATTCCCAACCTCTTCCTACATCGGTTTTGATTCCTAGTTAAAGAAGGCATATTCCGCTAAACTTAGAGGGATTTCAATAGATTTGGTGGAATATGCCAGATCCAGTGGAATACGCTATATTTAGTGGAGTAATCTAGGCCACCTTGTCCTTCTAGAAGGTTCCACATGGCAATCCATCATTGGTTGTTGTTGTTGACGTCACCTACTGACTGGGATGTTGGTGTCATCTGTTGACTGGGATATTGATGTCACCTGTATGAATGATGGCATCATCCTACCACATCATTGTATAAATGATGACATCATCCTTCCATGTCATTGTATGGATGTTGACGTCATCCTATCATGCCATTGTACAGATGATTATGCCATCTTGTACAGATGATGAAATCATCATGACACATCATTGTACGGATGATGATGTCATCCTAACATGTGGCAACCTGTCATGTTGTCACATTAACATATTGAAATCAGTAATATAGATTGACCTATCATCAATTCTAATGTTTTGTGAAAACTTCATATCGTGATATCTTTCTCATATGACGTCCATTTGAGGTGAAATTCACATCGTTGGAAATATCTCGCCGAACTCTACACAATGGTACCATTTTTTTTAACATTTTAGACTATTCATTTTTTAGCGATCTTAGATCATCTTGGATCATTCCTCCTCGCTGCAAAGCTTTTGGGTGTCCAAAATTATTTATATATCAATCAAGTGAGGACATTTCATCCCCACTTGTCCAAAATCCACCCATCGTGGATAGCTAGTGAAAACCTGGTGCATCAGAACAAACTGCCAGACCATGATAACAACTACAATTATATTGTTGATATAAACATTCATTTCCCTACTTCCACAATCTCTTTCATTCATTTTCATATCTATGAACCAGAAACAACTGACTAGCAATGCTAAGGAATACATTATTGCCAAAGGAAATGAATCAATAAATTGCTTTATATTCTGAATAGTTTCACCAAAAAAAATCACCAATTCATGGTGATGTCATGGATCACAACCTGGAGAATCATCTGACACATCTTTCTCTCTTTGTTTCTCAAGCATGAGAATAAGATATTTTCTAGCATTAGAAAGTCCCTTTACTTGTCCTGTACTCATTAAAGATTCATTAGTCTTAATCTTATGAGATTTAACAATATATTCAGCCTTGTCCTTGAAAATATGATATTTATTTTCTTCACGATATAATATGCATTTTAGATCATATAGATATGGGATACCCAAGACTATTCCACATATGTCGAGAGGGACAACATCTAACATAACCTCATCAGTAAAATTGGAAGTAACTGAAAATTTAAGAGTACATTGTCTATTTACTTGCAATCGAGTGTTCTTTTGTAAAAAGGGTAAGACTTTTTATGAGGTTCATTCTTTAATCCCAACTCCTTTACAATTTCTTGTGAAATAAAATTAACTGGAAACCCATTGTCAAACAAAGTATCTACTTTTGTGTGCTTCACTATGACTCTTGCATGGAAAAGATCATTTTGTTTCTTATCATCATTTTCAAACTTGGAAATTTCAAGAGTAGAAATTGAACTAGAAAATGATATACCTTTGACACCCATAGAGACAATCATTGTCTCATCATTTGAATTGAACTCAAGGTCTTATTTCACTGTAGCAACAATATTTTGTTCCTCCTTGTTCTTAAACTTGTTTGGTAGCAATTCAAGATGCAACTTCGAGCACTTAGCTTCCACATGCCCTTTCTTACAGCAATGAGAACATGTACATTTCTCTTTAAAAAAAATTACCATGGATGTCATCTTACCCTTCTCTTTTGATTTAGATACATTCTCCATACCCTTTTAACATTTTCTAGCTTTAAGATGAATAGCTTGTATTGACACTTCGTCAATATTAGTAGGGTTAAACATCAAAATAGTATGGTGAAGACAAGAACGTAATCTGTTTGCACTCTATAAATTTTGTCTGACTAATAGAAAAACAACAGAGGTAACTGTTTCAACCTACTTTAGAGATGTGGCACTAGCCTGCTCAACTCAGAGAGGGCTCTCTTGTGTCACTTGATATTTCTTTGATAATCGGTGGCTAGATTTGGTTTGTTTTGGGGGTTTTTATAAATTTGTTGGCTAGGAAGGGGAGGGACACTCAGGGCTATGGAGTCAAAATTCTGTAAGTGAATGAAAACAATGACTGGCCTGTAGAACTCTCCAAAGGATAAAGGCTAAGGTAGGTGATGAGTTTGAGTTATTCTTGAATTTAAATAGAGTGAAGGAAGATAAAGAAAACAAATAACTTCATTAGAGAATTACTGAAATGAATTTTGAATTTGTTAAGAAGAAATATACACAGTTTAAATTGCTTAAGCCAAGATCATCACAAGATGAATTTTGGGCCTTTAACTATCCAATTTAAACAGAATAAAGTGTAAATGGAATAATAGATCTCGAGAAATACATACGATGAAGGAAGACAAAGCTCATATCACCACCGTTAGAATATTTTCATAGAGACTTCAAAAGATTATGCATATATATTCAATTCAGCTTCATAAAATTACAATAGAGTTCGAAAAAACCAAAGGGTGATCTTGCACTTATTCCAAAATTAATTCATTCAAATTCCCCAACATTTATACAATTTGATTACAATGACTGAAATGAAATGTTTCAGCTTCTAAACTAATTATAGTAATTTCAACTGACAGTCTCGGTATATGAACTGATTTACAACAATCACTCAAAAGATGTTTCAAAACTAACAATGCATTTTTCTAACTGCTTAGCTTCCTTTACAACATCTGACTTGTCCTGATCTTCTAGCGAACTTGGTGGCTCGGTGACACCCAAAGGTCAATTACTGGTCCCAGGAAAACTGCATTTCGTCTTTCCTAGCCACACAATTTCCTTCCATTGTGAGTCAGAAGGAATCTCGTAGTCCATCATATCCTTAATCAAAATATCTAGTTCAATACATGTGGTGTAGGACATAATCGACAGGTCAATCTTCATTGTTTTAAATTGATTCAAAATTTCAAAGTCTATGGCCAAATACTCTACTAGACTTGGGCCTTTCAGACTTTCCTCCATAGCTTCAAATTTGGAATGGTCCATCCTACACTGAATGAGGAGAGAATTTTAGTCTTCTTGATTTTATAATGAATCTTTTCCATCCCAAAATGGTGGGAGGCCCTTGACAAACAATTGTTCAAACATGTATTTAAACTCTTGTATATTTTTCTCCCTTTGCATAGCTTTGTTCTGAACCGATTTGAGCAAGTTGTTTTTGGCAATGATTCTCCTGGCCCAGATGATCAAAGAAGTTCTTTCCTTTACCCCAATAGTTTGAAGATTAGCAATGGGCACATAATTAAGCAAATCAATAACGTTCTGGGTCCATTCTGAAGGTTTCTTGGCTACTGTTTCATTAACAATAGTACACCTGCTTCGAGCCGTGGTAGCCACGCTGTCTTTGTCATTTATAAAATTCGGATAAACTCTGAACTTAGTACCCTCTGCAGCAATAGAATCCTAGATCATGTGTTTAGATCCTTGACATAGTGTTTTACCGTTTAACCTCGTCCTCATCATGCTTACTCTCTCTTGCAAATCTTGATTTTCCCTTTTGAGTGGAGCCATCTTTTCATCTTTTGTTTTCATCTCTTGTTTCATCTTTTCCAAGGCTTCCTTAGGGATTTTGATTTCCCTCGTTTGTAAGCTCACTTGGGACATGGATTGAACCAATACATCAGTGCTTGATCCATCTTCTACATCAGCAGGTACAATGACAACCATATCTGACGTTGTTACTTGTCCTTGTAACCAATTCTCTTTCTCCTTTTCCAGCTGTAATACTTTAGCTTTGTAATTTAGTACTTCTTGTCTGAATGTTTCCTTCTCTTTCTCTAGAGCAGCTAGCTCTATTGCCTGTGGATGTTCAGTAGGGGAAATATTTAGCTTCTTCTTCGGACCTTGGATTATATTGTCCTTATCATATAAAGAAACCTTTATTCCTTAAGGGCCTTCAAAATCCAATCTTTTGACCTGTGTCTGCCAGGCTTTGCTGGATGCTTTCTCCTGTTTCAATTGCCCATCTAGTTTGAGTGCTTGTCAATATTGAAACTTTCAAACTTAAGCTTAGATAGTTCGATTATAGCATGTCACTAGCATTCCTATGGAACTTTACTTTGTCTGGGGCACCAATATTCTCATAGTGCATCTTGATTTCAGACACTTTGTCATCTTCTGTTATTGCTATATTAAATGTCTTTCTCTCCACATCTATGACTGACAACATGGATGTCTTGTGTTGGGAGATATTCTCTACTTCAGGCAATAGGTCTCTTATCTCACTGTTATCCATACTTCCTTTTACAACATACTGGGTCATCAAGTCTTCCTTTGATTTGATAAACTGCCCCATGTGTCTTGCTAAACATGTGTTTCTTGCTGCTGAAAACCCTTGTGCTGCTTTCACTTTGTGGCATGCTTCTTGTACCAGCTTCTTTGTTCTTGGTTGCACCTTCCACCATCTCCATGATCATTTTCTCTTTAGGTTCTTCTTCTTCCAGGTCAACCACTTGAGAGGGTGGTGTGATTTTCATCTTCTTGAGAATATTTTGCTGACTACCGGCACCCAGGGCCTCTGAACTGTTCGTCTTATTATAAACACTCAAATTTGGGGCTTTAAAAATCAGTCTTGGAGAATATTTCTATGTCAGGATCTACTGAGGTGAAGACTCTATTTGTTTTATCCGATCATGCTGGAAAGCGACCTCCATATCTGTACATGTTCCCAGATTAGCCAGTTTATCAAATCCTTCAACATGTTTGTGCTCATAGGGGCCCAATTTTCTCATCATCCTTCTCTTTGATATGATTTGATGCGGGTCATATTTCCTTCCTTGTAATTATGTAAACCCGAATTCATTGAGTTTGTCTTGGATATGAGGTAAACAAGATTTGTTTTTTACCACAAAGGGTTCTACCATGAAAGGAAATTTTAAGTTAGATGTCTTGTGTGCTTTCAGAAAGTGCCATGTTTCTGAAATGATCCTTTGTCTGATGAACTCTAAGGAAAACATTTTGGGTGTCAAAAAGACTGGTAAAATATAAGGTCCTTCTTGATATCCATACACCCATATCACAGTAGATTGTATGAACAACATCCAATATCCTACTCTGCTCTCTGGATTTGGTTATAAAAAACTTTTCATTTCTTCCAGAACCCTTGGCAAGTTTGAGCCAAAGATAAGACTGTACACCCTGGACATGATCTTATTGATGAAAATAAGCATGGTGATCCTTTTTCATTCAATTCAGATGTAAGCAGTTTTAGGGAATTCGGTCTTGTTCAATTCCAGGAACATCCTTAACAGGTGTGTGTAGTATCTCAAGTGTCTCAATGTACTGAAATTTACTAGCTATCGATGCATATTATCAACGACGAATCTGTCAAAACTAATACAGACCGAATGATGAGACTTTGACACAAAAAAGGTTAACAGGAAACATAACATGACTTCTACTATGAACTTGTCATTATCCAACACTAAAATTTGGCTAAGCAGGGAACAAGCCCACTGGACCTCAATGATCATAATGCTCACATTGATAGGTAACGACAAAATTTCTGAATGGTGTTCAGGTTTGACAATGGTTTGCAAAAATAGGGTTTTTACTTCTAAAGGGAATTCTCTATAAACTGTGATCATCTTCTCTTAATCGAAGGGATCTGATGCTACGGAGGAAGAATCTGATACATTGAGGGTATGTCAAAGTGACATGCTGTCTATTTCACATAAAACCTCTGACCCTAATTTATTCAAAATAACTCTTGCTTCCTGTGAATATTGCTCGACAAACCAGCTTATGAACTCAGGAAAGGAAAGAATACTTCTACGACATAAGGGGTAATGGAGGCTTGAGCCATTCCGAGGAAACGGTTCTTCTTCCCAACATTGTCTAACAAATTCTATCTGAAAAGAAAAATGGACGAGACTGTTATCTCTATGTCAAAAACATCGAAGTCCCTGTCAATTAGGGCTTCTTCTCTAGAGGTCGTGTCTTATTCATTCACGGATAAAATGACAGGATTAGTGACCATTGTGAAAAATACCTGTTAAGTAGCGAAGAAAACACAAATCTGATCCAACTTTGAGCTTGAGTTTCGAATGGATGGTTTGTGCCAAATTTTAAACGTTTGAATGTTTCAAAGTATCATAAAATAATGTCAGGGATCCTCCTTTTATATGTGCCTATCGACATCTGAGATTGGAGAAAATGGTTTTAGGTGGACCACATTTCGCCTCGATGTACCTCTAGAGGTTCCACACGTCCACAAACAAAACCATGGAATTTTTTCCCGACCCACATTCGAATGATTAATCCTCGCACTACTTCAATCGTCGATATCAGTTTCAACCATTGATCTGGATCGCTCTAAGATCTACGATCCACCATGCTCGAGCAACTTTCAATATTAGGGATTGGAGAAAGTGGTTTTAGGTAGACCACTTTTCACCCCGATGTACCTATAGAGGCGCCATGCATCCACGAATGAAACTGTGGTAGTTTTCCTCGGCCCGCCTTCAAGTAATTATCTTCTACGCTGCTTCATTCCTTGATATGTCTCTTATCCATTGATCTAGGCTACTTCATATCGACGGTCCGTTGAATCATAAATTTCGTGCCTCCACTATATTTTTCCACATGCCACCATATAAGACCTTATCCTCCTAACTATCACACTTCCACAATGATGTGTCTTTTCGCTAAATCTCTGAAACTCAGATCATGATCTGAAAATTGTTATGATGATAACATAGGCTCCAACTGGGGATGTTATCCTCCCTACGAGGTAGCAAAGAACTGAAGACCAAGTTCTTACCCATTGGGTTGTGGTATATTAGTGTGATCTGAATCTGTTGATCTTTACTCGAAAAAAACTTAAAATCTTCCCAGCATAGCTCAGGGCCTTTACCTCGGGCTTCAACTATGCTGCTTTTATTCCAACTTTTCATGCATAAAGAAAAGCACAAAATGACTATATACAATGAATGGAAGGCTGATGATTTTTCAAACAATGTAATTCTTGAGGAACCTGCCATTCACAGACCCTCCTCCAGTGAGTTCTCCATTACTTTCTTGTAACAAATAGGCATTTCTCCCATGGTAAGATGCGATTTCGAACGAACCCAACCATAAGTTATCAAATTTCCCATGTTTTCCCTTATCTTCATTTCTGGAATCCATTTTAGTACCCAGTCTCCTGGTTCAAAGTCACCCACCTTGGTATATCTGTGGAAATCCCCCTGGATCTTGTCTTGTCATAGCTAGGCATTATGAAAGGCCTTTTCTCTGGTTTGTTGTACGCTGATGAGCTTATCATATCTTCTCTTACTAACGTTTGTTTCTGCCTCTTGCTCCTGTAACAACTTCATTACTTGCAATCCTAATACAGTAGGAAAAATTTCTTCAGTGCCATAGAATATTTGGAAAGGGGATGTGGCAATGGATCTCTTTGGGGATATTTTGTTAGCCCATAGTGCGTGGATGAGCTTTTTGTGCCATGCATTTTTATTCTCTTGTAGCAATTTTTTGATGATTCTGACCAAGCTTTTATTTGAAGACTTGACCAACCCATTCCCCTGAGGGTAGTATGATGTGGAATGACCCATGGTGATGTTGTAATCACTACAAAATTTCACCAATTTCTTAGAATTGAAAGATGATGCATTGTCTGTTATAATTTTGATCAGGCATCTGAATCTGGACAAAATATTATCTTCTAGGAATCGAATGATGATATCATTTGTAGCCTGTCTCGTGGGGACTGCCTCAATCCACTTAGTGAAATAATCGATCGTTGTCAGGATCCAATTGTGTTGGGTAGAGGATTGTGGATGGATCTCCCCTATGAAATCAAGGCCCCACTGTCTGAAAGGAGCTTCCACTGAAATGGGTTTTAAGGGTAGAGCCTGCAATTTTCCTTTCCCATAAAAAAATTGACATTCGTGGAACTTTGAGACTTCTTTATAAACATCGGGAAAGATGATAGGCCAATAAAATCCATCCCTGAGAATTTTATGCAGGGTTGTCTTCCAATAATGATGACCTCCACAATCACATTTATGGAACTATCTGATGGTTTTCTCTGCTTCTTCCTCTATTAAACAACTCAATAAAATCCCCCCTAGATCTTTCCAATATAGTAATTCATTTACTATACAAAATTTTCCTTCTTTCAATTTCAAGAATATGGCCTTTGTCTTACTAAATTTAGGAGGAGCCTCCAAATTCTTCAGCACAAAGATGATATTAGCATACCATGCAGAGTCAAGAAATTTATGGGATATTGGTGGAGTCACCTTTTCATTTTTTGTAACTTTTGACAGGTCTGCTGTGAAATTTATCCCTAAAAGTTCACAATTCGTCTGTGCCATAAACCTTGCTAGCCCTTGTCCTTTGATCAACTTCTTGGGCTTGATTTCAAGATCACATTCTAATAGCACCACAATCCATTTTCCCCTCTTCCTTTCAGGATCGGGCTGTGTCAAGATGTCTTTCATTGAGCTACTAGGAACATAAGCAGTGGTATGCGAATGTAGGATGTAAACCTTGAATTCTTTTCATTGCCTTGACTAAAGCATACACTTTCTTCTCCATTATGTCATATTTCAAAGGGGCATCTCTTAATGTCTTACTATAGTATGTTATGTGCTTCTCAAAACCCTGGTCATCTTTTTAGAGTAGCACACCTGCAATTGTGTGTTCTGAGGCAAAAGAGAATAGTATGAAGTCTTTATCAAAATTGGGACTAGCTAGTATAGGAGCCTTTGTCAATACTACTTTGATGTCTTCAAAATATTTTCTAGCCTCAGGGATTCACTTTATTTCATTTCACTTCTTTAGCATATTGGTAATATGTTTCATGATTTCAGCCAAATTAGAAATGAATCTCCTTAGGAAGTTCACTTTGCCCAAGAATTTTTGTACCTCCTTTTTGCTTCTAGGTATGCCAATTTTCAAGATCCCCTCAACTTTGGTGGGGTATACCTTTATCCCTTCTTTCAAAATGATGTGACCCAACAACTTTCCTTCTTCCATGGAAAAATTTGACCTTTTAGGATTCAAAGAGATCCTGAACTTTCTGCATTTTTGAAACGTCCTTCTGAGATGTTTGATATGTTCTTCATATGAGGCAGAATACACAGTGATGTCATCAAGGTAGATAAAAATGAATTTATCCTTTTCGTAAGAAAAATCTATATCCATAACCCTTTGAAATGTTTCCCCTACATTCATAATCCCAAACGACATCTTGGCATACATAAATGTTCCCCATGGTGTGGTAAATTTCGTCTTTTCCTGGTCATCAGGGTGCACCATGCTCTGATTATACCCATAGAAACCATCTAACATTGACATCCTCTGAGAGCCCATTACCTTATATAAAATGTGATCCATTTTAGGCATTGGATAATGGTCCTTTAGAGACACCTTATTTAGATTTATGAATTCTACACAACCTAATTTCTCCACTCTTTTTTATAACTAGCACCAGGTTGGCCACCCATCTAGAAAACCTCAAGGACACTATGATTTTTTCTTCAAATAGTTTCTTTACTTATTTTTCTATCAATGGTAACACCAGAGGGTTTATTATTCTTAATTTCTGTTTGAACAACTTGTGGTCTTCTTTGATTGGGATAACATGCTGGATTATATTGGTATCATAAACTTTCATCTCATCATAGCTCCAAGAAAAGACATCAGGGAATTCTTTCATTAATTTTACATACTTCGCTTTGACTTCATGACTGAGATTCTTTGACAACTTAATGATCTTTGGATCCTTTGGAGTTTTGATATTTCAATCTTCCACATCCCCTTCATTTACTCTAATCTTTGGGCTTCTGGCCATGTCATTATTATCAAAGAGTTTCTCTAATTGTACTAGGCCTTTAGGAATGATGTTGCTTTTCAACTGTATAATATCTCTGCCAACAATTTTATTGTGAAAATATCCTTCTGTTGTGAAAGAAACTCCATCCACCTCATCATCGCAATATTCATCATCAATGTTTAAATTATCAAATTCAGTCTCCTTTTTTAGGAAGCTTTCTATCTGTTTGTCGTTCTCGAATATTTTCCAGTGTTTCATATTGTCTGGTACTCTTGGCCTGTACTTGACTTCAACCTTGTATATTTTTTTAGGGAAAAATGGGACTTTGAACACTATTGTTGAAGTAGCTAAGACATCAACAACCTGCTTTTGTTCTCTTGGAATTGCTAAAAGATTGCATTCTGAAAATTTCTCAAGGACATCTAGTAGCAAGTTTCTGTAAGCCATTAGTCTAGGATGTTTTGCTTGGTATATGCCTTTGATATGATTTATGATAAGCTCAGGGTCTCCAAGAACAACAATTCTTTTGGCACCTAATTCTTCCAAAACTTTCAACCCCAATATTAACGCTTCATACTCGGCCATATTATTGGTGCATTTGAAAACAAGTTTGTAAGTGTTGGTTGTGGAGCCTAATTATCTTCCTGATTCAGAGGTCTTTTACTTTCAACTGTGTTTATACCCCATGAAGTATTTACACCCCAGAAGTATGTACACTCTTCCATGCGGGGGAGTGCAGAGGGGGGGTACCCCCTCTGCGGGGTCTGGGGGGGCTATCCCCTGGGATGGGGGGTCTGGGGGCAAGTTGTCCCCTAGCGGGGGGTTCGAGGGTGAAGCCCCCGAAGGAAAAATTGCCTTGTAAAAGGATATTGTAATTTCATTGTAAATCTGGACCGTTCATTATAAGGTTGCAGATTTAACAGTATAAATTGTGTTAGGGTTTTTTTCCCTTGAAGGAAACCCTCTTTTATGAGGGAAATGTATTGTGGCTATGTATGGATGGCGAATATTGTATTCTTAGATAGGAGACTATGAGAGAAAGAAGAGAAAGTTACAGTGGGTTTTGTTGTATTTTGTATCCCTTCATATGCTGGATAATAATAAAGGAAGGACCTAGCAATTTCTCTGGTGGATGTAGCCCACACTGGGTGAACCACGTAAATATGTGTCTCTATTGTATTGTGTATCGTCTGTGTTTTTTTTTCGCATTTGTTTTATCTTATTGCTCCATGGTCCTACTTTTCTAACAACTGGTATCAGAGCGAAAGGTAACTTGTAGGAAAAGAGGGTTCCTGGTTCAAGTGGGAGAAATGTTGGAAGATGGAAAGTTTAGGGTCGAGAAATTTAACGGCCAAACCTACCAGTTATTGAAGATGTAGATGAAATACTATTTATATCAAAAGGATCTATTCCTACCATTGGTCGGAATAGCAAATAAGTCAGCGGCTACGAAGGATGAAGAATGGGAGATTCTTGATAGAAAGGCTCTAGGAACGATATGGCTGAGCCTGGAAGCATCGGTGGCTTTCAATATTTCCAAAGAAAAGACAATGAAGGGTTTGATGGATGCATTGGCAAAATTGTATGAAAAACCCTCGACGTCCAATAAGGTATTTATAATGAAGATATTATTTAATATGAAGATGTCAGAAGGTGGGTATGTTGCAGATCATTTAAATGATTTTAATATGGTTACTAATCAACTAAGTTCTGTAAAAGTGGACTTTTATGATGAGGTCAGGGCTCTTCTAATCTTGTGCTCATTGCTAGAAAGATGGAACGATTTGGTCATGGTTGTAAGTAACTCTGTCTCTGGTTCAAATAATTTAAAATTTGATGATGTTGTTGGTGTTATCCTTAGTGAGGAAATGCGACGGAAAAGCACAGGTGAGACATCAGGAAATGCGTTGAACATGGAGAATAGGGG
>ML777296.1:421271-434466 GCA_009831015.1 Picea engelmannii | reverse complement strand
CCTGCGAACTTGTCCCAAAATATGATTTTGAGAAAATGACAATTGTAACCTTCTTCTGGAAATTGTTCTTAATAAAGAGTTTGATCTTCCATTACCATGACATGATCATAATATCATCTCGATAACCAAAAATGTGTATAACACATTGCTACTTGTCCTTGTAACCAATTCTCTTTCTCATTTTCCAGCTGTAATACTTTAGCTTTGTAATTTAGTGCTTCTTCTCTGAATGTTTCCTTCTCTTAGTCTAGAGCAGCTAGCTTTGTTTCCTATGGATGTTCATTAGGGGACATATTTAGCTTCTTCTTCAGACCTTGGATTATCTTGTCCTTCTCATCTAAAGAAGCCTTTATTCCTTGAGGGTCTTCGGACTCCAATCTTTTGACCTGTGTCTGCCAGGCTTTGATGGATGTTTTATCCTATTTCAATTTCCCATATAGTTTGAGTGCATGTGTTGTCAATCTTGAAACTTTTAGACTTAAGCTTAGATAGTCCAAGTATAACATGTCACTAACATTCCTGTGGAACTTTACTTTGTTTGGGGCACCAATATTCTCATAGTGCATGTTGATTTCCAACACTTTATCATCATCTACTATTGCTATATTAAACATCTTTCTCTCCACATCTATGATTGAGAAAAGGGACGTCTTGTGCTGGGAGATCTTCTCTACTTCAGGCAACAAGTCTCTTATCTCACTGTTGGCCATACTTCCTTTTACAACATAATGGTTCATCAAGTCTTCTTTGGATTGATATACTGCACCAGGTGTCTTGCTAAATATGTGTTTCTTGCTGTTGAAAACCCTTGTGTTGATTTCACTTTGTGACATGCTTCCTATACCATCTTCTTCGTTCTTGGTTGCACCTTCCACCATCTTCATGCTCGTTTTGTCTTTAGGTTCTTCTTCTTCTAGGTCAACCACTTGAGAGGGTGGTGTAATTTTCATCTTCTTGGGAATATCTTGTTGACTATTGGCACCCAGGTCCTCCGAAATGTTCCTCTTATTATAAACACTCAACTTTGGGGCTTTAACAATCAATCTTGGAGAAGCTTTTTGTGTCTGGATATGCTGAGCAAAAGACTTTGTTGGTTTTATTTGATCATGCTGCAAAGTGACCTCCATATCTATACATGTTCCTAGATTAGCCAGTTTATCAAATCCTTCAACATGCTCTTGCTCATAGGGGCCCAATTTTCTCATCATCCTTCTCTTTGATATGATATGATGTGGGTCATATTTCATTCCTTGTAATTGTCTAAACCTGAATTCATTGAATTTGGCTTGGAGCTAAGGTAAACAGGATTTGTTTTTTACCATAAAGGGTGCTACCATGAAAGGAAATTTTAAGTTAGATGCCTTGTGTTCTTTCAGAAAGTGTTATGTTTCTAAAATGATCCTTTGTCTAATGAACTCTAAGGAAAAAATTCTGGGGGTCAAAAAGAATGGAAAAAGATAACGTCCTTCTTGATAGCCATACACCCATATCATAGTAGATTGTATGAACATCCAATCTCCTACTCTATTCTCTGGATTTGGTTGTAAAAAAAATTTCATTTCTTCCAGAACCCTTGGCAAGTCTGAGTCGAAGATAAGACTGTACACCCTGGACATGATCTTATTGATGAAACTAAGCATGACGATCCTTTTGCATTCAGTTGAGATGAAAGTGGTTTCAGGGAATTCGGTCTAGTTCGATTCCAGGAACATCCTCAATAGGTGCGTGTAGTATCTGAATTGGCTCAATGAACTAAAATTGACTAGTTGTAGATGCATATTATCAGCGTTGAATCTGTCAAAACTAATACATACTGACTGACGAGTCTCTGACACAAAAAAGGTTAATAGGAAACCTAACATGACTTCTACTATGAACTTGTTGTTATCTAACCCTAAGATTTGGCTAAGCAGGGAACAATCCCACTGGACCTCAATGATCATAACGCTCACATTGATAGGTAACAACGGACTTACCAAATGGTGTTCAGCTTTGACAATGGTTTGAAGAAACAAGGTTTTTACTTTTGAAGGGAATTCTCTGTAAACTGTGATCATCTTCTCTTCATCAAAGGGCTCTGATGCTACAAAGGAAGAATATGATACACCGAGGGTATGTCAAAGTGACGGGTTGTCTATTTCACATAAAACCTTTGACCCTAATTTATTCAAAATAACTCTTTCTTCCTATGAATATTTCTCAACACACCAACTTATGAACTCAAGAAAGGGAAGACTATTTATATGGCATAAGGGGTAATGGAGGCTTGAGCCATTCCAAGGAAAGGGATCTGCTTCCCAACATTGTCTAACAAATTCGATCTGGACACATAAATAGGCGATACTGTTATCTTTGTGTCGAAAACATCAGAGTCCCTATCAATTAGGGCTTCTTCTCTAGAGGTGATGTCTGGTTCATTCATGAATAAAATGACAAGATTAGCGACCATTGTGAAAAATACATGTTAAGAGGTGAAGAAAACATGAATCTAATCCAACTTTGAGCTTGAGTTTTGAACGGATGGTTTGCGCCAAATTTTGAACGTTTGAATGTTTCAAAGTATCATAAAATAATGTCGGGGATCCTCCTTTTATATGTGCCTATTGACATCAGGGATTGTAGAAAATGGTTTTAGATAGACTGTTTTTTTCCTCGATGTACCTCTAGAGGTGCCATGCGTCCACGAACGAAACCATGGCAGTTTTTCTCGGCCCGCCTTTGAATGATTAATCCTCACGCTACTTCAATCACCGATATGAGTTTCAACCGTTGATATGGATATCTCTAAGATCTATGGTCCACCATGCCCGAGAAACTTTTGTTATCGGGGATTAGAGAAAGCAGATTTAGGTAGACCTCTTTTTTCCCCAATGTACCTCTAGAGGTGCCATGTGTCCATGAACGAAACCATGGTAGTTTTCCCCAGCCCACCTTCGAGTAATTATCTTCCGCGCTGCTTCATTCCTTAATATGTCTCTCAACCATTGATCCAGACTGCTTCAAATTGAAGGTCCGCTGAATCCTAGATTTTGCGCCTCCACTATATTTTTCCACATGCCGCCATATAAAACCTTATCCTCCAAGCTATCACACTTCCACAGTGATGTGTATTTTCGCTAAATCTCTGAAAATCATATCTTGATCTAAAATTGTTATGATGATAACATAGGCTCCAACTGGGGATGCTATCCTCCCTGTGAGGTAGCAAAGAATTGAAGACCAAGTGCCTACCCATTAGGTTGTGGTGTATTAGTGTGATATGAATCCGCTGATCTTTACTCAAAAAAAACTTAAAATATGTCAAGCATAGCTTAGGGCCTTCACCTCGGTCTTCAACTATATTGCTTTTATTCCAACTTTTCATGCATAAATAAAAACACAAAATGACTATATACAATGAATGGAAGGGTGATGATTTTTCAAACAATGTAATGCTTGAGGACCCTGCCATTCACAGGCCCTCCTCCAATGAGTTCTCCATTACTTTATTGTAACAAATAGGCATTGATCCCATGGTAAGCTACGATTTTGAATGGACCTAGCCATAAGTTATCAAATTTCCCATGTTTTTCCTTATCTTCGTTTCTGGCATCCCATTTTAGTACCCAGTCTCCTGGTTCAAAATCATCCACCTTGGTATGTCTATCGAAAGCCTCTTTGATCTTGTATTGTTGTAGTTGGGTGTTATGAAAGGCCTTTTCTCTAGTTTGTTGTACGTTGATGAGCTCTTCATCTCTTCTCCTACTAGCGTTGGTTTCCGCCTCTTGCTCCTGTAACAACTTTATTACTAGAAATCCTAATACAGTAGGAAAAATTGCTTCAGTGCCATAGATGATTTGGAAAGGGGATGTGGCAATGGATCTCTTTGAGGATATTCTATCATCCCATAGTGCATGGATGATCTTTTTGTGCCATGCCTTTTTATTCTCTTGCATAAAATTTTTGATGATTCTGAACAAGCTTTTATTCGAAGACCAACCAACCCATTCCCCTGAGGGTAGTATGATGTGGAATGACCCAGGGTGATGTTGTAATCACTAAAAAATTTCTCCAATTTCTTAGACTTGAAAGTTGTTGCATTGTCTATTATAATTTGATTGGGCATCTGAATATGGACAAAATATTATCTTCTAGGAATCGAGTGATGACATCATCTGTAGCCTATCTAGTGGGGACTGCCTCAATCCACTTAGTGAAATAATCGGTCACTGTCAAGATCCATTTGTGTTGGGTAGAGGATTGTGGATGGATCTCCCCTATGAAATCAAGGCCCCACTGTCTGAAAGGAGCTTCCAATAAAATGGGTTTTAAAGGTAGAGCCTGCAATTTCTCTTTCCCATCAAAAATTTGACATTCATGGCACTTTGAGACTTCTTTATAAACATCGAGAAAGATGTTAGGACAATAAAATCCATCCCTCAAAATTTTATTCATGGTTGTCTTCCAATAATGATGACCTCCATAGTCACCTTTATGGAATTCTCTGATGGTTTGCTCTGCTTCTTCCTCTATTAAACAACTCAATAAACCCCCCTGGATCTTTCCAATATAGTAATTCATTTACTATACAATTTTTTTTTTCTTTCAATTTCAAGAATCTGGCCTTTGTCTTACTAAATTCAGGAGGAGGCTACAAATTCTTCAACACAAAGATGATATCAGCATACCATGCAAAGTCAACAAATTTTTGGATATTGGTGGAGTCGCCTTTTCTTCTTCTATAACTTTTGACAGGTCTGCTATGAAATTTATCCCTAAAAGTTCACAATTCGTCAGTGCCATCAACCTTGCCAGCCCTTGTCCTTTGATCAACTTCTTGAGCTTGATTTCAAGATCATATTCTAATAGCACCACAATCCATTTTCCCCTCTTTCCTTCAGGATTGGGCTATGTCAAGACGTCTTTCACTGACCTACTAGGAACATAAGAAGTGGTATGAAAATGTAGGATGTAAACCCTGAATTCTTTCAATGCCTTAACTAAAGCATACACTTGCTTCTCCATTATGTCATATTTCAAAGGGGCATCTCTTAATGTCTTACTGTAGTATGCTATGGGCTTCTCAAAACCCTGGTCATCTTTCTAGAGTAGCACACCTGCAATTGTGTGTTCTGAGGCAAAAGAGAATAGTATGAAGTCTTTATCAAAATCTGGACAAGCCAGTACAGGAGCCTTTGTCAATGCTACTTTGATATCTTTAAAATATTTTCTAGCCTTAGGGATCGACTTGATTTCATTTCCCTTCTTTAGCATATTGGTAATATGTTTCATGATTTCATCCAAATTAGGAATGAATCTCCTTAGGAAGTTCACTTTGCCCAGGAAAGATTGTACCTCCTTTTTTATTTTGGATATGCCGATTTTCAAGATCCCCTCAACTTTGTTGGGGTCTACCTTTATCACTTCTTTTGAAATGATGTGACCCAACAAATTTCCTTCTTCCATGGATAAATTTGATTTTTTAGGATTCAAAGAGATCTCGAACTTTCTGCATTTTTGAAATGCCCTTCTGATATGTTTGAGATGTTCTTCATCTGAGGAAGAATACACGGTGATGAAATCAAGATATATAACAATGATTTTATCCTTTTCGTCAGAAAAAGCTATATCCATAGCCCTTTGAAATGTTTCCCCTGCATTCATAATCCCAAACATCATCTTGGCATACATAAATGTTTCCTATGGTGTGGTAAATGTTTTCCTTTCCTGTTCATTAGGGTGCACCATAATTTGATTATACCCAGAGAAACCATATAACATTGACATCGTTTGAGAGCCCACTACCTTCTGTAAAATGTGATCCATTTTAGGCAATGGATAATGGTCCTTTATAGACACCTTAATTAGATTCCTGAAGTCTACACACAACCTAATTCCTCCACTCTTTTTTCTAACTGGCAGCAGGTTGGCCACCCATCTGGAAAACCTCAGGGACACTATGATTTTTCCTTCAAATAGTTTCTTTACTTCTTTTTCTATCAATGGTAACAACAAAGGGTTTATTCTTCTTAATTTTTGTTTGAATGACTTGTGGTCTTCTTTGATTGGGATAACATGCTAGATTATATTGGTATCATAAACTTTCAGCTCATCATAGATCCAAGCATAGACATCAGGGAATTCTTTCATTAATTTTACATACCTCTCTTTGACTTCAGAACTGAGCTTCTTTGACAACTGAACGATCTTTGGATCCTTTGGAGTTCCATTATTTCAATCTTCCACATCCCCTTTCATTTACTGTAATATTTAGGCTTCTGGCCATGTCATTATTATCAAAGAGTTTCTCTAATGGTACTAGGCCTTTAGGAATGATGTTTCTTTTCAAATATACAATATCTCTACCAACAATTTGAGTGTCAAAATATCCTTCCTTTGTGAAAGCAACTGCATCCACCTCATCATCACAGTATTCATCATCAATGTTTAAATTATCAAATTCATTCTCCATTTTTGGGAAGCTTTCTATCTGTTTATCATTCTTGAGGATTTTCCAGTGTTTCATATTGTCGGGTACTGTTGGCCTGTACTTGAATTCAACCTTGTAGTTTCTTTCAAGGAAAATTGGGACTTTGAACACTGTTGTTGAAGTAGATAAGGCATCAACAACCTGATTTTGTTCTCTTGGAATTGCTAAAAGATTGCATTCTGAAAATTTCTCATGGAGGTCTAGTACCATGTTTCTGTAAGCTCTCAGTCTGGGTTGTTTTTATTGGTAGATGCCTTTGATATGATTTATGATAAGCTCAGAGTCTCCAAGAACATCAATTCTTTTGGCACCTAATTCTTCCAAAAATTTCAACCCCAATATTAACGCTTCATACTCGGCCATATTATTGGTGCATTCGAAAACAAGTTTGTAAGAGAATAATTTTGAGTCTCCTTTGGGATGATTGATCCATAAGCCATCTCCAACTCCTTCTCTGCATCCATATCCATCAAAATTCATTTTCCATATCTGATCCTCTGCATCACCTTGCTATTCTGAAAGTTCCTCCATTTGCTGGTTAAGATCATTTTTATTAGTCATAATGATTTATGTTTCCTCTTCTTCGGAGCACAGGTCATTGAAAAAAATAGAGGACCCTAATTCCATTTCTACTGAATAGATAGGATGATTGCTAGGTTGTGATTTATTGGTGACCATATATTTAAGCAGGACCTCCCTGTACAATCTTCTGTCTTGACCAAAGGTCTTGACCAAAGACAAGAATAGTGGCATATGACATGTCCATCTGGAGGGTTCCTTTTAGTTTTGTAGCCCATGACCTCGACAACGACATACCAAATTTTGGAGGGATATCAACGAGCACTACGTCCATCACCATATTCTTAGCTGGGATTTGTGCCAAAGAAACCACCATGTCTTTGATCATGCCAAGGCATTTCACCTTTCTATAATCGAAGGAGAACATGTCCTTTTAATGTCTTGTGACATCGAGACCTAATTGGTCCATGACCACTTTGGTCATCAGGTTGTGAGATGCTCCAGAATCCATCATTGCATTATGCAGAATCATGTCTTGGATTTTCAAGCTAACATAAAAAGAAGGGACTTCTTCATTTCCGTTGCTTTCTTCTACTCTTGGCCCAAATAGGATGGTTGGGTGATTGTATGTTCAGGGTATCAGAGGTTTGTCCCATATTCAACATCTTAATGATCTAATTTTGGTACTCACTATTCTTGATCAATTCATTAAATGGTACTGAAATCTTTATCTTAGTCATCTGAATTTCGAAATCAAAAGAGGATGAGGTTTTCTCTACCTCTTTGGTGACCATTTCTTTTCTTGTCAATAATTTCCTCTAAGGTTCTTCCTTCTTCTTCCCCTTTTCCACAACATCCTTTGCAGCTGAATCTTTCGCAGTAGAATCCTCTGTAGTTGAATCCTTTGCAGCAGAATCTCTTTTGGGATGACTTGAAGAAGGTATGTTATTTTGAGCTTCTTTGGTGGCATTCCCCTTTGGAGGGTTTGGAGGTAACTTTTGATTTCGAAGGTTATATTGTATTTGGAATTGCATGATGGAATTTTGAAATCTAGTCTCATAATCTTCCCTTTCTATTGATACCCTCTCTTCTTCATCTTGCAAAAAGATCTCACTTGAATCCATGAACTAATCGTGTTCTTATTTGTTAAAACATACCTTTGTTTCTTTATCATCATAATAGTTCATGTTGTCTTCGAAATATCCATCATAATCCTCATTCACATAATTATTTTGAAAAGGAGGCCTTAGTTGTTGTCCCCCCTGATTTCCTTGGTTTCCTTGATTTGCTTGGTTTCCCTTATTTGCTTGGTTTTGCATGATTTGCTTATTCTTCTTGAGTTGCCTGATTCACTTGATATCTCAGATCTCTATGCCTAATCATAGGGATAACTAGTCTTGTCAAATTTCTGTGTGGGCCATCAGCCTGTTCTTTGGGGTTAGGCCTATTTCCTAGAGCCATTCTTTCCATCATCCACTCCATGTTTCTCATCATTGATTCAAATATTTCCTCTGATGTTTGTGATGTTGAAGGTTGTGCTTTATCTTGAGCTATGTTTGTGTCCCTTCCAACATTAGTTTTCATCTTACCTTAAGCCAATAGGTTCACTTCAACCTCTATAGCATCGGTCATCATATCATCCAACATGGTAGATCTTCATTCTCTTAATAATAAAGAAAAATCACTTTCAAAAGAATCAGCATATATGACCCGAGAAGCTTTACTGGGGGGTTTCACCTCAGCAATAGTTATATGGTAGACCTTCATGGATATATATGAAAACTCTTGCATTGTTTCGTCGGGTGATCTCTTCGTGTTGTTGTACTGTGTCAAAAACTGAAGGGGATGTTTCTTATCCCCCAATTTTGCAATGAAGCTTGTCTCAAAATCTTCGAAATTTGTAATACTGGTTGGTGGAAGGGCTTTGAACCACTTCCTTAATTCTCCTACAAGACTTTGTGTAAACAACCTCATCTTCACATCTTCAAAATCCACCTCTTCCAAGTCTATGAAATCATTAAACCAGTCTATCTGCTTCTGAGTTGATATGTTACCTTCAACATCATATAATTTGATCCTTAGGTTGTAATCTTGAGGCAAATCATGTAACTGAGTAGGAAGTAAGAGGGGAGAAGATATGGTTTCCATAGCTGTTGTGAGGGGTCAGAGTGGATCTTGGTTTTGAGCGGGGATCACTAAAGGCCTGGTATATGCGGATAGAATCAAATCTTGGAATCTCTTTTCATCAAAGATGGTCTCTCTTAAACAAGAATTAGACTTAGTTCTGAATAGGATTTGCTCAAATTTTACGTGAAACTTGAGGTCTTCAATGCTAGTTAATCCATCCTTGGGTAAAGACATATATTGGTCTGGACACAACACTGGGGTTACTGGATTTTATTTTCTTTTACGCATGAGCTTTTTAGGGTCAGACATAGGGACTGCAGCTTCTGGGTTTGGGTTGCTCCTGGTGTGGATTTTCTTAGGAGATAGGATTTCTATCTCACACGGTGTGGTGCAACTGGTCTCTGAGTAACTGAGTCTCTAGGGTAAAAATATTCTTAGCCAATAAGGTATTTTATCCACTATCACCCTCAGGGATCAAACTAAATATTAAAGTCATTTTCCTAGGGAAGATTTTTCTTTTTCGTCCCCGACAACAGCGCAAGAATGTTAGCACTCTGTATATTTTGTCCGGCTGATAGAAAAATGATAGAGGTAACTATTTCAACCTACTTTAGAGATGAGGCACTAGCCTACTCAACTCAGAGAGGGCTCTCTTTAGTCACTTGATATTTCTTTGATAATTGGTGGCTAGATTTGGTTTGTTTTGGGGGTTTTTATAAATTTGTTGGCTAGGAAGGGGAGGGACACTTAGTGCTATGGAGTAAAAATTATAAAAGTGAATGAAAACAATGAATTTCCTGTAGAACTCTTTAGAGGATAAAGTCTAAACTAGGTGATGAGCTTGAGTTATTCTTGAATTTAAATAGAGTGTAGGAAGATAAAGAAAACAAATAACTACATCAGAGCATTACTGAAATTAATTCTGAATTTGTTAAGAAGAAATACACACAGTTTAAATTGCTTAAGCCAAGAGCATCACAAGACGAATTATGGGCCTTTAACCATCCAATTTAAACAGAATAAAGTGTAAATGGAATAACAGATCATGGGAAATACATACGATGAAGGAAGACAAAGCTCATATCACCACCGTTAGAATATTTTTATAGAGACTTCAAAAGATTCTTCATATATATTCAATTCAGCTTCAGAAAACTACAATAGAGTTCGAAACAACCAAAGGGTGCTCTTGCACTTCTGCCAACATTAATTCAGTCAAATGCCCCAGGATTTATACAATTTGATTACAATGACTAAAACAAAACGTTTATGCTTTTAAACTAATTATAGTAATTTCAACTGACAGTCTCGGTATATGAACCAATTTACAATGATCACTCAAAAGACGTTTCAAAACTAAGAATGGATTTCTCTAACTTCTCTTTATGACATATGGCTTGTCCTGATATTTTGTCGAACTCACTGGCTTGGTGAGACCTGAAGGTCACTTACTGGTCCCGGGAAAACTACATTTTGTCTTGCCTAGCCACACAATTTCCTTAAATGGTGAGTCAGAAGGAATCTCATAGTCCATCATCTCCTTAATCAAAATATCTAGGTCAATTCACGTGGTGTAGGACATAATCAGCAGGCCAATCTTCACTGTTTTAAATTGATTCAAAATTTCAAAGTTTGTGGCCAAATACTCTACCAGACTTGGGCCTTTCATACTTTCCTCAATAGATTCAAATTTGGAATGGTCCATCCTAGACTGAATGAGGAGATAATTGAAGTCTTCTTTATTTTATAATGAACTTTTTCCATCCCAAAATGGTGGGCGACCCTTGACAAACAATTGCTCAAACATGTCTTTAAACTCTTGTATACTGTGCTCCATTTGCATCGCTTTGTTCTTAACCGATTTGAGCAAGTTGTGCTTGGTGATGATTCTCTTAGCCCGGATGATCAAAGCAATTTTGTCCCTTACCCCAATAGTCTGGATATCAGTAGTGGGAACAAAATTCAGCAAATCAATAGCGTTATGGGCCCATTCCGAAGGTTTCTTGGCTAATGTTTCATTAACAATAGTACACCTGCTTTGGGTCATGGTATCCACGCTATCTTTGACATTTATAAAATTCAGATAAAATCTAAACTTAGAAGCCTCTGTAGAAATAACATCCTGGATCACATGTTTAACTCCTTGCAATAGTGTTTTACCTTTTAACCTCATCCTCAACTTGCTTACTCTCTCTTTCAAATCTTGATTTTCACTTTGGAGTGGAGCCATCTTTTCATCTTTTGTTTTCATCTCTTATTTCAGATTTTCCAAGGCTTCCTTAAGGCTTTTGATTTCCCCCATTTGTAAGCTCACTTGGGACATGGATTGAACCAATCCATCAGTGCTCGATCCATCTTTTGCATCAGTAGGTATAATGATATCCATATCTGATGTTGCTACTTGTCCTTGTAACCAATTCTCTTTCTCCTTTTCCAACTGTAATACTTTATCTTTTTAATTTAGTGCTTCTTGTCTGAATGTTTCCTTCTCTTTCTCTAGAGAAGTTAGCTCTGTTTCTTGTGTGTTGGTTGTGGAGCCTGATTATCTTCCTGATTTAGAGGTATTTTACTTTCAACCATGTTTATACCCCATGAAGTATTTACACCCCAGAAGTATGTACACTCTTCCACGTAGGGGAGTGCAGAGGGGGGGCACCCCCTCTACGGGGTATGGGGGGGCTATCCCCCTGGCTGGGGGGTCTGGGGGCAAGCAGGCCCCCAATGGGGGTTCAGGGGCAAATCCCCCAAAGAAAAAATTGACTTGTAAAAGTATATTTTAATTTCATTGTAAATCTGGACCATTCATTATAAGGTCGCAGATCTAACGATAGAGATTATGTTAGGGTTTTTTTCCCTAAAAGGAAACCCTCTTTTATGAGGGAAATGTATTGGGACTATGTATGTTAGTGAGTATTGTATTCTGAGAGAGGAGAATGTGAGAGAAAGAAGAGGAAGTTACAATGGGTTTTGATGTAGGTTGTATCCCTTCATTTTGCTAGATAATAATAAAGAAAAGACCTAGCAATTTCTCTGGTGGATGTAGCCCACACTGGGTGAACCACATAAATCTATGTCTCTCTTGTATTGTGTATCTTCTGTGTTTTTTTTCCGCATTTGTTTTATTTTATTGCTCCGCGGTCCTGTTTTTCTAACAACTGGTATCAGAGTGTAAGGTAACTCATAGGAAAAGAGGGTTCCTGGTTCGAGTGGGAGTAATGTCGGGAGATGGAAAGTTTAGGGTCGATAAATTTAACAGCTAAAACTACCAGTTATGGAATATGCAGAAGGAAGATTATTTATATCATAAGGATCTATTCCTACCATTGAGCGGAGTAGCAAAGAAGCCGATGGCCATGAAGGACGAAGAATGGGAGATTCCTGACAGAAAGGCTCTAGGAACAATACGGTTGAGCCTGGCAACGTCGGTGGCTTTCAATATCTCGAAAGAAAAGACGATGAAGGGTTTGATGGAGGCATTGGCCAAATTGTATGAAAAACCCTCAACGTCCAATAAGGTATTTCTAATGAAGAGATTATTTAATATAAAGATGTCGTAAGGTGGGTCTGTTGCAGATCATTTAAATGAATTTAATACGGTTACTAATCAACTAAGTTCTGTAAAAGTGGACTTTGATGATGAGGTTAGGGCTCTTCTAATCTTGTGCTCATTGCCAGAAAGTTGGAATGGCTTGGTCATGGCTATAAGTAACTCTGTATCTGGTTCAAATACTTTAAAATTTGATGATGTTGTTGGTGTTATCCTTAGTGAGGAAATGCGACGGAAAAGAACAGGTGAGACATCAGGTAATGCGTTGAACATGGAGAACAGGGAAGACAAAAGAATAGAGGAAAGGGCTCAGGGAACTGTGGGAATTCTAGGAGGGGTAGATCCAAATCCAGACTTGGAAAGATAGAGTGTTGGAATTGTGGGAAGAAAGGACATCTGAAGAAAGACTGCAGGTAATAGGTGATGTGTTACAAGATGCTTTGATTCTTTCTGTAGATAATATTTCTGAGTCTTGGGTAGTAGATTCAGGGGCTTCATTTCATGCCACACCCCATAGGAAACATTTTCTAGAT
>ML777296.1:393526-419281 GCA_009831015.1 Picea engelmannii | reverse complement strand
TTGTCTCAGGGTGAGTACACAAAGAAGGTGTTGGAGAGGTTTAGAATGCAGAATGAAAAACTAGTTAGTACACCTTTGGCCAGCCATTTCAAATTAACTAAGGAAATGTGTCCCAAGACACAGGAGGAGATAGAATACATGTCTAGGGTCCCATATTCATCAGCAGTTGGTAGCTTGATGTATGCAATGGTTTGCACAGGACCAGATATTGCACATGCAGTGGGAGTTGTGAGTAGGTATATGAACAATCCAGGTAAAGAACATTGGGAGGTAGTAAAGTGGATTCTCAGGTATTTGAGAGGTACTACTACACATGCATTATGTTTTGGAGGTTCAGCCACTTTTCTATAGGGATATGTTGATTCAGATATGGCAGGTGATAAAGACAGTAGGAGGAGCACCACAGGGTATGTTTTTACTATAGGTGGAAAAACAGTAAGTTGGATTTCAAAAATGCAAAAGGTTGTTGCACTTTCAACAATAGAGGCAGAGTATGTTGTTGCTACAGAGGCTAGTAAAAAGATGATTTGGTTACAAAGGTTTATGGAGGAATTGGGAAAGAAGCAGGAGAATAGCAGGCTGTACTGTGACAGTCAAAGTGCCATTCACCTTGCAAAGAAATCAGCCTTCCATTCGAAGACTAAGCATATACAGTTGAGGTACCACTTCATATGATCCGCATTTGAAGATGGAAAATTGAAGCTGGAAAAGATACACACTAGCCAGAATCTTGCAGACATGTTAACAAAGGGAGTAACCAGGGAGAAACTAAGTTCTTGCTCAGTTTCAGTTGGTCTTCAAGAATGAAGATGAAGATGAGAAATTTTCTAGGTCTAAGAAGGTTCAGAGTCCAGCATATACAACAACGGTGGAGTTGTTGAGATCAGTCTCCAAGTGGGAGATTGTTGGTTGTGGAGCCTGATTATCTTCCTGATTTAGAGGTCTTTTACTTTCAGCCATGTTTATACCCCATGAAGTATTTACACCCCAGAAGTATGTACACTCTTCCACGCGGGGGAGTGCAGAGGGGGGGTACCCCCTCTGCGGGGTTCGAGTGGGCTATCCCCCTAGCTGGGGGGTCTAGGGGCAAGTGGGGGTTCGGGGGCGAAGCCCCCGATGCAAAAATTGCCTTGTAAAAGTATATTGTAATTTCATTGTAAATATGGACCGTTCATTATAAGGTCGTAGATCTAAGAATAGAGATTATGTTAGGGTTTTTTTCCCTAGAAGGAAACCCTATTTTCTGAGGGAAATGTATTGCGGCTATGTATGTTGGCAAGTATTGTATTTTGAGAGAGGAGACTGTGAGAGAAAGAAGAGGAAGTTACAACAGGTTTTGTTGTAGTTTGTATCCCTTCATTTTGCTAGATAATAATAAATAAAGGACCTGGCAATTTCTCTGGTGGACGTAGCCCACACTGGGTGAACCACGCAAATCTGTGTCTCTCTTGTATTGTGTATCTTCTGTTTTTTGTTTCCGCATTTGTTTTATTTTATTGCTCCGCGGTCCTGTTTTTCTAACACTGTGGATGTTCAGTAGGGTACATCTTTAGCTTCTTATTCAGACCTTGGATTATCTTGTCCTTCTCATCTAAAGAAGATTTTATTCCTTGACGGCCTTCAGACTCCAATCTTTTGACCTGTGTCTGCCAGGCTTTGATGTATGCTTTCTCCTGTTTCAATTGCCCATCTAGTTTGAGTGCATGTGTTGTCAATCTTGAAAATTTCAGACTTAAACTTAGATAGTCTAAGTATATCATGTCACTAACATTCCCGTGGTACTTTACTTTTTATGGGGCACCAATGTTCTCATAGTGCATCTTTATTTCAGACACTTTATCATCATATTCTATTTCTATATTAAGTGTCTTTCTCTCCACTTATCTGACTGAGAACATGGACGTCTTGTGTTGGGATATCTTCTCTACTTAGAGAAACAAGTCTCTTATCTCACTATTGGACATACTTCCTTTTACAGCATACTGGTTCATCATGTCTTCTTTGGATTGATATACTGCCCTAGGTGTCTTGCTAAATATGTGTTTCTTGCTGCTGAAAACCCTTGTGCTACTTTCACTTTGTGGCATGCTTCCTATACCATCTTCTTCATTCTTGGTTGCACCTTCCACCATCTCCATGCTCATTTTCTCTTTAGGTTCTTCTTCTTCCAGGTCAACCAATTGAGAGGGTGGTGTAATTTTCATCTTCTTGGGAATATCTTGTTGAATACCGACATTCAGGGCCTATGAACTATTCCTCTTATTATAAACACTCAACTTTGGGGCTTTAACAATCAATCTTGGAGAGGATTTATGTGTCTGGATCTGTTGAGGGGCAGACTCTATTGGTTTTATTCGATCATGCTGAAAAGTGACCTCCATATATGTACATGTTCCCAGATTAGCCAGTTTATCAAATCCTTCAACATGCTCGTGCTCATAGGGGCCCAATTTGCTCATCATCCTTCTCTTTGATATGATCTGATGCGGTTCATATTTCCTTCCTTGTAATTGTGTAAACCCAAATTCATTAAATTTGGCTTGGAGCTGAGGTAAACAAGATTTGTTTATTACCATAAAGGGTCCTACCATGAAAAGAAATTTTAAGTTAGATGCTTTGTGTGCTTTCAGAAAGTGCTCTGTTTCTAAAATGATCCTTTGTTTGATGAACTCTAAGGAAAAAATTATGGGAGTAAAAAAGACTCGTAAAAAATAAGGTCCTTCTTGATAGCCATACACCCATATCATAGTAGATTGTATGAACAACATCCAATCTCCTTCTCTGCTCTCTAGATTTGGTTGTAAAAAACTTTTCATTTCTTCCAGAACCCTTGGCAAGTATGAGCCAAAGATAAGACTGTACACCCTGGAAATGATCTTATTGATGAAAATAAGCATGGTGATCATTTTGCATTCAATTGAGATGAAAGAAGTTTCAGGGAATTTAGTCTTGTTCGATTCCAAGAACATCCTTAGCAGGTGCATGTAGTATCTCAAGTGTCTCAATGAACTTAAATTGACTAGTTGTCGATGCATATTATCAACGATGAATCTGTCAAAACTAATACAGACCAATTGACGAGACTCTGACACAAAAAAGGTTAACATGAAACCTAACATGAATTCTACTACGAACTTTTCGTTATCTAACCCTAAAATTTGGCTAAGCAAGGAACAAGCCCACTGGACCTCAATGATCATAACGCTCACATTGATAGGTAACGACAGACTTTCTGAATGGTGTTCAGGTTTGACAATGGTTTGCAGAAACAAGGTTTTTACTTCTAAAGGGCATTCTCTGTAAACTGTGATCATCTTCTCTTCATCGAAGGGATCTGATGCTACGGAGGAGGAATCTGATACAATGAGGGTATGTCGAAGTGACGAGCTGCCTATTTCACATAAAACCTCTGACCCTAATTTATTCAAAATAACTCTTTCTTCCTGTGAATATTGCTAGTCACACTAGCTTATGAACTCAGGAAAGGAAAGATTACTTCTACTACATAGGGGGTAATGGAGGCTTGAGTTGTTCCGAGGAAAGGGATCCACTTCCCAAAATTGTCTAACAAATTCGATCTGGACACAGAAACGGGTGAGACTGTTATCTCTATGTCAAAAACATTGGATTCCCTGTCAATTAGGGATTATTCTCTAGAGGCCATTGTGAAAAATACATGTTGAGTTGCGAAGAAAACACGAATCTGATCCAACTTTGAGATTGAGTATCTAACGGAAGGTTTGCACCAAATTTTGAACTTTTGAATGTTTTAAGGTATCATAAAATAATGTCAGAGATCCTGCTTTTATATTTTCCTATCGACATCATGGATTGGAGAAAACGGTTTTAGGTAGAATGCTTTTCACCTCAATTTACCTTTAGAGGTGCCATGCATCCATGAATGAAACCATGGTAGTTTTTCCTGGCCCTCCTTCGAATGATTAATACTTGTGCTACTTCAATCGTTGATATGTTTTTCAGTCATTGATCTGGATCGCTCTAAGATCGATGGTCCACTGTGCCTGAGTAAATTTCGAGATCGGGGATTGGAGAAAGTGGTTTTAGGTAGACCGTTTTTTTCCCTGATGTACCTCTAGAGGTGCCATGCATCCACAAATGAAACCATGGTAGTTTTCCTCGGCCCTCCTTTGAGTAATTATCTTCTGTGCTACTTCATTCCCCGATATGTTTGTCAGCCATTGATCCGGGTTGCTTTAGATCGACGGTCCATTGAATCCTACCTTTCACGCCTCTGCTATATTTGTCCACATGCCACCATATAAGACCTTATCCTCCAAACTATCACACTTCCACAACGATGTGTCTTTTCACTAAATGTATGAAACTCAGATCCTGATCTGAAAATTGTTATGATGATAACACAATCCACCAATGTATTTAAGAAGAGTTTCACGAGTGTGTAATGGAATTTCCAATTCTAATGACTTCTTCTTGAATTCTTGTGTATAAGATTGAACATTTTTCCCTTTTAATTGTCTTATATGTAACCATTGAATCATATATGTTTGAGTATATGCCAAAGGATATAATTTCTTTCTCAATGCAGAAATGAATTCAATCCAAGAGGAAATGATTTTACCATGTTGTACCAAATCCGCTTGAGTTCAAATCTTCCACCATATGAGAGTTGTACTACCCATGTGGAGGGTAGCCAACTGAATCTTTGCAGTGTCTTCTTTAATATTTTTCACCTTGCAATAAACTTTTATCTTCTTTACTTAGTTGTCCAATTTTTCTGCATTCAATTCTCCATCATAAATAAGCAAGTCAAATTTAACATCTAACTTTAGTAATGAAATATCATGAGAATGATAAGGCTTTTTAGAATGCGTATTCTTGGAATAATGGTCACTTGGATCATCAGTATATGATGATGATGGTGGTGAAGAATGTTATGAAGGTCCACCACCTTCAACTCCTCCTTATTCTTTTATTGAAGATTCCTTTTCCTCTGTCCTTTGAATTATTCATTGCCCTCTTTCATGGTAAATCTCTTCCACCATGGATTTCATCAATTGAAATTCCTAAAATAAATCATCTTCAGAGTAAGGACCTAACCTTCTTGATGAATTCATCTCACATTTATGAAATCTCCTTTGGATTTATGGATTATAACTTGCAAGATTTCCTTCACCTTGTTTGAGTCTAGCTCTTGTAATCATTCACGCATCAACCTTTCTTTGATACCACTTTATCTAAAAATCTTAAGTTACCAATATTAACATCAATCCTTCATTGATAAAAAATATTTTTCAGTTTCCAAGATCTTTTAAATGACAGTGCACTTTTCAATGTTATGTGATTAACTTCACTTAACTAAACTCTTATGCTTGTAAAATTACTTCCTTAATCCAATATTCATAAGCAATTTTTGATATGTAAAGAAGAGATTATGAGAGAACTATTATCAACAAAAATCACATACAACCAACACAACCATCCCAACATTTTATCAAAATGTACACCCTTGTGCTTGATTGTGAACCACATCAAAGATAAGTCAAGAAAAAAATGATCATGATCTGAAACAAACATTATACTACACTCAATCATAGAATTCAACTCGTGGAGGTGGGAGGGAGGGACGAAGTCATGAAAAGAAGCATCTTCATAAGCTTGTCCTATCCATCCTTGGACAGGGATACAAAAAATGGGTGAGGTTTGATCCTCGTATTCAACTAGAAGGATATCCCTTGAATATCGAAAAGGGATCAGAAGGAATCTAAAGAAAACCTTGCACTTGCCCATAAAAGAAGAGGATGAAATATAAGGGATACTTCTGGGCCTAGAGAAAACATTTTTCTCCCAACCCAAGGCATGTTGCCTCTTCATATGTGTCCAAAGATTCATGCAAAAAACCTTAAGTTGAAAACATACCCTCCCCATGGAAAAATCATCACGTGAAACATGATTCCTAAATGGATCTTGAAAGGAAGAGGAAAGAGAATACAAATGGAAATATGTAGTATAAATTTCCCACTGTCTTGAGAAAATCACAACTTCTTTCTCATTAAATTTTAAGCACAAATATGGCTGAAAATTTTCTTCACAGGGTAGATCCAAGTGCTCAAAAGAACATATATCACAACCTCCAGGATATGAATGGACACCATCATGAGAGTGTTGTAATGGGCCATCCCTGGGTGGTTGAAACAAGTCGGTGATCATGTCCTCTTCATGTTACCAAACATTTGCATCATTAGCATACACATATGGTTGTTTTAAAGGAAACACTTCTATATTATTCATTCATAAACAACCCTCGAAATTGTAAATTGGATCTCCATCGAAACTTAAGCAACTCATATCCCATCTACATCTCCCAACATATACAAAGTCATCATTATTTTCAATTGCATCATCTATTTTACCATCGAATTAAGGGTCTAATACAACCAAGGGTTCCTCCAAGAATCCATCACTTCCAAATTTCCAAGAGGATGTATCACTCGAATCAAAGACTTAGAAAGGAGTTCAAATTACCCCTTTCTTTCCTGAGGGTTCCATATTTGTCCTCTTTTCCTTAGGGACATGAATATATATTGGACACCCAAATATCCTTATATTCCCTACTTCATGTTTGATCCCTAAGAATACCTCTTAAGGAGTCTTGTTCTTCAAGATAGCATGTGGGAACCTATTCTTAATATACACGGCAGTGGAGGTAGCTTCTTCCCATAAATAATTTGGAAGATCTTGGTCAAACATCATTGCTTTCACTGCCTCACAAATTGTCTTGTTTTTTCCTCTCAACAACCCCATTTTGTTGAGGGTTATATGGCATGGTCAACTATCTCTTGATTCTTCCTGACTTGTAGAAATCCTCAAACCGGAGAGTTTCAAACTCTCCTCCATTGTCTATTCTAAGGATTCTTATGTGTTTCCCTATTTTCTTTTCAATAAAGGCTTTATACTCTTTGAATTTATCAAATGTGTCACTTTTATCTTTAAGTAAATATATCCAACATTTTCTTGAGTAATCATCAATAAAAATGACATAATACAAACAACCACTGAGTGAGGGAGATGACATGGGACCACATACATCATAATGAACCAGATATAAGATTCCCTAACCTAAGAAAATCCACCATAAAAGAAAGAAATAGCCTCCAAGAAATATAGTGCCTTACTTATTCATCCAATAGCCAAAACAAAACATAGCAAGAGATAGTAGCAAGAGACATAGACAAAATTTCCCAAGTAGGGCACAAATTTCAGCCAAGAATCCTATCTAAGATGGGAGAGTTAGGATGTAAAAATGAAATGAAATGATCTATATTTATACAAATCCTACTAAAAATGTTTGTCCCTTAATTTAGGGTAAACCACAAAGTAAGGGGGAAATAACCCTTACTTTTCCTCTTTGCAAAAGTAATTTGACTTTTATTCAAATTTGAATTTTAAAAATGCACATAAAGAAGCCCTAATGTGACGCCATCCCTCTAAAGGGTGACGCTTTGGAACTTCTTGCAAATCATTGGAGTGGGGAGAGGAATTTGTTGGCCCTTCTAGGGCCTCCCTCTTCCTCTTCTAAGCCAAGCCTTCTCCCATCAACACGTTCCAAGTGTCAAGCAACAACAACACCACCAACACAACCCTAGCCCTAGGGTGAAATTGAGCTCCTCAAAAGTAATGTTTTAGCCTCAAGAGAGAATCATTGGGCTGGATAAGGGCTAGGTTATGTCCTCCATGGTATCTCCTCATGCCTCCAAAGGCTAGAATCTTCATTCGATGTGTGGGCCATGGTATCTAGCCTATGGGCTTCAAGCCCCAAGGAAGCCCAAGCTAGGCTTGTTCTTCCAAATCTGTCCACCAACTAGGTCCTACAAAGACAATGAATGCACCCTCCAAGGATATCAATTCAAATGCATCATGATAAGTAAATAAAATCAATAAAAGATCCATCTAATCATGTACATCCAAACCACCTCATCAAAACAAACAAGTGCTCAAAGACCCTATGCAATTTTCCAAGTTTAGGAATGGGAGGGTTGATAAAGTGACATATTGGGCGAATCATACCTCAAGTTTAGGAGTGTTTCACAAGTGGAACCCTCTCTAAGACATCTGGAAAAAGTGACATGGATGGGGGAAAGAATATTAGGCATGGGGTTTATGACGTACAAGGGATTGTAGTATCTCATTTATGGGTTACTTTGTAGAGTGTGTGTTGCACCTTCGTTTTCAATGGAACCTTTTTCCAAGCCCATTTATTGTCTTTTGACCTTTCAAGACGTTTCCAAGTTAAATATAAGGTGGTGTTTCTACCTAAGCATGAAACACAATGCCCACCTTGACTCTATCTTGGTCACATCAAGCTTCCCCAAGTTGAAGTCATGTGTGGGGATTTTACCTAAGCATGAAAAACAATGCCCACACATGCTCTACTTGGTTGGAATTTTGTATTAGTTATCTTTTACAAGTCCCATCAGTTTCTTATGAGAGACATTTCATTGTCCTCGAGATCCTTGGGTGAGCATATAGAAGGTTCATGATTGGATTTTATCTTTTTATAGATAAAATCCTTTGGTCCTTCAACCCCTTCTTCCCATGAAATGAGGGACAATCCCTTCTTGGGTGAGTACACCCAAAAATCCCAAAAGAAAGGATATGAGGGGATGAAGTGTGGAAAGTGAAAAGTATGGTTGGGATTGCATGATGACTCGTCAAGAGGACCTCCCAGTAGAAAACATATCCCCAAGGGTGACCCGCTTACTAGGGCGCAATGTTAACCACCAAAGTGAAACATGGCAAAGAGCATAATGTCCAAGCAAACGTTACATAATCAAAAGCAGTTTAAAATGAAACAAACTCAAATGCCTCAAATATTGAAATGACACTCACCATAATACCTGGATTTCACCTCATGGAGAAAGACCCAATGTCTTTTGGAAGCCAGCTGATGTGGTGGATACCGTCACGATGATACTAGAACTGTGGTGGTGAAGCAGGTCTCTATCTGTGCAAGTGGACACTGTTGGTCAAGTTGTCTCTCGGTACTCCATGTCTGCAACCTGAGGGTATCGAGACATCATCTCCTTAGTTATCCCTAAGAGTTGGGGATAACATGGTCCACTCTTCTCTTACAATTTTTGTAGCCATGCCAATGAGTTACTTTATTTCCACAAGCAATGCAAACCATCACACTACCATCTTTTCACATCATATTTTTCTGCCTTAGCTAGCATCATACATCACTAATTATCTTATGATATATGTAGTGTATTGTGTGTGTCAAACCCTACTTTAGTCTTTTGTTTATTTTGTGTCATGTCACCTTTGTCACTATTTTCCCTCCATGTATTTTCTTTCCTGCATAATGCATTTCCCAAAGAAACCCACCCGACCCTTCCCTCACTTTGAGGATGGTACTTGGGGAAAATTAGATTCTGTAGAATCTTGAATCTTTTTCATGTCACTTACAGGAATAAAACCTGGGTGGGGAGTATAACAATCCATAACACAACCAATTGGGCTAAACCGAATTACTAGTTTCCCTCCATCATCCATGTATTGGAGGAAGCCTCCCTAATTTAGCTTCCTCAATTATTCATTTTGAATGATTCCTGTAGCCACTTGTAGTGCCTTGGGGAAATTTTTCCTGACCCTTTTTTCCTTTTCTATTTTTTATTGACAAATTCTTTGGTTCTTTTCTCTAATATTTCCTCAAAAAACATGGGGCATAATGATCCTCCTTGATCTCTTCAACTGCTTGACCTTCATTTTGGCCTCTCATTTTCTCCTTTGAACTCAACCTCCCTTTCAATCTCCCAATCCTCCTTTTGTCTATCCTATCTACCTTTTTGGTCTATTGACCATGTTGATTTTTGTAGCTTAGAGAGGTATTCCCACAAGAGGCCATGGTGCTAGGCATGTGGGAATTTTCGTTGGCACCAATTTTGCCTTTCGTTTTAGTGAAATCAACCCCAAAATGAGGCTAGGGCCTCATGGGCAAGTTGATGGTCTTTGTGGGCTTGTGATGGGGTGTCACACTCACAAAGAAGATTAAAATATTATAATTAATTGTTGAGTTTAGAAGGGGTGCCCAAACTCACTCATTGGACATATATATAAAGAAGAGAGGTTATTGTGACATTTGATTATAACATGGAAGAGTGGAGTTAGCACAAGCGAGTCTTCACTTGTGCTAGGAGGCTTGGTGATCTCAGCAAAGGGAAAGTGTGCAAGGTGGCGAATCTGGCCCTGAAGAGAGAAATGAAGGTCGTACGTGTGGAGAAATTTTTTCATACAATGCATGGTTTGCAGGAGGACGAAGCGTGTATATACGCAGGTTGCAGAAGGAAAAATCACATATAGAGTATATGCAGTTTGTAGTAGAGAAAACAACGTATATACGTGGGTTTCCAGCAAGGTTAATCACATATATATATTTTTTAGGCAGTACAAATCCATACAGGCTGATAGGTGGCATCAATAGGCCGTACAGGTGGTCTACAATAGATTCATGGGAAAAGGAAATTTCCAAAATATTTTTGAGGTTTGGTTTCTTGATTTGTATGGTTATTGGAGGACAAGATTGTCCTCATATTTGGTGACATTGTATTGGTTGAGAGGACTGGTTTTGTCCTCGGTTTTGGTGACATTGAGAGGATTGGTTTTTTACTTAGATTTGAAGGATTAGATAAAGTTACCAAACAAAATTCTTGTGTCTCTTGTGTAATGGTGATTCATCTTTGATCTTGTTGTTTTCGTTGCATATGTTTCCAGTCAAAAATTTCAGTGTAAAATTGTTAAGTGATAAAAACCAGGTTTTTATTGTTAGATCACTGGGAAGCAATTTTCAGATCTGAAATTAGTCACATAGAGTTGCATGTGAAAATTGGCATGGTATCAGAGCTTGGGATTTGAAGAGAAGAGGATCATCTTGAGACACAATTTTGGCTACAACAATAGAAGAGTGTTGTTCTTGTTCTGGTCTTTGTTCTTGTTCTGAGCAGGTCAATATGGTGAACACATTGAAGCTTGAGGATAGGTTGGAGGGGGGAACCAACTATCGGGTTTGGAAGGTAAGGGTTCTCCTCATGGTTGAAGAAAATGACCTCAAGGAGTATGTTGAGAGTGTGGTTGTAGTTCCTATAGGTCCATAGGAGTTGACAACACAAAATAAGAAAGAAGGGAAGGCGAAGTGAGTATTGCTAGAATATGTGAAGGATCACTTGATCCCCCACATTACTGAGAATACAACTACCAAGAATATGTATGATTCCTTGGTGGGTCTTTACCAAAACAACAATACAAGGAGGATGTTACACTTGAAGCATCAACTTCATATTATTAGGATGACTAATGAAGACACAGTGGTCAACTATATTATGAAGATTAATTAGATTCAAGATCAACTTGCAGCCATTGGTGAGACATTGCAAGATGTTGAGTTGGTGAATGTGACCTTAAGAGGTCTTCCCAGGCTTGGGAACCATTCGTGCAGGGGATATGTGCATGAAAAACATTGCCCACTTTTGATAGGATATGGATTGATTGTGTCCAAGAGGAGACCCAGTTGATGTCCAAGGAGAATATGGATGGTATGGTGAAGAGTAAAAGTGATGAGAACCAGGCCCTTGCAGCCTGCACTAGGAGGGGAAAAAGAGGTTCTCTAGACAAAAAAGTTATGTCAGGAAAAAGAGCTCTCGAAAGAGAGGCATCCCCAAAATGGAGACGGAAGAAAGATCTTAGCAAGATTAGATGCTTTGAGTCTCATGACTTTGGTCACTATGCTTCACAGTGTCCACTTCAGAGGGGAAGAGGAAGAATGTAACAGGCATCAACCACAGAGGTTGATGACATTGCAGACAGGTTCTAGAGGGAGATCTTGTTGGTCTTCATCTTTTCAGGTAAATTCTCTAGCAGGGAGACTTGGTTGGTGGAAAATGGAGTATTTTTCCATATGATAGGTGCATGATAGTTGTTTGACACTCTCACATAGACTGGTTCAAACTTATGTGTGGAGCTTGGTACGAAAGCCAAGCATTCAGTACGAGGATCTGGTACAATATAATTTTGATTGGATTCATGAGAGATACTGAGTGTGTAGAATGTGTTGTGGGTACCAGAACGCAGGAAGAGTATCCTCTCAATCTTTGATATTGGGAGGAAGGTCTATCATGTATTATTTCGATATGGACATGTACTTCTTGTGCCTAGGTGGTATAGCTCTATATCAACAGTGGTTCTTGGAGTTAGGGAGGGAAACCTATATAGGCTGAGGGGACTTCCTATGAGTGTTGTTGTCAACAAGAGTAGAGAGACAGAGGAGTTATAGGAGTAGGTAGCTCCAACAATGGTGAGGCATATGGCCTCACCAATAACACAGATTTAGAGGGAGAAGGTGGCTCCATAAGTAGTGAGACAGGTGGCCTCACCAATAGTACCGACTCAGAGGGAGCCAAAGTTCAGAGGGAGTGAGCCCTCAGAATCCAGGAGGGAGGAGAACCTCCTGGGACTGTGCAAAGGAAAATGGAAAGGGAGAAGATGGCCCGAGAGGTTGGGCAGACTCAGAGGGAGTCAGGTTTCAAAAGGAACATGCGATCTCAAAGTGAGCCTAATCTTGTTGAAATATTGTAACTGCCAATCGTATTCTATTTTATTATTGATGTATTATTCATTAGATCAATCCCCTTTTGTGGATTGATCATGTCGGATATTGCAAATGACAAAATCCCCTTTTGAGGATTAGTCAAACCCTAATTTTAATAGGAAAAATGAGAATTCGTCCCCGAGAATAAATCAAAGTAGTTCTAACCACCCAATGAGAGAAGTTGGCCATGCCAGTCAAAAGACACTTCCTTTCATCACTTGCCAGATTATATAAATAAATGAGGGCAGCGACTCATTTACTCACTAACTCATTCGATCATCTAGAGTGCAAGTTTGTAGTTGTAGTTGGAGAAGAAGAAAGAGAGAGAGGCGCATTACTTGGAAGAATAATTTGTGTAGTGTTTGGTTTATTCTCTTGGCATTGTATTGGCTATCTATATTAAGGAAGTTTTTGTTGGGTTTTCTCCCCCATGAGGGTTTCCCAGGATAAATGATGTGTCTCTTGTGATTGTGTTTTTCTCAGTGATCCTATCTATGCTATGGTTATCTAGTGAATTGAAAAGAAACCTAATAATACCTTAAAATCTAACATGGTATCAGAGCTAAGCTGAAGAGATCATATTTCATAAGATAAAGAAAAACATCATCGTTGTCGTACAAGAAAATTAGGGATTTTTGTTGGAGAGGAATGTTTACCTAAAACCCATCTAGAAAAGTGTTCCCTGGCCTAGTGAAGATTTTGGCATCTTGAGCGCACCTTGTCAGTGGTTAGAACTCCCAGAAAGTGAAAACATATTTTTCTCTAGTACCAGAAAACTAGAAGTACCAGAAACCAGAAGTACTAGAAAACCAGAAGCACCAGTCCAGAAATCTGCTGGTCAAGTTTGAGGGGGGGAAATTTGGATTTTCAGAAATCTGACTGTACCAGCCTACTCGCCTCAGCTCAGCACATCTAGTCCCTAGATCATAATTTCAAAATTTGAAGTTTGAAAAATTAGGGTTTCCTCATAAAACCCTAAGTTGTAGTTGCAGTTGTAGTATCAATTGAGGTATCAATTGTAGTATCAGTTGCAGTCACCCTTGAAGTCCTTAAGATTTGGTAATTATTACTGTTGCTACTAGATGGTGCCACTACTTGCAAATTCTATCAAAGGTATGGACTCACATTAGTTTAAATTGTTAAGATTTAAAGGGTATTTGCAGGAGAAGGGATCTCTTGCCATAGATCAAGAAGGATCTCAAGATCCAACACATTCAGAGGAATAATGCAACCCAGGTTTGATCTAGGCTACATGTTGAAGCTATGACCATCATACTAACCTTTGGTCAAAATTAAAGTCAAGATATTAGATGGATTAAAGTTAAGATCATAGAATTTATTCTCTAACTCGACCTTATGTCAAGATAACATATTGTATTAGTACATAAGATAGGTTGAAGAAATCACTCTTCATCTTGAGTGAAGGAGATTTGGAAGAAAAGCAGCACAGTCATTCTTGAGGAAAAGGCTCCAGGTTCCAGGTTTGATTAATTAAGTTGATAAGATTCAAAGTTTCACATGACAAGTTGATGACTACCCCTTTACAAGTAAACACTATAGTTGAGATAGCAGTCTTTGAAAAGTATTATACTTGGTAGCATGTGAGCATATTGAGATAAATGCTTAATGTAATCATTTTCCAGATACAACTAACATCTCCTCTAGGAGAAACTTCTTGTGTTAGTTTCAGGTTTCCATGGAGGAATGTTTGATCACAACACTAGAAGAGTGTTGACCTCAATTCCTATTGTATTTCTTACTTTTGATCTTTGCTTCAAACAGGTCAAAAGTGATATCTCTAAAGGAACTACTATGATGATTATTCATGTCTTTGTTTTGTCTACTATTATCTAAAGAGTATTTTTCTTTCTTGTTGTTTTGTTGACCTTGTTTCAGTTCACAAGTGATAACCTTGAGGAATCTATAGTGAAGGTTGCAAAAGGAAACCTATTAGATGAGATATGAAGCAGACCATGTACATGACCATATACACTCATGTACCAAAGAATATGAAGAAGAAGATATCTTTTGAGATTCATAGTATCTCATATGAAGATTGATTGAAAGGATCAGAAGGCTCCAAAGATGACCGAACATTAGAATAAGAACTCACAACAGAATTTTTCAAAGGTTAATGAAGCCACCTTGACGGGAAGAAGAACTCGTTTGAAGCCTGACTCTGTGTTTCATATTTAGACTTGGTATTCAACACCAAGTATACCCTGTAAGAGATGATGAAGTCCTTGTAGACTCTAAAGAAATTGAAAGTAAACCTGATCTCAGAAAGGATCAGATGAAGAGACAACTTCTAGGACTGGGAGACAGATGCCATGAGAAGACTAGATCGTAACTTCAAAAACTTCTAGGAGATATGCAATCTCCTGGGAAGATTCTCTTGTTTCAGTAACAGAGAAGAAATCCAGTAAAAAAGACTAGGATATGGATTCTTTTGTGAAGAGAAGTCAATATTGACTTCCAAGATTGATCTATACAGATCAAGCATGTTGCATATGTAGAAAGCCTGATGTGTGTCCAGAGGATTCTCCTAGCAAAAGGGAGAAGACTATGACGAGACACTTATTGAAGAAATAGTTCTAGTATTTATGAAGACAACCAGAACAACCATGATTCATATATAGTATGAGATGTAGGGGAAGCAATCCCCATATTTAAAATTGAGTGACAGTGGGTGCAGTACATTAGTTGGGTCATGGAGACATGACTACAATAAAATATAGTGTTACCTCCATGAAAGAAGAAGATATATCTTCAGTATTAGTTATTGATCCACTCTCAGGTTCAGATGAAGTTGTTGCCATGATGAAGTAGAGGAGTTACTCCCATATTTCAGTAGTCACAGTGAGAATGGAGAAACCATTCTCATCTTTAGAGTAGGTGCAGGTGCAGAGTCCCATTTCTAGAAGGAACAATTGCAACAAGAGGAGAGGACATACTCTCAAGCAGTGAGATGGATAATTCTTTGCAGAGAGCACATAGAGCTAGCACATGATTGTGAAAATTGAGTTGCAGCTGAGTAAGTGTACCATATTGGTACAATATAATGAGAAAAAATGATTTGAAGATTGAATATAGAAAGACTCATGTCTGTCGTGTTGAAGCAAGCTCCTAGATATTGGTATGGAAGAATTGATAGTTTCCTGATGAGCTTGGGATTTACCAAGAGTAAATTTGATTCTAACCTTTATATCAAGGTTATGAATGATGAGCCAATGATGTTACTACTATATGTAGATGATGTATTCTTGACAAGATGAAGAAAATCTCATCACAGATTGCAGAAGAAGCTCGCTACAGAGTTTGATGGAAGACCTAAATGCATTATCTCTTAGGTCTTGAAGTTTGGAAGAGCATAGAGAAGATCTTCCTTAACCAAGGGAAGTATGAAGTTAAAATGAAGAGGGTTGACATGTTGAAATGTAAATCCATGTACACACCCATGGAAACGAAGTTGAAGCTCCTGATAGATACCTTGTCATAATTGGTTGATGCTACTCTGTACAGACAGATTATTGGTTCAATAATGTATCTGACGAATACCAAGATAGATATATGTTTTTCCTTGAGTCAGTATCTGGTAGAACCCAGACGTGTTCACATTGTTTTTGAAAAACATATGATGAGATACCTTAAGGGTACGTTGGATTTTGGTCTCTATTATACTAGAGATCATTACTTCAGACTGAGTGGTTACATCGATTCATATTGAGCTGAAAGAGTTTATGATAGAAAGATCACTTCAGGATGTTCTTTCAGTCTAAGGTCATCCATGAATTCATGGAAGAATAAGGATCAATTCATCATTGCTATGAGCACGACAAAAGAGGAATACATTGTTGCATGTTCTGCCAGATGTGAAGTGGTATGTCTTCGAATGTTGTTGACAGATCTATTTGATCTAGAGATGGAAGCCACCATGATCCTATGTGATAACCAGACTTGTATTGAGATAATGTGTTCTATGATGAGTCGTAGCACATATAGATCTGGTATCACTTCATTCATGATATGTTGTAGAGAGGAGCCATAAAGCTCCAGTATGTTAGCACGGATGAACAGGTTGTTGATGTGTTGACCAAGCCTCTATATCGTGTAAAGTTTGAGCACTTTTGAGATAAGCTTGGTGTAGTCCGAAAGGACCTCCCTCAAAAGGGGGAGTAGTGTTTTGCTGCTAACCTTGTGTTGTGATGCCAGCTTCATGCTGATGATGTGTCATCCTTGTGCTGTGATGATGTGTCAGCCTTGTGATGTGATGATGTGCCAGCCTCGTGTTGTGATGATGTGCCAGCCTCGTGTTGTGATGATGTGCCAACCTCGTGCGGTGATGATGTTCCAACCTCATGCTATGATGATGTGCCAATTTTGTGCTATGATGATGTGTCAGCCTCATGTTGTGATGATGTGTAGCTAGCTTCGTGTTGTGATGATGTGTTTTTGGCCTCATGTTGTGATTATAGCTTCATGATGATGTTGTGTTTCTAGCCTCGTGTTGTGATGCCAACTTCTTGTTGATGTTGTGTTGCCAACCTCGTGCTGTGATGTCATCTTCGTGTTGATTATGTTGTGTAGCCAGCCTCGTGTTGTGATGCTAGATTCGTGATGAAGATTCTCAGCCTAGTGCTGATGTTGATGATGCTCCATCATTCGTGTTGTGATGTTGTTGTTGTTGTTTATGATGCTCCAGCCTTTGTGTTGTGATATGGTTGTTGTTGATGTTGTATCAACCTTGTGTTGTTATTGATGATGATGATATATTAGTGTTATACTAATCCATTTTGATGACACTTCAGGTTCTTGTTGAAGATGATGATGATGATGATGTTATTTGATCTTCCATGCTGAAGATGATGATGTTACTTTAGCCTCATGCTAAAGATACTGATGATATTACTTTAGCCTCATGCTAAAGAAGATGATGATGCTACTTTAGCCTCACACTAAAGATGATGATGTTTTTACCTTAGCCTCATGCTGATGAGGATGATGATGCTACTCTAGCTCCATGCTATGAATGATGATGATGAGAAAAAATTACGATGATTTATAGATATGCCAGTCAATGTTCCAGATGTTGTTGATGATGTTGCCCACTCTCTCGCCTGATGCTATTGTAGAATACCCTTCTTATTAAGGGGTAGTGTTGAAATATTGTAACTACAAAGAGTATTCTATTTTATTATTGATGTATTATTCATTAGATCAATCCACTTTTGTGGATTGATCATGTCAGGCATTGTAAATGACCAATTCCCCTTTTATGGACTGGTCAAACCCTAATTGTAATATGAAAAATGAGAAGTTGACTCCTAGAATAAATTAAAGTGGTTCTAACCACCCAGTGAGAGAAGTCGGCCCAAAGACACTTCCTTTCATCCCTTGCCAGATTGTATAAATAAAGGAGGCTAGCGACTCATTTACTCACTCACTCATTCGATCATCCAGAGCACAAGTTTGGAGTTGCAATTGGAGAAGAAGAAAGAGAGAGAGGTGCATTACTTGGGAGAGGACTTTCTGTAGTGTTTGGTTTATTCTCTTGGCATTGTATTGGCTATCTATATCAAGGAATTTTTTGTTGAGTTTTCTCCCTCATGAGGGTTTCCCAGGATAAATGATGTGTCTCTTGTGATTGTGTTTTTCTTAGTGATCCTATCTATGCTATGGTTATCTAGTGAATTGAAAAGAAACCTAATAATATCTTAAACTCTGACAGATCTTAGGGAGAGTCAGTTGGCTCAGAGGGAGAGATGGTCATCCAGAGGGAGTCCCCCCTTAGTTTTAGATGGGAGAGAGACATCTTCCAGGACTTCCAGACATGTTTCCTGGGTTGAGGAGGTCAGACAAGAGATGCAGGAGAAGGAGGCTTCTGAAATATGTGTATCTTCCATGGAGGATCCAGTTGATTCATCAGGTCTTGCTACAGTGATAGAGGAAGCAACCAAGAAGGAAATATGATTTTCTTCAGTTACAGATGGAGTATCCAGTGAGGAAGATCGGATAGCATGATTTTCTTTAGTGACCGAGGATGTGACCAGTCACATAGATTTTTCCTCAGTGACCAAGGATGTGGCCAGTCAGACATACTAGAAAACAAGATTTGTGCCAATGGTCGTGGATGCAACCAGTTAGACAGACTTGACAGAAGGGCTTATTCCAGTGATAGTTCACAGACCTATTTTCCACAGTGATAGAGGGAGTAGCCAACTTGGACTACTGGAGTACAAATGAGGTGGAATATTTATACCTATATCTATTATGTGCGACAGTGGAGCATCCAGATGTTGGAGGATGGGATACCTCCCTCACTAAGAGGGAGTGTTGATTTTTGTAGCTTCGAGAGGTATTCCCACAAGAGGCCAAGGTGCCATACATGTGGGAATTTTTGTTGGCACTAGTTTTTCTTTTCATTTCAGTGAAATCAGCCTCGGAATGAGGCTAGGGCCTCATGGAAAAGATGATGAGATTTTTGGGCTTGTGATGGGGTGTCACACCCACAAAGAGGAATACAATATTCTAATTAATTGATGAGTTTAGAAGGGGTGCCTAAACTCACTCATTGGACATGTATATAAAGGAGAGAGGTCATTGTGACATTTGATTATAACATGGAATAATGGAGTTAGCATAAGTGAGTCTACAATTGTGCTAGGAGGCTTGGTAATCTCAACAAAGGTAAATTTTGCAAGGTGGTTAATCTGGCCCTAAAGAGAGAAGTGAAGAAGGTCTCATGTGTGGAGTGAATTTTCCGTACAATACATAGTTTGCAGAAGGATGAAACACATATATACACGGGTTGCATAAGGAAGAATCATGTATAGAGTATACATTGTTTGTAGTAGAGAAAACAACATATATACGTGGGTTCCTAGCAAGGTGAATCACATATGTATTTTTTTTGGGCAAGTACAAATCTATACAGGATGACAAATGATGTCAACATGTCATACATGTGGTCTACAACAGATTCATGGACAATGGATATTTCCAAAATATTGTTGAGGTTTGGTTTTCTGATTTGTATGGTTATTGGAGGACAAGGTTGTCCTCATATTTGGTGACATTGTATTGGTTGAGAGGATTGGTTTTGTCCTCAGTTTTGGTGACATTGAGAGGATTGGTTTTGTCCTCAAATTTGAAGGATTAGATAAAGTTATAGAACAAAATTAGTGTGTCTCTTGTGTATTGATGATTCATATTTGATCTTGTTGTTTCCACTGCATATGATTTCAGTCAAAATTTCATTGTAAAGTTGTTCAGTGATAACAACTAGGTTTTTACTGTTAGATAACTAAGAAGCAATTTTCAGATCTGAAATTAGTCACATAGAGTTGCATGTGAAAATTGACAGACCTCCCTTTATGGTCTCTTTGATCCCCTTTTTGGCCTCTCCACCTCCCTTTAACCTCTTGGACCTCCTTTTGGTCCCTCCATTTCCTTCTTGGACTTTTGGCCTACCTTTTACACTTGTTAGCTCAATCCCTCTTTTTTCTTCTCCTAATGTGATTTTTGTTGGGACACTCGTAGTGTTATCCCATATGCCTTAGACTACTAGGAAAAACATAAGGCAAGATATTCTTTGAAGTTCTTTGTTGTTTCTTCTAATCACCATGATTTTCCTTTCCCTTTGTCATCCCCCCATTATATTATCAACACAAAGGAAAAGAGCTCAATAATTGGACTTATTAATTTATTATTGGTAGTTAAGCAACGTATGTTTTTCTATACTTCATGTTAAATTCTTGCCACACCTCGAGTGTATCCTCCTTTGAAACTTTAAGGTCCAAATCACTCTTTAATAACAGATATAATATCCTCCTTTTTGAGGAGTTTCCCTTTTACACACTCCACCCATAAGAGCTCCTTGTGTGTAACTCACACAAATGCTTCTGCAAGGCCTGATAGTGCACCTTCGATGTGCCCTCTTGTAGAATCTTTTGGGATGATTCCTCTCTCTCTTACTCCTTTTCATAGTGTAATTACATTTATTGTACAAATGATATCGGTGAACATGTAGGAAACAAATATCCATTGACCTCACTGAAATTTGTTTGTATTTTGTTTTTGTGTTTTTTCAAGGAATGTGAAAGAATGGTTCTTTCTTCCATTGATATTTTTCTTTCATGCAATGGTTTAAATAGGATAAATATGCTCACATTAAAGGAGTTGGGTAAATGCACCATTTTATTTTCTTACGCTATGGCATATGCAAAACATGTGGATCAATGAAAACAAATCTCCTAAAGGAAGCACAAATCCAATAACCTAGGTCAACAAACCATCTTTTTGTGGCCCAACTTTGGTTTTTCTTAAGCTTGGCCTTGGACCTTGAATCACTGAAGTCAACACTTTCTTCATCCCTTCCTTTGAGGTGTGTAAAGTAGTTTGTTCACAAAATGTGTTAAATTTTTTACGACTTCATTGTTGTTCCAAGTTGAGTCCTAATTTACTTCATCTTTTGGTTGCTCCTTCTCAGTTGGATTCACTCTTTCTTGTGGTATATCACTTCTCCCCACTTTTCATTTCCTCTTGTGTGATTATTCTCTTGTCGAATTCCCTCCCCCTCTTTCCCTTCCTCGTTACTTCCTCGTGCCTTCTCCCTAATGCTCCCTTCTTATCTTCTAGCTTGTTCCTTCCTGTTGGGGAATCCTCCCTTATCTTCTTGGGTTTTCATGGATCTTCTCTATAGTTTGTTTTGAATCATCCGAGACAAGAGCCCCTCTTGTTACTTTCCTTTTGGGAACCTTATCTCCCAACTTTAAACCTCCCTTAGATGTACCACATTTCTTGTGGCCTCTCTCTTTTAGTGAACATTGTTTTTGCCTACAATATTAGTATATTAACTCCCTCCTCGATTGTGGGAGCATCTTCTCCTTCATATTGATCTCTTGGATCCTATCGTGGAGTTTTTTTTGCAAGTCCTTATCTTTTATTAGCCTTGTTCTTGCACGCATTCCTCTCTGTGCCTTGCCTTACTCTCCTTTTAACTTTTTCTATTTTGTGAAGGAATTTCCCGTTACAACTTGTTGCTCATTTATTTTATTATTTTTTCTAGTCTTTTGGGCAATGGTGTTGTTCTCACAGGATTTGTACTTGTGAAAAGCCTCAAATACCTATCTATGTAACAGCTAGAAGTTTCTACCCCAGCCACCTAAGTATATATTTCCCTCGTTTTAGTAATGGAAGGACGTCCAACACAAGGGAGGCTTCCCTAGTGACCTCAAGGGATCAAGTAGCAAGATTATCCAAGCCTACAACCCCCTATCTTAGTCAATTAGATGTTAGGTCTAGGTCCAGGAGAGGTAAAAGGAAAATGAGGTAATTGGCTCACCTGTACGAGACAATAAACAATCCAAAGCATAAAATAGACAATTACCAAGTTATGTAGCTCATTAATGAGCTCTTAGACACTAGATAATCAAATAAACAAATTGTTGTTGAAAAATTACAACAATAAGACAATGTATAACAACAATTACTATTTTGTAACAATAGGAAAAAGTACCCATAAATATAGCAATTGAGCATAAGAATTAAGCCTTCAACAAGTGCAGTAACATCCAATTTCTAGACTATGATTCTGAGTATATTTAGCCACTATTTCAAGTAAGTGTGCAACAATTAGATCAAATCCTAGTGGTTGTAGAAAACCTTTGTAACAACAACAATGAATATCATTTGTTTGGTAGGGTTAGAGTTAGTGAAGTTAGTTAAATTTCTTGGAGAGAGTGTGTACTAATTCTAAGAATATATTCACCAGAAAGAGAGCTCTAGACTAGTGCCATCTACTTTCTAGGGATATGGAGTCAAGCATGCAACACTTTGAAGAATGAATTAGATGCTCAAGAAGAATGAAGTTTTAACCCTAAGGTGCAACCTCTCTTAGACCTTAGGACTAAAACTTACAAGAAAAATGATTTCTAGGGTGCAACCTCACTTGGGCCCTAGATGCCATTTTTTTTTCTAGATTATCTAGTTCAAGGATCGAAATAGACTAGGATCAAAACCCTAAGGTGCAACCTCTCTTGATCCTTAGGTCATTGAATCTTAGCAAGAGATTAGTTCTCTTAATGCTTTCACCAAAACTTGGACAAACAAGGGTGTAGGAGAGAAACCTTATGTCTCCTTCCTAGGGTTTCACTAGAACAAGTAACATGCAACAAGATAGTAATTACCACATTTTACCATGAGCAAACATATGAAATTAAAAGAAATTACTTACTTATCCAAGTCACTATGCCAAGAAAACCTAGTTGCAACAAGATATCATCCAAGAAATGAAAAGCATCCACAATGCAATCCTTCTCCAAAGGTGCACACTAGATCCAAGAGATATAGAGTAGAGCGAAAATTTTCTAGAGCTCTCAGTCACAAGTGAGATGTGATGATGAAAAATTAAAATGAGTGCTAGCCTTATTTATACAAGGTAACCCTAGTGCTATTGTCCACATAGTTTGAGTAAAATCATTACAATTCATGCTAGAAGTGGAGACGAGCCCTCAAAATAGCCTCTACAATAACAAATAAATGCAAAATGGTCATCATAAATCCACACGTGTGGTGACGTCAAGCCTCCAAGAGGTGAAGGAGGGCCTCCCAAGGCCATGTATCATCATCCAAAGTAAAAACAAGGTGGGAGAATGTCATTCCCTCACAAATCATCATGTGGTGTCCATCTGGCAAGCAACATCTCCATCAAACCCTAGCATGACGTCATCATAAACAAAACTCAACGTCTAAGGTGTGAAGGATGGCGTCCATGGTGGAGGAGGGTGTACATCATATTTGCATGTTGTCCAAGCCAAACCAATTGCAACGTCCATCAAATGGCTAGGTAATGTGTGGGTGCACAGTCCAAAGTATGGGGCTCCTGCCCATAAGTGTTCCATCATGACCATATCTGTCAAAATCAAGCCCATCGGTCCATTGTCCAAGGTCCAAAAGATATGAGAGCCTATATCTGAGTATGTCAAATCACCAAGTGACTCAACGTTTTTCATCACACATGGCATATCCTGTAAAAAGATGCACAACGTCCTGGTGAAAGCATGGGACTCCCTTCAAAACCCATGTTAGGGGCATCCAAATCAAATCAAAGCATGGAATCAAGTAAAACCAATGTTCATAAGGTACAAGACCCCTTAGATCATACATAGTAAGTTGTTACTTAAGATATAAGCCATATAAACAGTTCACATCAAGTATCCCCTTTAACCTTCACATTAAATCAAGACTTAATGCAAGTTGGCAAGTTTGGATATTGGAGGGTTATCAAAAGACCCTATTAGGTGTGCCAACCAAAGCAAGAAAGAAAAGGCCCAAGTAGAGGGATATGTCCTGGGAGTAAGCAGGAAAGAAAAGAACCCTTTCAAGAATAAGTGTGATGTGAAACGGATTGGGCTTACTTCATGGCTATGAGGTCATCTGGTCCATTTGTATGAGTGCCTTTGTGGAGGATGTGCTTTCTCTTGAGTTACCACTTTCTAGGCGCTATGTTTTTCCAACCCCTTAGTCTGCCTTTTTATTAGTCCAACTTCAACCAATGATTCTCATTCACATGCTTACTATATTAAGTGCAACACTCTATATGAAAGAAGGACTAATGTACCTCATGGTGATTCTTGGCTTACCATCTCCAAATACTATGTTGACTAGATGTGATGAGCTTGGCTGATCTAGAATAGAAGAGGAAAATTTGAGGGGGGTTGTTGGGCTGCCATAGGTGGACATGTTGATCATCATCATCAACATGATCATTGTCTTCATTGTGGGCCATGAGACATGATCTCCTCTAGTTACCGCTAGGCATGGAGGGCTAACAAGTCCTTTATTTCCTTATTGAGTTAAAGTTCAAAAGCTCAAGTGAAATCCTGTGTAATTGAGAGGGAAGTCCATTGTCACCTCACCAACCCTCTTTTACTTCGAGCCAGCTCTTCTTCGAATCAAGGGGGTTTCCCTGGATTAAGATTTGCTAGGACATAGGGTAAGGAAGCTCAATGTGGAGTGAAGTCCAAGCAAAATGAGTTTGGGTAGCTTTAGAGTATTGAAGAAGGCAATTGGAGGTTTGAGGGTTAGTGTCTTTTCATTGAGCATATGGAGTCAATGTCGCGCTTCAATGGAGGTCAAGGGAAAAAGAACACCTGAAGGCCTATCCTAGGATTATCCCCTCATAATCCTAGGTCAACCTTCTAAGAGAGAAAACCTTAGAGTTTATCCCCTCATAAACCCTAGGTGTCGTCCTATTTCTCCAAGAGATTCTAGCACAAGATCAAGAGAAGTAGGTTTTAAACCCTAGGGGGATAGCCACTCCTAACCCTTAGAACTAAACCCTAGCCAAGGTAAACCTTAAGGGGATAGCCACTCCTAACCCTTAGGGCAAACCTTGAATGTCTCAATGAATTAAGATGGATAAAACAAGGGAAGGGGATGACCACTGTCAATCTTTCCTTAGGGTTTCAAGTATACATGATAGCATCCACTTATTACCACTCTAATAAAGAATCCACCAAATGTATTGAGACAAAAAATTTAAGCTTGGGATAGAACACTTACTATACTAAGTTGTTATGCATGAGAAACCCCAATTTCATGAAACATCCACCAAAACAAGAGAAAACATCCACTAGATCAATCTTCCAAAAAATGCATCCAAGTACAATACAAGATGCTTCAACAAAATTTCAGAAATTTCAGACCTCTCAAGGGAAAAATCCCTCAAGTTGATGCGTTCAAATGAGAGGAAGTGGCACTCTATTTATAGAGGGGAAGGCTCAATTTCCTCTTACAATAAAATATTATTTTCTAAGCTAAAATCCCCTATACTAGCCTATGGAGGGGCAAAAGGCCCTCTTCAACAATTAAATAATCCTAAAATAATACAATTTTGGGGCATTCATGCCACATGTACAAAATTAAGTGGCAGAACCCCTCCCAATGGTGACCCATTCTCATAAATGAAGGGAAAAGTGGGGGTGTTGCTGCAGCATCCAGCCTCCAAGGGCCCTTCAATGTGTAATGATTCCGCAATGAAACCTTTCAAAGTGGGCACACAAACCCCCAAGGGGTATGACCTTTCCTCCAAGAATGTCTTCTAAGCCACTTAGTGTCCTCCAAAGGTGGGC
>ML777296.1:373452-392805 GCA_009831015.1 Picea engelmannii | reverse complement strand
TGAAAAGGCAATAAGATTCCTTAAGCCTCTCGAACACGTGCCTTTCATTTTTAAAGGCTGGAACAAATATGGATATAAACATTTTCATCCCTTTGTCAAAACTGATTTCTTTCAGCGGTGGAAGATTCCCTTGATTGTGACCTGTAATTGTGTTCTCCATACATTCTTGGAAACCCACGTGCTGGAACATTTTTTGTCTCACTGGTCTCTCTCCTCCAATAATTTGAGGGAGATCTTGACCGATATGAATTTATTTGTTGATCTGCATGTCTACTACCGTAATAGTTTGGGGGCCTCATACTACATGCAGAATCAGTTTGAGTATGGCCAGCCAAGATTTTACTAGAGGTAAACCTATCAGCCAATTTGGCTTGCTCTTCAAGACTATATAAGTTGGCTGGGCCGTTTTCTTCCTTGAGCTGTCCACTTGTCCCGCGAATTACAATATGTGACTCAGTCTATACTTGGTTCTCCATTTGTGGCAACTTCAACTACCTCTTCTCTCATGTCTTGTTGAAGCCCTCCTTCATTCTTAAGGGAACTCTGGTAAAATTTCTTGTTGCTACCACAAATACATTCGCACCAGAATTCACGCTCAGAAGCCAGATCTGCTGGTGCAAGATCTGCAAGGGCGTTGGATCTTTGGGTAACACACCCATGCTTTAAGATGAGTTCACATGGTACCTACCTCTCACATAGTCTCCGTAGGATGTTAATAGAGCCAACCACGGTCTTATATAGGATCTCTTGCATAAGAGTTTCGCTTGCCCAAGTTGAACCTATGAGACATTTTAGTGACTTTTACATGCTCCGCATTGGACTTAGTAGAGTCATTGGCACAAACATACCCATAGGAGATGTTGGGAGTTATTATATTTGACTTGGTGTATGACTAGTCATATATAATGTTGGAAATCTTAATGGAAAAACATACTTGCCTCCGACAATAAAACAATTTGTATTGACTAACTTGTTTGTTCCTTGCATGATGGAAAGTGAGGATATCTAGGACATTTGGTAGTAACTTGGACATTGAAGGACCTTGTTGTTCATCTAGTCTCTAGTGCTTGCTGTTTTAGAGCTGCTATTAAGTTCTTTCCAATTTACTAGACAATAATAGCATAAGCAGGATCATTGAGAGAGACACAATCACAAGGTACACCACATTTTATCCTGGGAATCTTTCATGGGGGAGAAAACCCAACAAAAACTTCCTTAATATAGATTGTCAATAAAATGCTAAGAATATCCTAAGTGCAACTTCCTTCAAACTTGCACACTAGATGAGTGACTTAAGTGAGTGAGACAATGAGGCGCTAACCTCTCTTATTTATACTAGTTGAGGAGCGCCAGGGTTGTGTCTTTTCATCAAGCAGGGCCAACTTCTCCAACTAGTGGCTAAAACCACTTTAATTGGCCCTAGGGACTAACTTCTCAATTAGCATCATTTGATTAGGGTTTGACCAATCCACAAAAGGGGATTTGGTCATACATAAGTCTCGACATGATCAATCCATAAAAGGGGATTGATCTACATGATAATAACTCAATTATAATTAGAATATTCTTCGCAGTGACAATATTTCAACACTCTCCCTTAATAAGAAGGGTATTCTGCAATACAACATCATTAGGAGAGAGAGAGAGGGTAGCAATATCATCAACATCTGGAACATTGACTATATAAATCATCATAATTTTTTTCTTCATCATCAATAACATCATTTTTCACAACATGGAGCTGGAGTAGCATCATCATCATCTGCATCAACATCAATTAGCATAATGCTAAGGCAACAACATCAACACCATCATTAATAACATGAGGTTAGTATAACATCATCAACAACAACACAAGACTGATACATCATCATCAACAACGACACGAGGCTAAAACAACATCATCATCAATGACACGAGGTTGGAACAACATCATCATCAACAACACAAGGCTGGAACAACATCATCAACAATAACATAAGGTTGGAACAACAACATCATCAAAAACACAAGGCTGGAACAAAAACATCTTCAGCACGAGACTGATATAACATCATCAACATCATATAGCAACATAATGAGGCAGCTCTAACAACAAAATTTTGTGGTACTTTGATAGTCCCTAGGGATCTTACCAGGAATCATAAGATTCCCTAGGATATAAAATCCTAACAGAGCTACCACTACTGAACATAGTTGGCATATACATGCACAGGTACTCTGACAGACTGTCCTTACCGGAACTTCGGGATTTGTCCAGGGATGATTAGTCCCCTAGGATATAAAATCCTAAGTGACCTACCAGTTGTTGGTCAGGATACCATAGTATCATCAACATCACTCCCCCTTTCAAGGGAGGTCCTATCAGACTATACCCAGCTTGTCTCGAAAGTATTCAAACCTTACATGAGACAGAGGCTTGGTCAACACATCTGCAACCTGCTCATATGTGCCAACATATTGGAGCTTTACAACTTCTCTTTGCACCATATCACGAATGTAGTGATACTAGATTTTTATGTGCTTCGACTTGTCATGGAACATAGGGTTCTCCTTCATCTTTATGAAACTCTAGTTATCACATAGAATCACGGTTTCTTCCATCTCCAGATCAAATAGACCTGTCAACAACTTTCAAAGCCATATGGCTTCACAACTGGCAGAACACGCTGCAATGTATTCTTCTTGTGTCGTGTTGAGAGCAATACTGGATTGCTTCCTACTCTTCCATGAAGTCATGTTTGGCTCCAGACTGAAACAACATCCTGAAGTGCTCTTTCTGTTAGAAACACTTCCATCCCAATCTGAATCAGTATAACCAGTCAATTTGAAGTCATGATCTCCACTATAACAGAGACCAAAATCCAATGTACCCTTAAAGTATCTCATCACATGTTTAGCAACAACGAGGTGAACACGTCTGGGCTCTACCAGATACTGACTCAAGGTGTTCACAACAAAACATATATCTAGCTTGGTATTTGTCAAATACATCAATGATCCAATGATTTATTTGTATAGTGCAGCATCAACCAATTCTGGTTTAGTATCAACCAAGAGCCTCAACTTTGTTTCCATGGGTGTATTCATGGATTTGCATTCCAACATATCAAACCTCTTTAGTATTTCAAGTGCATACTTCCCTTGGTTAAGGAAGATCTTCTCTAGGCTCTGCCAAACTTCAAGACCTAAGAAATAATGGATCAGACCTAGGTATTTGATCTCAAATTCTACAACGAGATTCTTCTTACAGTCAGTGATGAGATTTTCTTCTCCAGTTAAGAATAAGTTATCCACATACAACAACAATATAACTGGCTCATCATTCATAACCTTGAAGTAAAGGTTAGAATCAACTTTATTTTTGGTAAAGCCCAAGCTTGTCAGAAAACTGTCAATTCTACCATACCAAGCTCTAGGAGCTTGCTTCAATCCGTAGAGAACCTTCTTCAACCTGCAGACATGAGTCTTTTTATATTCAACTTCAAACCCTTGAGGTTATTCTATATACACTTCTTTTTCAATAACACCATTTAAGAAGGTTGTTTTCACATCCACTTGGTGTAACTTCCACTTCATCTTGGCTGCAAGAGCTATAATTGTTCTGATAGAAGTGTATCTCACTACAGGATGAAACGTTTCTTCATAATCAATGCCTTATTTTAGAGAAAAGACATGATCTACAAACCTTGCTTTATGTTTTTCAATACTTCCAACTACAACATGTTTTATCCTGTATAACCATTTGAAAGATACCACATCTTTGTTCTTTGGTTTGGGAACTATTTCTCATACATCATTCCTTATAATGGATTGGTATTCTTTTGTCATGTCATCTTCCCATTCTTTCTTCTAAATGACTTCTTCAAAGAAAGTAGGATCATTTTCTACGAGATCACACATCAAAGCCATGTAACTGGAGAATGGCTTAGGTTTCTTGATTTGTCTCATGGTTCCTTTTGGGGAACCATACTTCTCTCCATCTTGAATAAGCTCTCTTTCCCAAGATGGCTTTCTCTTGTGAGAGTTCGTCAATTGGGGAGGTTATTGGGATTCTATCATATCATGATCTTCTGGAATCTCATCATCGGGGGTATTTGTAACTTCCCTCACCGGTTCTGCAACTTTGGGAGCTACATGCTCTTCTTCATATACTTCTTCAAGTTGGCATCTCCTTGATTTCTTGAGTGTTACATATTCATCAAAGGTTACATCTCTGTTGATCTCAATATGACCGTAACCTGGTATGTAAATTTTGAAGGCCTTAGAGACCTCACAATATCCAACAAATATTCCCTTCTTTCCCAAAGGGTCCAGCTTGGTTCTCCTTTCTTTCAGAATGTGTAAAAACACTGGACAACCAAATATATTGAGATGACTTACTTTTGACTTGTTTCCGGAGAACATTTCTTCAGGGGTTTTGAATCCAAGTGCACTATGGGATAATATGTTTTGGACATACATTGTTGTTCTTGCTGCTTCAACCCATAAGTGCATTGGAAGATCTCGATCATGGATCATAGTCTTCACTTCTTCCATTGTAGTTCTATTATTTCTTTCTGCTACACCATTTTGTTGAGGATTGTAGGGAGTGGTGAGCTCCCTCTTAATCCCGACATCTCTGCAAAATCTTACAATTTTTTTTAAGGTGTATTCTCCTCCATTATCTGACCCGAGTATCTTGATTTTTCTTTCAGAGATATTCTCTATCAAGCCTTTGAATTCCTTGAATTTTCCAAACACTTCATCTTTTGATTTCAAGAAGTAAACCCAAGTCTTGTGAGAATAATCATCAATAAATGACACATAGTATACATACCCACTAAGAGAGGTTTATGGCATTGGCCCACATACATCTGAGTGGATGAGATCCAAGATTCCTTCTTCTTTACTATCGCTCTTCAGAAAATGATTCTTTATGTTCTTTCCTTTTCCACATCCCTTGCACACACCTTCATGATCAACCTTGAATTCTGGTAGATCTGTCACTACCTTTCTTACATATGGTAAGGCTTTGTAGTTGATGCAAGCTAGTATTCTATGCCAAAGTTCACATGGACTCTTAGTGGAGTGAGTCAAGGCTGCATTTGAGTGACCTTTTAATTTATATAGGCCACCTTCTTCTGTTCCAATAGAAATTGCATATTCTATGGTTTTTCCTTTATGCCACATAAAGACTTCACCATATATGAATGCAACCCTCAAACCTTTCTTATCTAAAGATGATATAGAAAGTAAGTTCTTTTTCAACCCTGGTACATAGAGTACATACTTCATCTTCATTGGGGTCCGTGAATCAAGTTTGTAAGTGGATTCTCCCACTCCTTTGGTAGGGTACTGGTAATCATCTCCAAGTGTAACTTTCTGGGGAAAGTTATTTTCCTTAAGGCTATAAAGAATGTCTCTCTAACTTTTCATGTGCTTAGAAGCACCACAATCTATGATCCAAGTGTCCTCTCTAGGTGACATAGATCCTGAGAGGGCAAAGAATAAAACATTGGCTTCAATCTTTTCTTTAATCATCTTTGTGGGTGGCTTCAATTGCATGGGCATGGTGTATTTTGTTATTTCTCTTCTTGTATTCTTCTCTTCTGGTTGGAAAATTCATATCAATATGTCCCATTTTATCACAATGATAACATTGTTAAGAGGATAAATATTTTTCTCTTCTTTGAGCTTTATGAAACTTTTGGAATCTCCTTGGAGGGTGAGATTCCTTATGGAAATGGGTGAATCTCTTTGGGGAGTGAGATTCCTTATGTAGGTGGGTCTCCTTCTAGAAGTGAGACCTTTTCTTTCCTCCTTTAGCATGAGCATCTAGGGCTTCCTCTTCATCCCTTAGTAGTACTTCTTCTTAGTTAGCTACTCTTTCTTCTTCTTGAACACATTCTTCCCAAAGATTGTCAAATTAGAGTTTCTCCTTTCTTGCACATAAAGTTTGAATGAAGGCATCCCAAGGTCTTGTGAGACCATTAAGATTTTTCATTATGAGTTCATATTCATCTAGGTTGTCCACAATTGCTTCTAGTTGTTCCTTAAATTGAGAAACCCTAGAGAAATAGTCATGAACGATTTCTCCTTTCTGCATATTTGTATTCTTGAGTTGGGTTCTCAAATTCATCTTCAAGTTGATATTCCTTCCTTCATACATTTTGGTTAGGGAATCAAACATTTATTTTGGAGTATTCTTAGAAGACACTTGAGGGATGAAGTGATCTTTAATAGAGTCTGCAATGATTCTTTTGTCTCTAACCATATCCTTCTGGTACTTTTCTTTGGCTGCAGCTTCTGCGGGTTCCGGTACATTTTCCTTTATGAATTTTGCAAGGTCATTATCTTAAGAATGAGAGCAATCCTATACTTCCAAGAACAAAAGTTTTCCACACCTTCTAACTTGTCAACAAGCTTAGTGCTTGCAGACATCTTGACCTGGAGCTGGGAAAATGACCTAAAATTAAAAGTACTCAGAAATTGAATCTGAACTTACCAGGAGGTACATTAGGCTGAGGTGAGTAGGCTGGTGCAGTCTCTTTTCAAAAAATCCAAATTTTACCCTTTGAAAATTGACCTGCGCAAATATGGATTGGTACTTCTTGTATTGGTTCTAGTTTCCTGGTTTTCTGGTACCAGTGAAAACTAGGGTTTCACTTTCCGGAGGCTTTGGCCATTGAAAAGGTGCACTCAATATGCTAATGAGTTCGCTAGGCTAGGGCACACTTCGTTAGATGGTTTTTAGGCTGAAATTCCTTTCCAACAAAAAACCCTAATTTTCTTGTACGACAATAGTGACATTTGTGGTTACCCAGTGAAATGTGCTCTATTTAGTCAAGCTTTGATACCATGTTAAATTTAGAGCTTCTATTAAGTTATTTTCAATTTACTAGACAATAATAGCATAAGAAGGATCACTAAGAGAAACACAATCACAAGGTACACAACATTTTATCCCAGGAAACCCTCATGGGGGAGAAAACCCAACAAAAACTTCCTTAATATAGATTTCCAATACAATGCCAAGATAAAAGACCAAACACTAGAGAATATCCAAGACTGAGCAATGCACCTCTTTCTTCTCTTTCTTCTAACTATAATTTCCTTCAAACTTGAGCACTAGATGAGTGACTTGAGTGAGTGAGAGAATGAGGCACTAACCTCTCTTATTTATACTAGCTGAGGAGCACTAGGGTTGTGTCTTTTCATCAAGCAGGGACAACTTCTCCAACTAGTGGCTAAAACCAGTTTAATTAGCCCTAGGGTTGACTTCTCAGTTAACATCATTTGATTAGGGTTTGACCAATCCACAAAAGGGGATTTGGTCATACATAAGTCCTGACATGATCAATCCACAAAAGGGTGTTGATCTACATGATAATAACTCAATTATAATTAGAATATTCTTTGCAGTTATAATATTTCAACACTTTCTTGGGTACACCCATGGGTTACAAACATCAAAACTAAATTCCTCCTCCTTTTTCTCTTCGGCTGATAACATATGCCCCTTTCCCCTAAGGATATAATTTTTATGAAAGTCACCTTAGACACATTATGTAGGTCACATAATAGCCTCAAGTTACCAAGGATATCCAAATAGTCAACATCAACACTCTACCTCAACTTGTCACCCATAGTTTAATGTAGGTACGATTCACTACCCTTTTACCCTCTTTTTTTTGTCCAAGGAGAAATTTGTGAAGAAACCCAAGGGATTATTCCCTTCATTTGTCCATGACGTCCCTAGTAAACCCATTAGAGTAGACTAGTGCTCCTCACCTAGGGCGATTTGAACTTGGCACCTATTGGCACAAAACTTGCAAAATGCCTAGTAACATTGACAACAACTGGTTGAGCTAACCCCTTGGGATGTTTTTACCTTGTTTTATGTCATCTTTGTTGTTTATTTACTTCAATACTATTTTCTTGTTTACACTAGCATTTCTCACTTGTCTAATGGTCAATTAGATATAGGCATTAATAAAGTAATTTCATCTTTAGGTTATTTTATGCTTTTAAGTGTTATTTCCCTTTAGTTTGTTTCTTATTCTATCTATCCCACATTCATAAAGTGGATTGAATCGACTAGCTTGTAACCCTATCTATAAGTAAGCTTTAGCTACTCTTCTTATTAATGCAATACAAATAACTCTTTCAAGTGATGTTGGTTTATTTGTGTTTGATTTTCATGATATGGTATCAGAGCTCAGTTAGAGCCAGAGTCTGTGAGGGCGTGAAGACCTAGGGATTGTTGCCGGTAGAGATGGATTGAGGGATCGCCAATGTAGCATATTGAAGAGTCATAAGGGTTATGTTGAAATGATTTATCAATTCGTTTTAATTTTTGATTGAAGTAAAGTCAATATTTTTAAGGGTACCTTGCAATTGTGGTTCCAGAAAAGAAAAAAAGGAGATTTAAAAAAAAATCATAAGACTCAATTGGACGATAGTATGATCATCATACAACCACTAAAGCTTAGTTTTCAACTGTACAGAAAGCTAACAAAGTTGTACATCTATGAATCCATACAAATAAATGACCAAAAATGAGTCTAGCCTGTACGTGTGGATTTCAGACCTGTATAGACCTATACAATGTTGCCAAGAAGAAATTTCGAGTCACCAAATGAAATTTTGACTGTTTGGACCTCAAAAATTGATTGTATGGATGCATTACAACTAATTTGCAGTGACAATTCCAAAGTTTTTTGACAATACAAATCAATTGGAAGCAGATTTAAACTATTCTTTCCTACATTGCTGCCTAGATTTGCAGACCTGGAAGTTTTAGCTGTTGTTTCAGTGTTTTTTAGTAGATCCCAAGAGAAATTAATTGTTTTGGTGTTGTTTGTTAGTAAATCTGTGTGATTTGGTGTTATTTTTTAGTAGATATGTTAAAATCTAAACTTCTTGCGGCATGCCCCATTTTTAGTTGGCATCATTGTTGCCTAAACACTTCCATTGTCTCCTCATACCTTGGTTGTGGAGTCTCATTTCCCTTGTTTTTATATTTTGGATCCTCACTTGTGCTTGTCGCTACAAGAACTAATCCTATCTTGGCTATGACTCTATGAGAATTCCTTCTTTGTTTTCTCTCTTTTGGAAGGGAGTCCACCACTGTAACATGTTGCTCCCTCCTTTTATTTGTAATTTTGTATGCATTTGGATGATGGAGAAAGTCTTTGGTATTATTGTTATTAATGTTTTGCATCCTTCACTCAAATAGGTATTACATGCATGTTTGGATTTTCTTATCATTGTTAATTTCCTAGTGAAATTTACAACTTCACTTTGTCATGCCTCATCCATGGTGGCTTTGTTAGTTTTTGTAGCTTAGAGGTACTTTTTCATTGGCGATGCCCAACATGCAGAAGTGATCGAGCAAATGCCTCTCTCTAGTTACTTGAGTTTATAAAGTGATTTTATAAAGTTAAGTTGGGTCTTTTAATATTTAATGGTTAAAAGTGACTTTATGAAGTTTGGGTCACTTAAGTGATCTAAGTGAACTCAACAAAAGATTAAGTCACAATCATTGATATCCAAAGGGAAATATTTAATCTTGACCATCTATCTCTTTGGAGATATAGGGTTAGGGTAGTTGCTCATTAATGAGTTAATAAAAGATGGGGTGCACTTTTCAAGGAGAGGTTGAGAGGAATGTGAAGAAGCACACTTTCCAAGAAAGATTGAGCCGAAAGGAAATAGAGGAGTAACAAAGAGGATTGGAATGCATCCCAAGGAGAATTATCAACATTTAATACATGTCCGTACAACATTAAAGAAGGATTGTACAATACAAATTTGTTGGGTTGTACAACTAGTTTTATGCACTGAAATGGAGGAAACCATAGAACAAAAGTTTGACATGATTTTCAAGGTTTTTAGCAAACAAAAATCCATATAAAAAAGAACAATGGTTGTGCACAAAAATCAAGGTTTTACTGCTGCCAAAAAATATTGTACAATACACTCATAGAGTAGAAATCTAGGCACAAATTTTGAGGCAGAAATCAAGTTTAGTTTCTAAAGGTCTTTGACATAGTTTTCAAGGTGGATTGTTGTAACAATTTATGAGATAAGTGATATGTATTTAATGCTGATAATGTTGTTGTTGTAAACTTAGAATTTTTCATGCAAACTCAATAAAGGAATCTCTCATTGGATGGATTTCCCTTTGGGTTTTTTCCAGGGGCATTGCCTAGAAATGTTTATGTCAAATGTGTGAAAGAATGTTGTCTATTATTCATTTATTTCCTTTGTTGATTTTCAGAATGCTTAGCCATTTGTATTTTTGCTCATAGTTCAAGTTTAATGCATGTGTTAACCTGCTTATTGTTGAATGACTATTGGAGGTTGAAATCTAATTATTTACTAAGTGTTTGTCTAGTATTTTTCAACATGGTATTAGAGCTTGGGATCTGAGTTTTAGTGTATAGAGTTTGGCACTTGAGTAGAAGTGATTTGCAAGGGTTTTTGCTTGGAAGAAGAAGGGAAAAATGGTCTTTGCTTGTTGGACAAGGACAACCTCCAGTCTCAGGTATAAGGATAGGTTGGAGGGGATCTCCAACTACCTGCAGTGGAAGGTAAAGATTGCAACTGTTCTCATGGGGAACAAGTTATGGACGTTTGTGAGTACCACTGTGACAATACCTTCGTCAGATCCCATTACCCTAGAAGATTTGTAACAAAAACAACAATTAATGCTCAGAAACACCACAATTTACCATGAAAAGCAAGCATTTAACTAATAGAATATTGTCCAATTGTTAGAGGTGATTTCTGAACAAGTTAATCCACTTATAATTAGGTGTATGCAGCAAAGTAAAACAATTTTCAATGGTTGTAGCAAACTTTTGTAAGAACAACAATAATTATTGTGAGTTTTTTCTAGGGTTAGAGTTAGTAAAGTTAGTAGAACACTTGAGAGATTAATAAAAGTGATTTTACCAACTACTTTCACCACAATGTTATTTCTATATCAGCGTCATTTTCATTCTAGGGCATATGTAGTCTCAAATGCATCCAAAATTGAAGATTGATCTAATTGAAACCAATAGGTAGCGTCTAAGTCCTAAGGTGCATGCACATTTGGGTCTTAGGATTTAGATTTTGAGGAAAATGATATCTAGGGTGCAAACACATTTGGACCCTAGATATCGTTTCTCCCTTCTTGTAGCTTCATTTAGGTCAAATATCAATTGTGTAGGGCTAGAATCCTAAAGTACTATCACTTTAGGGCTTTAGGCTTCCAACCCTAGAAAGGTTGTTTCACCAACTTGGACAAATAAAACTTTGTGAGGGGAATAAACACTTATGTTCCCCTCTTAGAGTTTCATCAAAACAATACTTCTTGCAACAAAATAGCAATTTCACCATTTACATTAACAAAATACCATAGGATTGCAAAAAAATACTTAATTTATCCAAGAAACCAAGAGCACAAAACCCTAATTGCATAAATATCCATCCAAAATCAACAAAAGTATCCACAATAGACCTTCTCCAAGCATAGCGTATAATATAAGAGACCAAGAATGGTTGAAATAGAAAAAATGATAGAAGTGTTACCCCACAAAGGTGAGGAGTGATGATGAGAAACAAAAAGGCTAGTGCTAGCCTTCTTGTATGAGGCTAGCCTAGCTAATTTGTCTAGAAACATAACATAACATTCAATTAAATTGGGGTATACCTCTGATTTATCCTTTACAAATGCTAAAATGAAAAATATACATCAATAACGGCCACACGTGTGTGACAAATAGCCCTCTTAGGAAAAGAGGAGGCCTCCTAAGGCCACATGGAACCAATCCAAGGTGAGGTGAATGTCAATGAAGTGTCTCTTGACCATGGCCCTGCCAAATCATCATTGGTACCCCAACCATCCACCAAACCCTAGCTCCATCAAACCCTAAAAGATGATGTCATCATCAAATGAGGGCCAACATCTAGGATCCAAGGTGTTGCATCTAGGTTGGAGGGAGTTGCATCTAGTCTCTGCAAGGTATTTGGTTGTTTGTTGCTGCAACATCCCTAATCTAATGGATAATAAGCTTTGGGGTACTCTGCCCATCCTATGGGATTCCAACCCATCTGTGCACCATCATGACTAAAGCTTCTCAAACCAATCCCATCTGTCCATTGTTTAAGGTTCCAAGGATGTGAGAGATGATGTTTGAGGGTGGTGAGTCACTAGATGACCCACTGCTCTGCATCAAACATGCCAAAGTCCTACAATAAAAGGTATAATGTTCTGGGTACAAGCATAGGAAATCCCTCAAATAACCATGACAGGGCCATCCAAAAAAAACCAGAGTATAAGACAAGGTTATCCAAGGTTGACAAGAAATATTAGTCCTTAAAACATGCAAAGTAAGTTGTAATTTAAGATATAATCCATGTAAACAATTCACCTTAGTATCCCCTTCAAGCATCACACCAACCCAAAACCCCATGTGAGTTGGAAAGTTTAAATATGGGAGGACCTTCATCCAACCCTATTAGGTCTTCCAACCTAGACAGGAAATAAAAGACTCAGGTAGAAGAATAGATCTCGATGGAAGCAGGAAAGAAAGAAACCCTTCAAGAGTAAGTGTAGTAGTGATATGGTTTTAGGGATTACTTCATGGCTTATGGTGTCATCGAATCCATTTCTATGAGTGCCTTTGTAGAGGGATCTATTTCCTACTTGAGATACTATTTCCTCGATAAGTTTTGCATTTTGAACCCCTTAATTTTCCTTTTGATACCCACTTATCATTTAGAATTCCCCTTTAAAAGGTTTCAAGCTTCATTCCTTCATTTTTTACTAGGATATAGTCCTTTGTAATTTGGTGCATTCATTCACATCCAGAAAATGAGATCACCATTAGAGGGGGTAGAGCTCAAGTTGGCATGAGGATTTTATGGTGGCCTTATCATTTATATCATAACATAGATATATGGAGCAACTACACCAAACTTTGGGCCTTCATCCCTTTCTTCTCATAAGAGAATGGACCATGGCCCATTATTGAAGTTCAATACACTATGAGAGGATCTAGTATGGAAAGTGTTTAGTATGGAATGGAATAGAACATTACTCGTGTGAGGGCCCCCCAATACTACCCCTTTTCCCTAGGCTTCGACAACATGGGACTAGGTCATAAAAGTTGACCACCAAGGTGAAACAAGGAAACTGACACAATTTTCAAGTTGGTGATCCATTATCCAACTTCAACCAAATATCCTCATCCACATGCCCAAGAAATTAAGAACAACACTTTTTAGGAAAGGACTAACATACCTCATGGTGATGCTAGCTTACCATGTCCCATATACGAGGTTGCTTGGATGTGATGAGACTTGGTTGACCTGTAGTTGTAAAGGTAAATGAGGGGGGTGGATGGGTTTCCATCCATGGACATGTTGATCATCATCATGGTTGGGATAATTGTCTCCATATTGGGCCATGGGACATGATCTCCTCTAGTTACCCCCAGACATGGGGGGGTAATGGGTTTGTTGTCATCCTTGTACACATCTACTAACATGGATAAGTATCCAACCCAATTGGTGATTCCTTAGAGGCACAAGCCTAATTCTGGACCCATTTTCATGTCAATCTAGACCTCTCCTGTCTAGGCTCACTCCTAGGGAAGCTAAGGGGGGTATAACCTACTTTACTAAGTTAAGTTTTAATAAATGATCTAGGAGTTAATTTAGTTTTTATTAGGGAGACCCAACCCAATTACAAGAAAACAATGAAAATGCAATTCCTTTAATGATGTGCAATCCTTTTCCTTACAATACAATAAAATAGACCAGTGCCTAAAAGATATTGAAAGTTTTATTATTGAGATGAAAAATTAAATAAATATCTACAACATGGAATAATACATGAAATATCTACACAATAAATTAGATAGTGAAATACTTTGAGCTTTAGACAATTATTTCCAAATGAACAAAGAGTGCTTTCAACAAAAAATAAATAATCTCTAATACCTGTAAATATTCACAATGAAAGAAAGTGCTTGAAAGAGAATAAATTAGAACATGAGATTGCTTGGAAAGTAAATCACATAGAAAGTAAATTGCTTGAAATGTAAAATTGCACAACTTTGAAAAAGTGAGATTGTTTTGAATGTAAATAGCTAAACTTGAAGTGCAATGTTGTGAATGTAGTTGTTTGATTTTAATAAGTTTTAAGTATCTGTTGAATTAGGGGGATTAAAGTGTGATAGATACAAGCCTAGACTACATGACTACCCCAAATTGTTATCCCCTCAACCAAAGGGAATTGTTGGGTGCTCAAGAAGAAGGACAAACAAGGTCCTTCCCTATCTCCACGGGTCAAATACAGAATGCTTGGGCACTCAAGAAAGGAGGACACGTAGTGCCACGAATCCGTCCCCGATTTCAACCCCTTGTAACCTCCCAAGTCACCCTTTTTGGTGGTGGAAACAATAACAATTGGATTCCTAATTAAACTAAACTCCAATCATTTTCCCTTTCTTAGTGACCCAATATCCACTAAGTGGAAAGGGGAGGGAATATGAGGCAGAGGTAGAGCACAAATACGATTACTTTGCAATAAATTGAAATATTGGACAATCCTTAACAATATTGAAAGGATGGCTAAGGCCAATCTCTTTACAAGGTGTGTGAAAAATAAATAATTTAAATGACTTGGAAAATTAAAAAGCAACCCCACAACTATGGCACAAGTGGAGGACAAGCCTACTGTTTTTTCCAAGGTGGGTATAATGAAAGAATTTAAATAACTTGGAAATCAAAGACCAACCCCACAACAATGGCACAAGTGGAGGACAAGCCTACCATTTTGGACAAGGTGGGTGTAATAAAAGAAATGAAAGAAAATAAATTTAAACCTAGCCTTGAGGATTTTGCAAGGATGGATTAGGCCAATCTCTTTGCAAGGTGTGGACAATATTTTCTAACTAATTACAATATCAAATTTTTATATTTATTTGTGAGAAGGCAAGCCCAATACACTCTCTTGTGTTTCTTACAATGCTTTAGAATAAGAGATATGAAAGGGGACTTGGTATCCCAACTTTAGGATGATTTTTGAATGTTTTGGGGGCCCAAAACAAGTAGCACCTCCCCTTTTCTTGGTGAAAATCTGAAAAAACCAGCAAGCTAAACTTGCTTGAAAATGCTACACACCACTTAAGAAAAAGATTAATTTATGTTAGCACATAAAAACATAATTTTATATGTTAAAATATGAGCATAAAAGTGAATTTTTTTGTGACTATTTTAGATCATAAAAATTCTTATAAATGAGAGAAAAGGACGGAAATAAGAAAATGAAAATAGTAGAAGCCTTGGATGATTGAATGAGTGAGTTTCTCGCTCTGAAAATCACTCCTTCTATCCTTTAGTGACCTACAAACAAGTATTCTCTTGCTAAAAAAGACAACAAGGAGGTGAGAGCATCTAAAAATCTTGAAAAATACTTTCCAAACTTGAAATTAACTACCGCAAAAACTAATAGTAATACTACTACCAATCACTCCCAAGCAAAATACTTTTCTTGGGTCTCCAAGTTAAACTAGTGAAAGAAAAAATATACAAGAAATAAAATGTAGCTATATCACCTCAGAAGAACACCATGAAGATAACTAAGAAGACTCCCAATTAACACAAGAGATCCTCCAAAGCTTCCTTTATTCTCCACAAAATGTTGCTACAAATACTTGTAGCAAGATTTACAATGAGAGAATGAGAGAGAGAGAAAAGAATGGGATAAATTTTGGAATAATAGAATTTCAATGAAAAATGATGAAGAAATGAGGAGTGGAGACATTCTTTTATAGTTGAGAGAGACGTAAGACCCCTCTTGGATGGCATCCAACTGTCACACTTCTAAGGGAGGGAGGTCTCTTGAAGGGGGGCACACTTTTCGGGTTTAGTGAGTGGGTGAGGCATGATGGGTGAGTGGGGAAGGAGGAAAACACCTTTCCCAATCACCAAACATATAGTTAGGGTCAAAGGGGGATATACTTTTGGTTTTGTCCCCCCTCTTGGTTTATTTTTAATTTCCTATGTGTTCATGAGCAAGGGGGGCAGCCCTCTTCTTAGGGAATGACCATTTGAGGTTGTCGGGTTAGTAAGGGGAAATAAATTAGGAATCCTTTTCCCACTCTCTCTCATGACTTTAGTCATTTTTACAAAATTTGGCTATTCTAATTTAGCCAATTATTTGTTGATTTTTTACTGACTTGGACTCCATATGGACAATGACCTAGCAAAATTTGTCCAATTGAGCTGAGACTTGGTCCAAGGGTGTAGGGGATCATAGAACGTTTGATTTTAGTAATAATACCCCTATAAAACACCCCCAAGAACCAGTTTTTACATTTTACATAAAAAATAATTAAAAATTCCCAGTTTGTCAAAATTTTAATTATTTAAAAAATACTATCAAAACTTAACAAAATTTCGCAAGACTCTAGGAGATTTCTAGAATGGTCATTTAAAAAACTTATAAACCTTATTTATCCATTGGGCTCGATCATTAGAAAACCTTTCACCACTTTGGAGGATTTATGTGAGTGAAAAATTCAAGGATAATTAAAATTGCAGTTAAGAAAGATTAATTACCCGATGAAAAAAACACTCGGTGACAGGACTTCCCTAATGATAAAGTCCTAGGTAACTAGAAACAAATTGAATAATGCTATCATATTACAATATTGTCCTACGCAGGGGAGCGGACATTTCGAGTACATAGAAATAAAAGTCTTCAAATTGGTTGTACCACTAGGCACATATCTTCATGGTATATGACATTGACCCCCTAGTCAAAATAGGTGGTCAACAGGGTCCAATAAACCAAATTTAGTCATAGTGGATGGAATTTATCATCATCATCAATGATCCAAAACCTCCCTTGGATATCATTCTTAATTTATGCAACATATTGTTATTCCTCTTGATTTTCCTATTGAACTCTTGTAGATTCTTTGCACCCGCTTTTGAACACTAGTATTCTCTCTATCCATTTCCACCATAGGTAATATGGTTTATTAAATACATATGATATTAGGTTTTGAATATCATTAAATATGATGGATTATTTTATTTTTTTCAGGACCCATGCCCTTAATTTCCCAAGATACAATCAATATCGTAAACATAGAAAAAAATATTTTAACAAGAGTTAGATTAAGGTTTTCTTAAAATGTGAGATTCAAGATACTTGAAGTTTTATAAGGCCTTGGGAAGGTTGGGGAATTTTACCCCCTTTATAGAAATCTAACTTAATATGCATTTGACACTCATTTGTGATGTTTACTTGGCTCTCTTCTTGCAATATTTTAGTCATTTAATTTCCCATGAGGAGCGCTAGATTGACCCACATTAGGTTTAAAGGTTGTAGATCTTATACACTTTACTTTTCATTTTTATATAAGTTTTGTGTGTTTTTTTAGTTCATGATTCCTTTTCCTTGCTTTGAGCATTCAACTCCTTTGAAGTTCGTCATCCCCCTTTGTGGGCACTCTTCTCTAATTTTGTCTTGTGTTTTTTCCTTGCTCATGGAAAGTTTTCTCTCATTATCGAGGTTTCACTCATCCTTTTTGTTTCATGGTTTCGTAGGGTTTGTGGCCATCTATAGCCCTTCCCTTTTGTACTCTTGCTCTATTTTGCATGGATAAGAGTTAGGGAGTTCCTTTGTGACTCTCATGGCTTCCATTATAGCATTTACTGCCTCTATTAATTATGATTTTTTGTACAGGAGTCCACATTCACCTCCATTTTCTTAGGTCATCTGCGTGTTTTTCCACCATAAGAATGGGAACCAACCATTCATGAAGGATAACTAAGGGTTCTCACCCACAAAACCACTATTTCATGGATTAAAACCAATGTAGGGTTTGTGGCCATCTCTATCCCTTCCCTTTTGTACTCTTGCTCTATTTTTCATGGCTAAGAGTTAGGGAGTTCCTTTGTGACTCTCATGGCTTCCATTATAGCATTTACTACCTCTATTAATGGTGATTTTTTGCATAAGATTCCACATTAACCTCCCTTTTATTAGGCCATCTACATTGTTTACCTCCATAAGAGTGGGAACCCACCATTCATGAAGGATATCTAAGGGTTATCACCCACAAAACCCCTATGTCATGGCTTAAAAAAATGTTATCAAAACTAGATCAGTTTTGTACCTGAACCAAGAATAAATGTCAAAACCATATAGTTGACGATGGGGACCTATTGGCACATGGGAAGACCTAGGGTTCATATCTAACAACGCACCAACAAGCCCAAACTATTGGCCCTTTTGGTAACACCTACGAAGTAGATGTAGCCTCGATCGAAGTAACAATAGGGGGTTGCAGGACACAGGTGTCTACAACTAGAGGAAACACAAATTGGATCTAAAACAATAGAAACACAACAACTAGATATTAATTACCAACTCAACCCACTTCGCACTGTTATATCTTAGATCTAACACTATGATGCAATAAAAAAATAACAGAAGGTAAAAAAACACAACACCAATCCCACAGAACAACAAGATATACGCATTTCACCCTCTCCCTAAGGCTACATCCACATAACTATGTTTCTTGATATTATAGGAAAACATATAGTTCTATCTGCACTCTTATCTTGCAAATCTCTCTTCCTTTCTCTCTCTCTTTCTCTCCCCTCCCTATGCACCCAGCTGGAGGGTTGATCTTCACACCTAGATGAAGATCTTAGAATACATAATTCTCTCATGCACAACACTTCTCTCTTGCACAATACACAATAGTATCAACAACAATGGTTATCCACAATAATGACGAACCACAAACCCCTCTTCTCCCATATAGGTTCTTATTTATACATTACAATAGCTCTCAGACATCCTTAGGTCGAAACCTAGGTGTCAAAACCCTAAATACCAAAACCGTGGGTGTCTAAAACCCTAGGTCCTCTTTGACCCATGTTTTTTGGGCTTCGCCAACCTGTCTTTCCATCTTTCCCGTGAGGTGCTCCAAAGCATCTATTGGTGGATTTTTCTGCTTGCTAAGTTGTCCACGATCTATCTTCCTTGCTAACCTATTCTCCTCAATCTTCTTGTCCAATGGCTTGTTTTCCCTTGCTTCTCTCCTTCTTTTCTGATTCTTTAACCACTTCGACCCAATCTCAGTCAATGTGCCTTCCACTCAGTTCACATTTCGTCTTTTCCCTTCCTTTTTCTTCGCTTTCTTCCTTAATCCATAACCAAGGGCCAACAGGACCAATTGAACTTAATATTTTTTTTAAATCAATAAATAAAAAATTAAAACACTAAACATAACCCTCACCCACCCCTCCCCCCCCATGCTATTCAAAGAGACCCCCACCCTCCATTTG
>ML777296.1:357394-373402 GCA_009831015.1 Picea engelmannii | reverse complement strand
CTTTGTTGATGTATTCAAATTTCTTCCAATTGTGAATACATTAAATGAGTTCTTTGGGTGGATTTCATTGTCTCAAATTTTTTCTTCAAATGAATCAAATGATATTTCCAAGTCTTATTGAACACAAAGATTCCACCCAAATACATCATTACAAAACAAATAATGGATGGATGAAGAATGTCGATCATTGCCATCATAAATGTGGTGGTTGTGTTGCATAAACTGAGTGGTCCCAAAATCCATTTGTACAATCGTTTATTGGTTTTGATTGTGGCCTTCAACATATCTTCCTCCTTCACTCGAATATGGTGATAACCGAATTTTAAATCCAATTTGGTCAAGAATCTAGCAGGTTGAAGTTGATCAAATAGATCATCAATCTTTGGAAGAGAATATTGGTTCTTTATGGAAATCTTACTAAGATCTCTATAGTCACCACACATCCCCTATGTCCCAGCTTTCCTGGTCAATAAAATAATTGATGATCTACATGTTGGGGTGCTTGACCGTATAACTCATAGTAACTAATTTATTTGATTCTTCACTTCATCTAATTCTAGGATGGATTTCAATTACAACCCAATGTTAGGTAAGGGAGAATCTAATTGTGGTTGAATTCATGTTCCACATCTCTTGGGTGGAAATTCTCTTTGAACATGGACCACTTCTTTAAATGCTACTATTTACTTCTCTAATCGCTTTCTTTGATTCTTTGAACAAGTTGCCTCCATGATGCTTCCTCATTGTTTAGAGAAGATAAGATAATTTTATGAATGTCTAATTAATGACTACAAAGCATATCAATGGGACTCAAAATTACATTTAATGTAAATACATAGAGGGAGTGAAAACACAACGCCTATTTCTATGTTACCAACAATAGGAAAAAGTAAAACAAACTTCATGTTTTCATTTACCAAAATTTTGGCTTGATTGGCTAATAAAAGAGATATTTTGCTTGCTTTGATATGCCTAGACAATGTATGGTTTCCCCTCTCACTAAACACATGAATATTCCCAAGATTCACTAGCACAAGGATGTCATCCAAATACACCATTACAAAAGAATCAATGTATGGAGGAAGAATGTCATTGATTACCTTCATAAATGTAGCAGGTGCATTGGGTAAATCAAATGTTAGCACAATCCAGTGGTACAATCATTGCTGAGTTTGAATGTGGTCTTCAACATATCTTCCTCCTTCACTCAAATTTGGTGATAACCCAATTTTAAATCTAGCTTGGTCAATAATCTATCATGATGAATATGATAAAATAGATAACACATCCTTGGAAGAGACTGTCAGTTCTTGATGGTAATGCTATTGAGAGCTCTATAATTAACACACATCCTCCATGCACCATATTTCTTGGGCACTAACACAATTAGTGATTCACATGGTGAGATGAATTATAACACCTTTTAGTAACTCATTTATTTAATTCCTCACTTCTACTGACTATAGGATGGTTTACCTATACAACCCAATATTGGGTAATGGAACATATGTTTGTAGATGAAACTCATGTTCCGCACCCCCTTATATGGAAGTCCTATTGGAACTTGGAACACTTTTAAACTCTTCTTTAATCCCCTCTAATTGCTTCCTTTTCTTTTTTCAACAAGTTCCCTTTGATGTTCGAACCTCCATGGTGCTTACTCCTCCTTGTAGATGAAACTCATGTTCCACACCCCCCTTCTGTGGAATTCCTCTTGGAACTTGGAACACTTTTAAACTCTTCTTTAAACTACACACCCTCTTTTATTTAACTGATAAATGACATGCAAACTGTTGCGAACAAATTGTTCAAGATAAAACATCAATCCACTCTTATAATATTGATAACTCCCTCATAATTAACACCCTGAACTTAGACTTAAGTTAAAAATTGGAGAACTACTAAATAAAACTGAAGCTAACACATGCAATTGCATGCACTCTTGTTTAATTAACTAAGAAATGACATGCAAATCATCTAACACATGCAACTACATGCATCCTCTTTTACTTAATTGAGAAATGCCATGCAAATTTCTAACACATGCAATTGCATGCACCCTCTTTTACTTAATTAAGAAACAACATGCAAACTGTCTAACACATGCAAACTACCAAGAATAGATTGTTGAATATTGAACAATAATCCACTCTTATAAGAGTGATTACTGCCTCATAATTAATGTGCTGAACTACTAAAGAGGAAGTGTGTCCTCACTGTCCAGTTGAAGTGTCTAGATTTTTTCACCAGTTTTCCCACACCTGTAGAAGGCACTTCGAGGTATAATCTAACAAGCCCCTGTTATAGCCATTGCACATTCACATCCCCTACATGGAAGTGTATTAGAAGAATCCTTGTTCCTCTCCAAGGAATTGACAAAGTGTTATAATTTTGTTTAGGTACTTCAAATGCCCTTTAAATATGCACTTAAAGGTTAATGTTGTATCATGTCAAATTTATCCTTTCATGCTACTCTGCTTGGTATGAGTTTTTGAAGGTGATTTAACCCTATTTAGTTTTTAGCATTTCCTCTATTATTCATCTCTTTTACCATTCTTCTTAGTTCAATTTAGTTGTTTTGTCTCCACTTTGTCCAACAAACCTTGCCCAATCTCTGTTCACATTAATCCATGGTTGGTATGTCTACACAGTGCTTCATGTCTCCAATTGCCGATATATGTTGGAAGAAAGTGGTTAACAAACTAGGATATATGGGCCTAAATAAGTATTGTAGGTTCTATTGTCTGTGAATAATCACCTCTCGAGTATAGAGAACCAAACATATCTAATTTTGACAGCAAAAAAAGTAGCAAGGGGCCCTCTTAAGTCACAATATAAACATGGTTTTCCTTCTAATCTCATAATATATGGGATACTTGATGATTAAGTTCTGCTCTATCTCGATCTTCTATAATTTACAAAAAACCTATTGTATGCATCCATGGAATGTAGTGGTTGGAATACACACATAACTGATGAGAATATACCCTCAATTGGCATAGTGAGATCCTAAGGTCATGTGATGCATGATGCTAAATGTAATTAGGAGTCATCACTTTTGTTTGGTTGCTTGAGGTCCTCCTGCAATTTTGTAATGTCCCCCACCTCATGATGAAGAGGTTGTGAGGGACTTAGTAGTCTATTTGTCCCCATTAGACTATAGTCTCATGCATCATGGGGACCAAGACACCCCAAAGCACTTACCTAAGCACAATGTTATAATTTTAAGTTGACTTTGGGAGAAAAGGTAAAATGAAGAAAATAAAAGAACATGTGTGGAAAATCTAGGAGTTAACCCTGGGGGTTAACTAAATCAACATAGAATTAGATCAGGGGTATAAAAGAAAGGAAGGGCACAACTCTCACTCATTCTGGATTATTATTACATTTTGCATTTGGGCTCTTGAGCACAAAGGAGTTCTGAGGGTTTTGAGATTACAAGCCCTAGAGATCAACTCGATGGTGAAATATCCCACCTACCTTGATCCAATTTTGGTCTTGGGGGTGCAATACTCCTTCCACACCATTCTACAATAGGTACAGGTCATATCTATTAGCAAAGGAAGAGATAGTGCACAACCTAAGGGGGTTTCCAACAGGAGGGCGCACCATCTGAAGGAGAAAAATTCGATCTAGGAAGAGGAGAGGGATTTTGGGCATAAGAACTTCTGGGTTTTCTCTATATGGCCTAGGGCATCCTTTTTATTCCATTTTGGAGGAGGTTTAGCTATCATATGATTTATTAGAGCTTGACACAAGTTGGAGAGAAGGAGGGCACATTGTAGAAGGAGGTCTCATCCATTTGGAGGGCTAGATATTGATTGTTCTTCTTGAGACTTCACCAGGGGGTTTGTCCTGCCCCGATCTACAGTTCCAGTGAATTTGGTAGCATTTGGAGGTCTCTAGGAGGGAGGTCGAAATATATAGGTCTCTATAGTAATCTAGGAGGGCACAAATCATCTAGGGTTTTCATCATTTGGAGGATCAAATCTTCATCATTCAAGTAGAGACTTCACCAGGGTTTTTATCTTGCCCCGATCTACTACTCTAGCCATTTTGGTAGCATTTGTAGGTATCTAGGAGGGGAGGCCGAAATATTGAGCATCTACAGTTATCTAGGAGGGCACAACTCAACTATAAGGATTGTATCTAGCTCTTGGAGGGAAAGAAATCAATCTTGTGGTTTTCCTTAGTTCATTGGAGTGCCTTTGGAGGATATTATCTTCAATTTGGACATTAGTGTAGCAATTATTATTCCAACTTGGATATTATTATGGTATTCTTCCATATATGCAGATCTATTGTATTAGGATCTCTTTATTATTTAAATAAAGGTTAGATCTGACATTATTGGTTCTATATTGGTGTTTCTTGTTGTATTTTGTCATTTCCTTATGATATATGTTCAGATCTATATCTTCATGCTTTGATCTTCATACCAAAACCCTAATTCCCAACTTCATGAAGTAAACCTACAAACACACAAGTAACAACCAATAAACAATTAAACAATCTTGTCTCCAAGCAAAAAATTGGTTTGGGAACTTTACAAATTCCTTGGTATTTTAGTGGTTTTATAGGATGATTTGTAATCTCTTGTCATTGTTAAAATCCCAAGATCACATGTACAACATTTTTTCCAACTTTCCTCCATCCACTTATCCTCCCCTCTTGGTTTTCCCTTTCTTGCAATAGGTTTCTCATCTTGCATAATGATGTTCCCCACCCTAGCTAGCCTTTGACTGATAACCATTGTATTCCCTACCTCTTGGTCATTTTTTCATCCCATGTCTCTTTGAACTATTTTGGCATGTTATCGCGCAAACTACAGGTTGGGAAAAGCTCAATCCAATCCATGGGATGGCGATAACGGTGGGAGAGTTTACCCACTGTCACCTCATATAAACCCTCCCTTTCTTATGTGAAGGAAAAATCTGACACAAGGGGGAGTCCTGAGTGAGACTAGGGGGAAACTAGATGGAAAGTGATACTTATGAAAAGATTCCCCTGTAGGTTAGGTTACTAAGTGGAGAGTGGATTGGAAATGAGATTTAGAGGTGGTTTATGGTTGTCAAGTGTTTAAGTACCTGCAGAAGATGGTTGTACCTGCCCAAGACACAAGAAAAGACAAGATACAAACTAGACAATCCAATGGACAAGCAAGTTAATATTTTTTTCCCTATTTGCAGCAGTCAATATAAATATCTATCAACGAGTAAAATAGCTAGTTACTACATATTTAACCATCAAAATTATCAAATAATTATTGGACAATGAAGTACTAAAACAATAGATAAATTTCTAATACTTAAGCATGGAATTTGACGGTAAATTAGGGCTTCCAAATGAAGTTATTAGCAAAGTGTTAGGTCAATGTATTTAGCAAACAATTTCTATAGAGAAAGCTCCAACCATAAAAATCAACAAGTAAATTGTCAAAAACATAGCCCATAACCTATAGAACAATAATCTAGGTTTATAACTCAATTTCCACGGTTGAAAAGTGAGTAAATAATGAAAGAAAGTGAATTTTTCTGCAACCCTAATGGATGTAGCATTAAACTTATTGCAGCAATGAAATCCTTGGTTAAAAGAGGATGCCCTTAGGGCACAAGAAAGCTTATAACATGTAGAAAAGTTTCCAACTTAAACAATTTTGATATCTTGTAATTCTATGTAACCCAATGTAATGATTTTATTTCTCCAATGCAAGATATTAGTGCCCTTAACTATTGGGTTATGGAGTCTTTAAAATTGAAATATCTAGTTGTGCTACTTCCTTGGGGGTGTAAGCCCTTTTATTCCTCAAGGTAAGCAAGACTAGCTAATTCAAACCCTAGGACGGTGTAAACCCTTTTACTCCTCAAGGTAAGCAAGACTAGCTAATTCAAACCCTAGGATGGTGTAAACCCTTTTACTCCTCCTAGTATTCCTTTATGCAACAAATTATTCCAATACAAATATGATGGATTAGTGGGGTTGTATTCCCATATAATTCCCAAAACCTTAGCAAATTAACCTTGTGACCAAGAAAAGAAGCAATAACATGAAAGATTCCTTACCTAGTCCAAGAATTAACAAGATAAACTCCTTTTAACCAAGAAAATCCACTATAAAATCAAGAAATAGCCTCCAAGAAAGATAGTGCCTTACTTCTTCATCCAATATCCAAAACAAAACATAGCAAGAGATAGTATCAAGAGAGATAGACAAAATTTCCCAAGTAGGGCGCAAATTTTAGCCAAGAATCCTATCAAAGATGGGTGAGTTATGATGTAAAAATGAAATGAAATGATCTATATTTATACAAATCCTACTAAAAATGTTTGTCCACTTAATTTAGGGTAAACCACAAAGTAAGGGGGAAATAACCCTTACTTTTCCTCTTTACAAAAGTAATTTGACTTTTATTGAGATTTGAATTTTAAAAATGCACATAAAGAAACCCTATTGTGACGCCATCCCTCTAAAGGGTGACGCTTTGGCACTTCTTGCAAATTGTTGGAGTGGGGAGAGGAAGTAGTTGGGCCTTTTAGGGCCTCCCTCTCATGTGCAAGGTATTCCTCTTATAATCCAAGACTTCTCCCATCAACACGTTCCAAGTGTCAAGCAACAACAACACCACCATCACAACCCTAGCCGTAGGGTGAAATTGAGCTCCTCAAAAGTAACGTTTTACCCTCAAGATAAAATCGTTGGGCTGGATAAGGGCTGGGTTATGTCCTCCATGGTATCTCCTCATGCCTCCAAAGGCTATAATCTTCGTCCGATGTGTGGGCCATGGTATCCAACCTATGGGCTTCAAACCCCAAGGAAGCCCAAGCTAGGCTTGTTCCTCCAAATCTGTCCACCAACTAGGTCCTACAAAGACAATGAATGCACCCTCCAAGGATATAAATTCAAATGCATCATGATAATTAAATAGAATAAATAAAATTTCATCTAAGCATGTACATCTAAACCACCTCATCAAAAAAAACAAGTGCTCAAAGACCCTATGCAATTTTCCAAGTTTAGGAATGGGAGGGTTGATAAAGTGACCTATTGGGTGAATCATACCTCAAGTTTAGGAGTGTTTCGCAAGTGGAACCCTCTCTAATACATCTGGGAAAAGTGACATGGATGGGGGAAAGAATCTTACGCATGGGGTTCATGACATACAAGGGATTGTAGTATCTCATTTATGGGTTCCTTTGTAGAGGGTGTGTTGCACCTTCGTTTTCAATGCAACCTTTTTCCAAGCCCATTTATTGTCTTTTGTCCTTTTAAGATGTTTCCAAGTTAAAGACAGGGTGGTTCTTCTACCTAAACATGAAACAAAGTGCCCACCTTGACTCTACCTTGGTCACATCAAGCTTCCCCAAGTTGAAGTCATGTGTGGGGATTTTACCTAAGCATGAAAAACAGTGCCCACACATACTCTACTTGGTTGGAATTTTGTATTAGTTATCTTTTACGAGTCCCATTAGCTTCTTATGAGAGACATTTCATTGTCCTTGGGATCCCTAGGCAAGCATATACAAGGTTCATTATTGGATTTTATCTTTTTATAGCTACAAGCCTTTGGGCCTTCAACCCCTTCTTCCCATGAAATGAGGGACAATCCCTTCTTGGGTGAGTACACCCCAAAATCCAAAAAGTGAGGATATGAGGGGATGAAGTGTGGAATGTGAAAAGTATGGTTGGGTTGGCACGATGACTCGTCAATAGGACCTCCCAGTAGCAAACATATCCCCAAGGGTGACCCACTTACTAGGGCACAATGTTAACCACCAAAGTGAAACATGGCAAAGAGCATAATGTCCAAGCAGACGTTACATAATCAAAAGAAGTTTAAAATGAAACAAACTCAAATGCATCAAATATTGAAATGAAAATCACCATAATACCTGGCTTGCACCTCATGGAGAAAGACCCAATGTCTTTCATAAGACAACTGATGTGGTGGATACCATCACGATGATCCTGGAACTATGGTGGTGAAGAGGGTCTCTATATATGCAAGTGGACATTGTTTGTCAAGTTGTCTCTCGGTACTCCATGCCTGCAACCTGAGGGTATCGAGACATCATCTCCTTAGTTATCCCTAAGAGTTGGGGATAACATGGCCCACTCTTCTCTTACAATTTTTGTAGCCATGCCAATGACTTACTTTATTTCCACAACCAATGCAAACCATCACACTGCCATATTTTCACATCATATTTTTGTGCCTTAGCTAGGATCATACATCAAATTCATTATCTTATGATATATTTAGTGTATTTTTGTATTGTGTGTGTCAAACCCTACTTTAGTCCTTTGTTTCTTTTGTGTCATGTCACCTTTGTCACTTTTTTCCCTCCATGTATTTTTTTTCTCGCATAATGCAATTCCCAAAGAAACCCACCAAACCCTTCCATCACTTCGAGGATGGTACTTGGGGAAAATTGGATTCTGTAGAATCTTGAAGCTTTGTCATGTCACTTACAGGAATAGAACCTGGGTGGGGAGTATAACAATCCACAACAGAACCAATTGGGCTAAACCGAATTACTAGTTTCCCTCCATCATCCATGTATTGGAGGAAGCCTCCCTAATTTAGCTTCCTCAATTATTCATTTTGAATGGTTCCTGTAGCCACTTGTAGTGCCTTGGGGAAAGTTTTCCTGACCCTTTTTTCCTTTTCTATTTCTTATTGACAAATTCTTTGGTTCTTTTCTCTAATATTTCCTCAAAAAACATGGGGCATAATACTCCTCCTTGATCTCTTCAACTGCTTGAACTTCATTTTGGCCTCTCATTTTCTCCTTTGAACTCAACCTCCCTTTCAATCTCCCAATCCTCCTTTTGTCTATCCTATCTACCTTTTTGGCCTATTGACCTTGTTGATTTTTGTAGCTTAGAGAGGTATTCCCACAAGAGGCCATGGTTCCAGGCATGTGGGAATTTTCATTGGCACCAATTTTTCCTTTCGTTTCAGTGAAATCAACCCCAAAATGAGGCTAGGGCCTCATGGGCAAGTTGATGGTCTTTGTGGGCTTGTGATGGGGTGTCACACCCACAAAGAGGATTAAAATATTCTAATTAATTGTTGAGTTTAGAAGGTGTGCCTAAACTCACTCATTGGACATATATATAAAGGAGAGAGGTCATTGTGACATTTGATTATAACATGGAAGAGTGGAGTTAGCATAAGTGAGTCTACACTTGTGCTAGGAGGGTTGGTGATCTCAGCAAAGGGAAAGTATGCAAGGTGGAAAATCTGGCCTTGAAGAGAGAAGTGAAGGTCGTACGTGTGGAGCAAATTTTTCATACAATACTTGGTTTGCAAGAGGACGAAGTACGTATATACGCAGGTTGCAGAAGGAAAAATCACATATAAAGTATATGTAGTTTGTAGTAGAGAAAACAACGTATATATGTGGGTTTCCAACAAGGTTAATCACACACACACACACACACACACACACACACACACACACACACACACACACACACACACATATATATTTTAGGCATCTACAAGTCCATACAGGTTGATAGGTGACATCAACAGGCCGTACAGGTGGTCTACAATAGATTCGTGGGAAAAGGTAATTTCCAGAATATTTTTGAGGTTTAGTTTCTGATTTGTATGGTTATTGGAGGACAAGATTGTCCTCATATTTTGTGACATTGTATTGGTTGAGAGGACTGGTTTTGTCCTCGGTTTTGGTGACATTGAGAGGACTGGGTTTTTCCTTAGATTTGAAGGATTGGATAAAGTTACCAAACAAAATTCTTGCTTCTCTTTTGTAATGTTGATTCATCTCTGATCTTGTTGTTTTCGTTGCATATGTTTTCAGTCAATAATTTCAGTGTAAAGTTGTTAAGTGATAAAAACTAGGTTTTTATTGTTAGATCACTGGGAAGCAATTTTTAGATCTGGAATTAGTCACATAGAGTTGCATGTGAAAATTGGCATGGTATCAGAGCTTGGGATCTAAATAGAAGAGGATCATCTTGAGACACAATTTTGGCTACAACACTAGAAGAGTGTTGTTCTTGTTATGGTCTTTGTTCTTGTTCCGGGCAGGTCAATATGGTGAACACATTGAAGCTTGAGGACAGGCTGGAGGGGGGAACCAACTACCGGGTTTGGAAGGTAACGGTTCTCCTCATGGTTGAAGAAAATGACCTCAAGGAGTATGTTGAGAGTGTGGTTGTTATTCCTATAGGTCCATAGGAGTTGACAACACAAAAGAAGAAAGAATTGAAGGCGAAGTGAGTATTGCTAGAATATGTGAAGGATCACTTGATCCCCCACATTATTGAGAATACAACTACTAAGAATATGTATGATTCCTTGGTGGGTCTCTACCAAAACAACATTACAGGGAGGATGTTACACTTGAAGCATCGGCTTCATATTATTAGGATGACTAATGAATACACAGTGGTCAACTATCTTATGAAGATTACTTAGATTCAAGATCAACTTGCAACCATTGGTGAGACATTGAAAGATGTTGAGTTGGTGAATGTGGCCTTAAGAGGTCTTGCCAGGCTTGGGAACCATTCGTGCAGAGTATATGTGCATGAAAAACATTGCCCACTTTTGATAGGATATGGACTGATTGTGTCCACGAGGAGACCCAGTTGATGTCCAGGGAGAATATGGATGGTATGGTGAAGAGTAAAAGTGATGAGAATCAGGCCCTTGCAGCCTGCACTAGGAGGGGAAAAGGAGGTTCTCTAGATCGAAGAGTTATGTTAGGAAGAAGAGATCTTGAAAGAGAGGCATCCCCAAAATGGAGAAAGAAGAAAGATCTTAGCAAGATCAGATGCTTCGAGTCTCATGACTTTGGTCACTATGCTTCATAGTGTCCACTTCAGAGGGGAAGAGGAAGAATGTAATAGGCATCAACCGTAGAGGTTGATGACATTGCAGACAGGTTCCAGAGGGAGATCTTGTTGGTCTTCATCCTTTCAGGTAAATTCTCTAGTAGGGAGACTTGGTTGGTGGACAATGAAGTATCTTACCATATGAGAGGTGCATGATAGTTGTTTGACACTCTCACAGAGACTGGTTCAGACTTATGTGTGGAGCTTGGTACGGGAGCCAAGCATTCAGTACGAGGATCCGGTACAGTATCGTTTCGATTGGATTCATGAGAGATACTAAGGGTGTAGAATGTGTTGTGGGTGCCAAAACGCCGGAGGAGTATCCTCTCAATCTTTGAGATTGAGAGGAAATTCTATCATGTATTGTTTCGAGATGGACATGTACTTCTTCTGCCTAGGTGGTATAGCTTTAGATCAACGGTGGTTCTTGGATTTAGGGAGAGAAACCTATATAGGCTGAGGGGACATCCTATGAGTGTTGTTGTCAACAAGAGCAGAGAGACAGAGGAATAAGAGTAGGTAGCTCCACCAATGATGAGGCATATCGACCAACCAATAACATAGATTTAGAGGGAGTAGGTGGCTCCATGAGTAGTGAGATAGATGGCCTCACCAATAGTACCATCTCAGAGGGAGCCAAATTTCAGAGGGATTCAGCCCTCAGGATCCACGAGGGAGGAACAATCTCCTGGGACTATGCAGAGGAGAATGGAAAGGGAGTAGATGGCCCAAGAGGTTGTGCAGAATCAGAGGGAGTTGGGTTTCAAAAGGAACATGTGATCTCAAAGTGAGCCTGATCTTGTTGAAATATTGTAACTGCAAAGAGTATTCTATTTTATTATTGATTTATTATTCATTATATCAATCCCCTTTTGTGGATTGATCATGTCGGATATTGTAAATGACCAAATCCCCTTTTGCGGATTGGTCAAACCCTAATTTTAATATGCAAAATGAGAATTTGACCCCCAAAATAAATTAAAGTGGTTCTAACCACCCAATGAGAGAAGTCGGCCATGCTAGTGAAAAGACACTTCCTTTCATTACTTGCGAGATTGTATAAATAAATGAGTTCAACGACTCATTTACTCACTAAAGACCATTTTTTACAGAAAAAGAGATTCCAACTTTCATTTCTAGGTTTGATGTGTTTCTTCTTTGTTTTTCCATAAACCATTTTCTTCTTATCATTTTATCTATCTCATAGCTGCTACAATTTGGTACAACTTCCATTGTAGTAAATTATAGAAAAATCATACCAATACAAAAATTCCTCTGCTTTGTTGTGAGCTAAGTAAGAACTGTGTTGTTATATTTTGTCTAAATTCTTCAAATTTCATGACACAAATAAGTTTTTTGTCATTTTGTCTATTAAAAACGAAGTAATATTTATTTATAATGAATACCTTGATTCTTATTTAAATTATGTTTTCCTTCACTCTACCTTTCATGGTTTAAATTTTAATGAACTTTAGGAATGAGATAAGGCCTATTTTATCTATGGTTTGTATTCATTGAAATATCAGATTAATTAGGGTATTATTTTAGAATTAAAAGAGACATGCTCATTTTTCCATAGACAATATCTCAATATTGTCACCCAAACATAGGTAGACGACCACCCCCAAGCACCATAACCTTGATATACAGAATAATTTTGGGAGCAGTACTAGACCCATTAGATAACCAAGAGATAACATATCTCTCTTTCTCTAAGAATAGAAAACCAAAACAGAAAGTCCATAAACCTGAAACCAAGACCCAAATCCCAGTTGCAGTAGCTACAACTGCACTCCTCCAAACTTGTGCACCACTTGTCTTGTGTGAGCCGTGAGAGTGTGAATGACCAAATGAGCTCAAGTCCCCTCTATTTATAGTTCTCTTTATCTCCTCTACATACCAAATTATTCTTTTAGAAGCCAATACTTAAATATTAATTATTTTAATGAGCCGACATATCTTCTAGGGTTTCTATACATCTCTTTAGGGTTTTCTATAGCATCCGAAACATTCTAATCTGGTAAGAGGTTATATATGGAGTTTAATACCTCTCACAGCTATTGTAATATCAACACTCCATCATAGCTAGGGATACATTAAAGGAAATGGTATTGAGAACAAACAAACCATTCAACTGGTAGCATCATCATAGCCACACATGCTATCTCATAGATCAACTCACGAGAAACATCACCACTACCAGTATCATATGATAACATCAACTACATCATCTATCAAATCCATACTCCATCTGAGTAGTCAGGGATGATGTTGAATAAGTCATTTACTCAACATAGTGATACATGGACCATTCTTTTATTCTGGACATACGTCTTAGAAGAACGGTTGTCCCAACAGATGTTGAAAGCCCCATAATGGGCTACAAGGATCATTATTCTAATCTGGACCTACGTTCTAAAAGAATTTCAGTCCTCCCAGATGATGAAATCCACACCATGGGATACAAGGACCATTCTTCTAATCCGGACATAAGTCCTATAAGAATAGTTGTCCATGGAACATCAACAATCTGTCAACCTAGACCATTCTGTATAAGTATAATGTCTGTCCACTAATAATATTTCAACCTAGACTATCCTCCATAGGGAGGATGTCTATCTGCCAAATTTTTTTCCTTCCTTCACCATTCTCCACCTGAAGAATCTATGTCCATCAACAAACTGAGTATCCATCTAGTTGGAAAGCATCTCCAACACCAGTGGTAGCTCCATGGAAATCAAATAATATCATGTAACTGCTACATATCTCCATTTTAGGCGTATGATAGCTCGTTGGAAAGGTATCGTCGAGGAGATTTATTTTGGGGGCTCAATCATGCCTTCTGATATCATTAAGAACCTCGATATCGAAAAACCTTCATTTAGGCCCACAAAATGGCCCCAAAAGTTAAAACCTGCTAAAAATAGTAAATTGACAAAATTGCTAGAAAACTGTTTTGAGCCAACCAAAAAAGGTGGGTGGCCACCGATATCCACTTGGATCAATCCTCCATCCTTAGGAAGCAATGGTATCCATTGCATTGAGTTCCCGGGGGAGAGGGAAAAGCGTTTGTTGGATCTGCATCTGGGTGAGCTACTTGTATTGCTGGAGACGTCGCACTGCTTAGTTTGTGGAAGTTTGTCATGAACCTTTTGAAGATGAGGTTGTTCAACAAGTCGAGCTACATGAGAGGAAGGTGTGCAGAAGGAATCTTTGTGCTTTGCTGCAACCTTGTCGACCTGCTTCTATTGGATAGAAGGTGTTAGGGGCGAGGTTGTAGTGGTTGCAGTGTCCTTTTGTTCCCCTTTTGAACAGATTGTGAAGAAGATGAATTTTACAGTATGAGATACTACCTTGAGACACTTTTTAGGTGGAACAATAGTTGGAACTACCTCTGGTATTCTCTAGAGATGACCCCCCAAAGTAATAATGACACTACGGGGTCGAGACTCATAAACAACATGGCCTCTCCACATATATGGTTGGCCCAAGAGAACATCACAGACATCTAGTGGGGCAGCATCACATAATACCTCATCCTTGAAGGGTTGGATTCCATATGAACATCACTGTTGGCTGACACAAAGATCTCATCCTTACTAAAGCCACTTGATGTTGTATGGTTGCGGGTGTGGTGTTGTCGACAATCCCAACTGTTTGACGACCTCTGCTGAGATGAGGTTTTTTTGTCTTCTGCTATCAACAATAAAATGCAGTGGGGTCCCCTTCACCCACATCTATGAATGAAAAAGGCACTCCCCCTCTTTAGGATCTATTGGTTCTTCTGGTTGAATTGTTGCGGTCGCGACAATAATAGTGGGGTCTGCGTCAATGATCTGTCCTTTACCAGTATTTTCAGAATCAGATTATGAATCAGGGTTTGGCTCCTTGTCTTTGATCTTGGCCACCAATGACTGTTTTGAGAGACATTCATCGGTGTTGTACCAGGGGCTTTTGTGGAAATCACACCATTTTCCGGTTTCCTTCTTTGTCTTCCCGTGACCCTTCTTTTCTTGTGTCTTGGATTGGTTTTCGGGAGACTATTTGTTAGGGCCATCTTTGTCACACTTTGGTTGTTGCGGATTTGTAGACCCAAATTCCCATTTGTTCTAGTGCTTAAATTTTTTCTCAATTTTAACAACATATTGATAAGCAACACCGAGTGATGAGACGTCCAAAAAATCCATTTCAGTCTAGATGTATCTGTGTAGAGCCCCACAGTATTTCAGAACCAAATGTCGCTCGGAGTCTTTGATACCCAACTTGGTGCGCAAGGTATGGAAGGTATTGGTGAACTCAAAAACTTCTTGGCCCCTCTCTTGCCACAGTGTGGTCCATCTCATGTATTGATCTTCATAGTTGCCAACAGGGTAATATTGTTCCTTTATCGCATCCACAAAGAAATCCCTAGTGGGCTCGACCCCATATATTCTAGACTCCTTTGTGGAACTCTGCTCCCAGTAAGTTTCCCACCAATGTTTGACATGGGGGAGAGCCTTCAGGAGTGTGAAGGTGATCTTTTCCTTGTCTAAAAAATTATGAATAGAGAAATAACCTTCTAGCAGATTTAACCATTTATCTAGGGTATCTGCATCTATTTGACCTTCAAATATGGGAATATCAAAATTAACCTGTACCTTGAAAGGTGAGGTGCCTCCAAAGTGGCCACTTAATGAAGATGTGCCTGATGCTATCGGGAGGTGTTGAAAGATGTGGGAAAAATTCTCCATCATTTCGTCCCTCTGTCGTGTGAGAGCTTGCTCAAGCAATAGACTGATAGGATCGTCTGCTCCGTTGTTTTTATTTTCTTCTGCCATTGAGGGTTTCTTGGGTGTGCGAGAGATATTGTCCTCGAGAGAGACAAGCTCGAGACCCAACTTTCTATACTCATACATCATTGGGGACATGCACTGAAAACGATCAAGAGCAGCCTCCTATGATACCACTGATCTAGATTATTTTCGGTACGAAATGAGAGCGGAGATATAATAAAGAAATGCTGCAAGATACCAGATATATAAAATATGCAGAATAGAAACGAAATGCTAGAAATGACAGAATAATAGTAAAATATCCAGCATAATCTTCACAATACACAGAAATGATATACGAAATAGCAACAGAAATAGCACTTTGAATCAG
>ML777296.1:340087-351830 GCA_009831015.1 Picea engelmannii | reverse complement strand
AGAGGAAGATCCTTCTAGAAGCGAAAGCTTCTATTAGGTCTTCTTACATCCGCCTTATTCTATTTTAATGAAAGGTCTTATTAATATTGACCTTTATTACATCCGAATACATTGATCTACCTATGTGCGGGTTAGGACCTTAAAAAATGCACAGAGATATCTCGTATGTCTAGTAATATAACAGAAATATATCAGAGATGCAACCATAAACATAGAGATACAATAATACATGATTTATATTAATGAAATAAATGTACAGAGACTGCAAAAATGCAGAGTGAAAGACTCGCTAGAATGGTGGCAGCTTATCTCTGAGAAGAGATGTGACGGCTACACGCATTCACAAGGAGATGATTACAATGAGGCTCTGAAGGCCTTTTTACAATAAACAGGAATGCCAAAAGTCCTAGACATCCAAAAAACTAACCCTAGGAGATGAAGCGCCAAAAGTCATGTGGGCCCCGTTTGGGTAAGTTAGTACATCAACTTCCTAGGGTAGTAACTTTTGCATACGATCTCCATTTTGGGCGTATGATAGCTCATTGAAAAGGTATCGTCGAGGAGATTCATTTTGGGGACTCAATAATGAATTTGGATATCATTGAGAACCTCTATCTCGAAAAACCTTCATTTAGGCCCTCAAAATGGCCCCGGAAGTTAAAACCTACTAAAAATAGTAAATTGCCAAAATTGCCAGAAAACTATTTTGAGCCAGTCAGAAAAGGTGGGTGGGCACCGATATCCACCTAGATCAATCCTCCCTCCTTAGGAAGCAATGGTCTCCATTGCGTTGATTTCCCGAGGGAGAGGGAAAAGCGTTTTCTATATCTGCATCTGGGTGAGTTGCTTGTATTGTTGGAGACATCGCACTGCTTAGTTTGTGAAAGTCTGTCATGAACCTTTTGAAGCTAAGGTTGTTCAACAAGTCGAGCTACATGAGAGGAAGGTGTGCAGAAGGAATCTTTGCGCTTTGCTGCAACCTTGTTGACTTGGTTTTGTTGGATAGAAGGTGCTGGGGGTGAGGCTGTAGTGGTTGGAGTGTCCTTCTGTTCCCCTTTTGAATAGATTGTGAAGAAGATGAATTTTGCAGTATGAGAAACTACCTTGTGACACTTTTTAGGTGGAACAATAGTTGGAACTACCTCTGGTATTCTGTAGAGATGACCCCCCAAAGTAACAATGAAACTACGGGGTCGAGACTCATAAACAACATGGCGTCTCCACATATATGGTTGGCCCAAGAGAACATCATAGACATCCAGTGGGGCAACATCACACAATACCTCATCCTTGAAGGGTTGGATGCCGTATGACAATCAGCACTATTGGCTGAAACAGAGATCTCATCCTTTTCGAAGCCACCTGATGTTGTATGGTTGCGGGTGTGGTGTTGTCGACAATCCCAATTGTTTGACAACCTCTGCTGAGATGAGGTTTTTTTGGCTTCTGCTATCAATAATAAAATGCAACAGGGTCCCCTTCACCCACATCTGTGAATGAAAAAGGCGCTCCCCCTCTTCAGGATCTATTGGTTCTTCTGGTTGAATTGTTGCGGTCGCAACAATAACAATGGGGTCTGCATCAATGATTTGTCCTTTACCAGTATTTTTAGAATCAGATTATGAATCAGGGTTTGGCTCCTTGTCTTTGATCTTGGCCACCAATGACTATTTTGAGCAACATTCATCAGTGTTGTGCCAGGGGATTTTGTGGAAATCGCACCATTTTCTAGTGTCCTTCTTTGTCTTTCTGTGACCCTTCTTTTCCTGTGTCTTGGACTAGATTTTGGGAGACTATTTGTTAGGGATGTCTTTGTCATACTTTGGTTGTTGTGGATTTGCAGACCCAAATTCCTCTTTGTTCTGGTGCTTAAATTTTTGCTCAATTTTAACAGCATATCAATAAGAAGCATCGAGTGATGAGATGTCCAAAAAATCCATTTCAGTCTGATGTATCTGTGTAGATCCCCACGGTATTTCAGAACCAAATGTCCCTCGGAGTCTTTGATACCCAAATTGGTGCACAAGGTATGGAAGGTTTTGGTAAACTCCAGAACTGCTTGGCCCCTCTCTTGCCATAGTGTGGTCCATCTCATGTATTGGTCTTCATAGTTGCCAAGAGGGTAATATTGTTCCTTTACTGCATCCACAAAAAAATCCCAAGTGGGATCGACCCCATATATTCCAGACTCCTCTGTGGAACTTTGCTCCCAGTAAGTTTCCCACCAATGTTTGACATGGGGGAGAGCCTTAAGGAGTGCGAAGGTGATCTTTTCCTTATCGGAAAAATTATGAACAAAGAAATAACCTTCTAATAGATTTAACCATTTATCTAGGGTATCTGCATCTATTTGACCTTCAAATACGGGAATATCGAAATTAACCTGTACCTTGAAAGGTGAGGTGCATCCAAAGTGGTCACTTGATGAAGATGCACCTGATTCTATCAGGAGGCGTTGAAGGATGTGGGAAAAATTCTCCATCATTTCGTCCCTCTGTCGCGTGAGAGTTTGCTCAAGTAACAGACTAATAGGATCGTCTGCTCCGTCATTTTTATTTTCTTCCACCATTGAGGGTTTCTTGGGTGTGCAAGAGAGATTGTCCTCGAGAGAGACAAGATTGAGACCCAAATTTCTATACTGAAATCTCGTCGGGGACATGCATTGAAAACGATCAAGAGCAACCTACTCTGATACCACTGATTCATATTATTTTCGGTACGAAATGAGAGCGGAGATATAATAAATAAATGCACATAGATATAGCATATGTATAGTAATATAACATAAATATATCAGAGATGCAACCATAAACATAAAGATACAGTAATACACGATTTCTATTAATGAAATAAATGTACAGAGACTGTAAAAATAGAGAGTGAAACACTCACTAGAATGGTGGCATCTTATCTCTGAGAAGAGATGTGACGGCTACTCGCATTCGCAAGCAGATGATTACAATGAGGCTCTGAAAGAATTTTTACAATAAACAGGAATGCCAAAATTCCTAGACATCCAAAAACCTAACCCTAGGAGATGAAGCTCCAAAATTCATGTGGGCCCTGTTTGGGTAAGTTAGTACATCAACTTCTCGGGGTCGTAACATTTGCATACGATATCCGTTTTATGTGTATGATAGCTCGTTGGAAAGGTATCATTGAGGAGATTCATTTTTGGGGCTCAATCATGCTTTTGGATATCATTGAGAAAGTCTATATTGAAAAACCTTCATTTAGGCCCTCAAAATGGCCCCGGAAGTTAAAACCTGCTAAAAATAGTAAATTGCCAAAATTGCCAGAAAACTATTTTGAGCCAGTCGAAAAAGGTGGGTGGCCACCGATATCCACCTGGATCAGAACATACCTCTACTAATGTAAGTGTACTTTTACCAAGAGAAGCTTAAAATAGAAATACCAAAGAGACTGAGAATACTCCACCACAACTGTTGCACTACTCTCTCCATTCTTGTCCCTTCTGCTACTATAGTTGTAACTCCTTAGACTTGTGCACTAGCTACTACTACAACTGCTCCTTAGACTTGTGCCCTTCTTTCTAAGTCAGTGAGAGTGTGTACAAATTATCTAAGGAATCACCTTGTTTATACTTTTTCTGCCAATGAACTTTTCCCACAGGGTCGACATGTCTTTTCTGACATATGTAATTTACTTTGACTTTTTCTGGAAAGGCCGAGTTCTCTTTCTTGGTTTCTTGTTTATTTATTATTATTCTCATTGGGACAACTTCTCTTCTAGGGTTTCCACACATCTGTTTAATGGTTCTCTTACTTCTGGAATATTCTAATATAAGTACAAATGTTATACTTGGAGGATAATATCTCTCACATCTACCAAAACATCAAAATATCTAAGGGTTAGTTTAAAATGTAGGGATTCAAAATGAAAAAGAACTTATTTGATTACATGTTCGTTATCAGGACATACCTCTTTTGTTTCTTTATTTTATTTGCATAACTTGTTGGTAGTTTGGTCCCATCTTGCAATCACAACAAATGTTGCAGTTGGTTTGTTGTCATCAATTTTTTTCTTCCATTCTTCCTTTTCTTTATTAGAATTCTTTCGTTGAACATGAGAAAGCCAAAAATATTCAATGTGAGATTTATGATGTGGTATAATGGTTTCACACATTATAGAGTATCCCTTCACCTAAGATGTTGTGATTGGCAGATAAAATACTACAATGCATAGGCCTTAGGGAGGCGTCAAAATGCTCACAATATAGAACTCACCTTGGTAAATATGAGCAAATAATTGGGGATTTCACACATAGGTACATGAGTGTGGTATACTTATAATTAATATAGACCTTGTCTTTCACATGAGAAACTTCAAATTCTTTCTCAAAATACTATCTAAATGAACATCAAGTTCCTCACATTTATTTGAAGTATAGGAATATGTGTCTTGAATTGCTATGATTGTGCATTATGGCATATGGATTGTAGTCTTGTTATGAAGAGGTTGATTAAATTACAAATCCTGGTGACTAAAGATTTATTTTCCTACGAAATAAAAACAAATGCAACTACATCCTTATCTTGATTCTCAATAATATTAACAAGAATCTATTAAACTAGCATAGATCCATATTAACTTCATATATATTAATCACCGATAAGGGTAAAAAGAAACCCTAGTTAAAGCATCATCTCCTTTCAATTGTACACTTATATTGTTTGTAAATAACTTAAAATAGAATATGAAAGGGAATAACATGATAACACAAGTTGCTTATTGGATTTTGAGACACTACTTTGCAAATAATTTTAGCAAGTTCTTGTTTTTCAATTATGTTGGCATATTAAAGACCTTTCACAATGGTGAGATTTTGAAAGTTTTATGATATTGAGATTGTATATTATGGAAAGTGGTTTCATTCCCTTCCCTATGAGTAGTAGATAAATAGATGCACACAATATCATATTTACTATTATGTTGCTAGGTGTTTATTTAACACTATATGATGCACTCATGAATCTAATTGCACTCGAGGTTTTTCCAGATTCATTTAAATGGTTATAGTGTAAGAGGTTCAAAGATCTTAAGTCAGACAACCTATGATAACAAAAAACCAAGATGTTCCAAAGATAGTAGGTGTGAATAATTGTGATTTTTTTCTTTTCTTTTTGGAAAATAAAACATATACCTTCAATACCTTAGTTCCCATCATTGAAGTTATATTTAAGAATTGGTTCTCATTTACTTATGACATCATACATATATAAATACTTTTTTCAGAATATACTCGTTAAAATTTTGGTGGCTCTCCATATTTGTCAACGATGTGTAGTTATGATTAGCTTAGTGACACAATTTCAAATTATTTCTATAATGATTTTTGGATTCCACATTCCTCAATAAAGTATACCAAGAATAACTTAAGCCAAATATGCCTAAATAAGCCTTTTTGGATTCCACATTTCTCAATAAAGTATACCAAGAATATTTTAAGTCAAATAGGCCTAAATAAGCCTTTGTTTGATATATTGAACATAATGAGAAGAGACTTGTTCAAAGAATTTCAAAAACAATTTTACATAGATTTATTGAATTTATGAAATTCATAGATGGTGAAATTTTGGGTTATATGATTGCAGACTCCACTCTTGATCTTTGTTTTTCTATTTAATAACCAGTTTAATTGTGAATATATAATTTTTGTTCTATCCAATTGATTTTAACAAATTAAATATGAAGGATAATAAGAAGATGTTTGACTTTATAAAATTATCAAATTCAAATAAATTGATTTTTTCTTTCCAATTTTATATTTTTAATTCCACATAAAATTCATAGATGATGAAATTTTGGGTTATATGATTGCAAACTCCACCCTTGATTCTTGTTTTTTTTTGTTTAATAACCAGTTAAAATGTGAATCTATAAGTTTTGTTTTATCCAATTGATTTCAACAAATTAAATATGGATGATAAAAAAAAAATGTTTAACTTCATTTGAGATATAAAAGTTTTTATAAGATTGTCAAATCCAAATAAATTGATTTTTTCTTTTCAATTTCATATTTTTAATTACAGGGGCATTAATATAGAAGTAGTTTGCAGGAAAATAGTTAGATTTGAAAAGAAAAAGCATTAATATAGAAGTGGTTTGAAGGGGGATTAGTTAGATTTGAAAAGAACAATTTTAATGCAGGCATAATTTTCTTGGCAAACCTTTTCCTACATGAGGAAAAGGCTATTTTTTTTTTGTTAGTCGTGAAGATTCAAATGATACAATACACTCAAGATGGGGGATCATACCATACGCAAACTCATGACTTATTCAAATGGGTTTTATTATCTAGTAAGTATTTTCCTCAAGTGTTTATGTTGTTCTCCATTATATTCAAATGGGTTTTATTAGCTAGCAAATATTTTCCTCAAATGTTTATGTTGTTTTCGATTAATTTTTTCCCAGCAACAACACCAACCCCACTTTATGTTCCTAGTTGAGGAGAACACACCCAAATCTATGAAGAGGTCTATTGTAGATTAATTCAAATTAAAGGAGACTTCCAACGTTTCTATAACTCTTGAAATTAGATATGATGGCAAAGGGGAGGTATTATTCGAGGAGAATTAAAAGATCTACAAGCCTATAATTTCATTGACTATGTTGGGTATAATAGTAATATAGAAGAATAAGAAAATGAGCATGATGCATCAATGAATACCTATTGATCAAAATTTGGTCATCTATATTTTCCTATTCTTAGATTCATAAAAGCCTTGATATCAACACATATTTTTCTCATCAGAAATAGTTTCTATATGCCTAAATTATTCAATATGTGAAAAATGTAAAATGTGTGGAAAATAACCCATTTAATGTTTTCCATAATTATTGGAGGGTTTCCAAAAATATGTATTATAAGAAACATTCTAATAGTGTTTATGAATTTTTTAGAGTATAAATTATGTTACTTAGTGTGGAATGGAAAATTTAATTTGCATTGTATGTTTTATAATGGAGATAAAGATCAAATATTAAAATGGATCACGAGAAGGAAAAAATACATTTATGTGATAAGTTTTGGTCAATTACCTTGACTTGTTCTTTGAAACTCACAACATATCATATGATTTTATTTGTATTTTCAACTTTAAATTTTCTTTGTATAAACTATGAAGATGAATGAATTAAATTGAATGATTGTGATCCATCTTAACCTTAATATGGTATGTTTCTTTGATCAAGTTTTGAATATGGTTGTATTTCAAATTTTTAATATTATATAATTTTATATAAAAAATAATATGGAGTATAAGTGATTTATCGAAACTAAATTATAATATTATATGTTTTTATTAGTGATTTATGAAAATTGAATTATCATGATTAATTTTAATATGGTATATATATTTGTTATTTTGTTAACAATTATCATCCCGTCATTTTGTAAATTATATTATTTCTATAGGATATCATGTGTAATGTTTGTTAAAATGTTACATATTTTAATTAGAAATTAAGTCTCTAATATGTGGATATTGAAATTTAATTTTAGGATTGATTATAATTATAGTTCTTACAATATTTGATAATATATTGTAGATACAAAATAAAATAAGATAAAATTAGTGGAATGCAGATATTAAATAGTTTAGAATAATGATTCTATATCAATATTAATTAGTGGAATGCATATACTAAATATTTTAGAATAATGATTGTATATCAATATTCATGATAATGTTGTTGGAAAGTGTATCAATTGGTTTTTAGATGTTATTGTTATGGTTTTTTTTTTTTCAAGAAAAATTTCTTCATTTGTATGACTTCAATAGTAAACTTATAGTGTAGACTAATGTGTTTTTATTAGAAAATATAAATTCATAAAAACAAGTTGAAACTTTATGAATGATTTCATCATCCTAAAATATTAAAAAATAAATAAAACATTGATTAAAATACAATGTGCAAAGTGAATATTTAAATTTTAAATATAATATTATGGGAACTAATTTTATTAGAAAATATAAATTCATAAAAACAACTTGAAACTTTATGAATAATTTCATCATCCTAAAAAATAAAAAAATAAATAAAACATTAATTAAAATACAATGTGCAAAGTGAATATTTAAATTTTAAATATAATATTATGGGAACTAATCTTAAGTAGATTATCATTTTTTAATGTGAGATTTTTCTCACAAATGTAAAATATTTTTATATTGGTTATATACCATACAAAAATTTTAGGTGATATCACCATATGCATACCTACTTTTCAAAACAAATGATTTGTGATATTGAACTAGAACATGGAGGATTGTAGATTATTATGTGTTGTAGGGATGGGTGTCATGAAAGAAGATTTGCAATAGAATTTGAAAATTGTTACAATTTAAATTATTTGCCAAAAAAAGATAAAATAAATGAAATCAAACCTTAAAAAAGTGATGGTTTCAATTTAGAAGAAGAAACTTTAAAGAAATATCCTTTTGTCAAATATCCCTTTGTCATGTGTTGAGCTATATAATCTTCTGTATCAAGTAATATTAGTAATTATAATAAGAAAATCTTAAACTCCAAGAATTCCACATTGAAAATCACTATAAATAAAAATAAGTTGATTACAATACATTAATTCTAACAATACATTAATTACTTGTATTTTAAATTTTATGATTGATGGAAAAAAATATTTTATGGATATCTTAACAAGAACAACATGCATGCAAGAGAGACATGCTCTCTTAAAATTTTCTAAATAAAGATCACTTCTTTGTAATTAGAGAGTTTTTTCTATTCATATATGATAATTAGTTTATTTAATAAATATTTTATTTAGGTTTATGAATATAACATATATTGTTTATTAATATTGTTTTTAATATTTATTATAATAATGGGTATTAAAAAAAAATGTTTCTTCTAATTTTTAGAAATAATTTTTTTATGTTAACTTAATATGTGAGATAAACAATTATTAGTGCTTTTTTTTAATATATTAATTTAACATTATTAAAAAGAATATATGTCAATTTTTAATTAATTGTATTTGTGTTATTTCATAAAGTTTATTAAAAGTAGTTAGTAATAGTGTTTGTGATTTTTATGAAAAATAAATCTAATTTTGTTTGTCATATATTGATAAGTTTTTCTAATAAAGTTTTTGGTTGAAACATATATTATTTATTAAAAAAATTTAAAATATGTGTTTTAGAAGTATGTATTAAGAATAAAAAAAAATTTCTTAACTTTAAGATATTAAAATTTATTAAAAGTAGTTATTCATAGTGTGATTTTTATGAAAAATGAATATGATTTTGTTTTTCACATGATTAATATGTTTTTTTATTTTATTTTTAAATTAATTATATTATTTTATAAAATTTATTAAAAGTAGTTATTCATAGTGTTCCTGATTTTTATTAAAACTAGATAATATGTTTTTTTTTTTTTACCAATAAAAAGATTTTCTTAGATTTTAGATATTAAATATATAAACATATCTACTAAGAGAGTAAAAATTAATCTTATTATATTAATTTAAAGTGAGTAAAAATAGACTATTTTTTTTTAATTAATCATATTTATGTTATTTTTATAAATTTTATTAAAAATATTTATGATTTTTATTAAAAATGGATTAATATGATGAGATATCAAAATAAAAATAAAAAACCAATAATAATAATAAAAATATTATAAATATTATAAAAGAACTTTAAAATTATATATATATATATATATATTATAAAATCATCTCAATATATATACTATTATTTTGAAATAATACAATTACCATAGAACCTAAACAAACACAAACATATAAATAAAATAGATAAAATCTTATCATAGTTAAAATTTAATACAACAATATAATACAATAAAATATAAAACTTAAATAAGGCTATATTAAATATACATATTAATAAAATATAAAACTTAAATAAGGATATATTAAATATACATATTCAAATTTATAAGTTAAATTCAACATACAATTTCAAATAAACAAACATGTAATATCATTTAAATATGCAAACATACAACATACACTTTCAAATAAGAAAATATACATTATTCAATTTCAAATCAAGATACAAACATGAACAAACAAACATTGTGAAAACCACTTAAGAAAAGACACCATACAAATTCAAAAAAGTCAATACAGGTTACACATTTCCATAACAATAAACAAACAAATAGAGATTGTCAAAAACCATTCACACATTCATATGCAATTTCAAATAATTAAACACAAATACAAATTTAAATTAAAAAAACACACATTATTTCAAATAAATATACAAACATAAGGAAACAAGTAAAAGTTCTCTAGATGATTCACACACATACACATACAATTTTAAAGAAACAAAGACAATATACAAATTCAAATAAGCAAGTACACATTATATAATTTCAAATCAAGATACAAAATAATTAAGTAGACATTGTCAAAGCCACCTACACACATGCCTGTACAATTTCAAACAAAATATGCAATATCAATACACCAACATAATCAAACAAACATGGTCAAAACCAGATACATACATACATACACAATATCAAAATTCACATACATACATACATACATACATGCATACATACATACACAATTTCAAAATACACATACATACATACATCAAATAACCACATGCATACATATATATACACTTTTAAAACACACACACATACATACATCAAATAATCAAACTCACAATATACAAATTTTAATAAGTAAATACTCATTATATAATTTTAAATTAATATACAAACATAACTAAACATCATTGTGAAAACTACTCACATACATAATACAATTTCAAATTAAAATACAAACATTGTCAAAACCACCTATACATAGACATGCAATTTCAAATAAACAAAAGCATTATGTAATTTCACATCAATATACAAGCCTAGACTAACAACCATTGTCTAAACCACTTACAAACATACAATTTCAAAGCACACATACATATACTCCAAATAAACAAACAAATAAGCATTGTACAATTTCAAATCAATATACAAACATAACTAAACATCATTGTCAAAACTACCAATATACATACATACATACATACATAAAAAATTTCAAATAAGCAACACACAATATACAATTTCAAATTAGAATACAAAGATTCGTCAAAATCACCTATCAAATACATATGCAATTTCAAATAAACAAACATATGTTATACAATTTCATATCTATATACAAACCTACACAATCAACTATTGTCAAACTTAGTTACACACATACAATTTCAAAGAAGTAGTATATATACATCAAATAAACAAACACATAAGGTACAAATTCAAACAAACAAATAAGCATTATACAATTTCAAATCAATATATAAAATAAATAAGTATTATTGTCAAATTAAATAAATACACATACATCTACAATTTCAAATAAGTAAATATAATATACAATTTCAAATCAAAATAAAAAAATTGTAAAAAGTATGTATACATAAACATATATGCAATTTCAAATTAACAAATACACATTATAGAATTTCATTTCAAAATTCAATAGATTACATATAATAAACTTAATTATTATGTTAAACCCATAATTTTTTTTATCTAACTAAATAATTATATAATAAAAAAATAAAAAAAAGGAAAGAAAATAAAAATTAAATGATATGTCATAAAAGAAAAAAAATAAAATAAAAAAGAAAGAGAGAAAACTAAAATAACATGAATATATTTAATAATTTTGTTATATATGTAAAATTGTATAATT
>ML777296.1:243294-308962 GCA_009831015.1 Picea engelmannii | reverse complement strand
TCTCCATCTTTGCATGCACAACAATGGTTGTGTGTAATGGATCTTGTGGAGAATAGTCCACCAATAACCTTATGATAATAGGAATTGGGTTTGTTCATTATAAAACTCTCTATCATGAAAATATTTCCCTCCTTGGCATTTTACGTTTGATTAGGGTTAGGGTTCCTACCTAAACCCATATAAATACCTACCTCCTAAATGCAAGATATATTTTAATATAGGGTTTTATTGAGATCATTCAATGATACTTGAAAAATCCATCTTTCCGAGTGACTTAAATCCTAGGTTCATAAATTGTAATTGGAATTCAACCTCACATCATTGTCTTCACTTTTGATTTGCCAAGATTATATATTATGTCATTATTGTGCGACTGGTATATTTCAAGAGGTTGTATACAAAGAACTTATAGTTTTATTGGAATATTAACAAATTGAGTAGGGCTTCACATATACTACCAAATATTAATTTTATTATAGGTTGAGAGTTCAGGGAAAGAAACCCGGGTCTCGTTTCTTCTCACACAATATACAGTAAGAAGATAGTTTCATCTACTCATTTTCACATTGAGTCATCCACACCTTACAATAGATTAATTAGGGTGAGAAGAGAAAGACCATAAAATTCCATTTCTATATCTCCTAGTAGGATATTTACCCCAATCCAGAAAGCTCATCCAAGGGAAAATTAATCTTCATAAAGAAGCTTGTACTACAAGCCTATTCTCTGTCAAATAGTTTATATAAAGAGTAAATGTATAATTTTTTATACATCGAGGGAGCATATTGTTGTTGAGGAATTGATGTAGAGTTAAGTAACATATTAGGCATATCAAGGCTTATGGATATAGAATCCTCAAATAAGGCATACATTACTAGAAACATACTTAGTGGTAGCTAAACTTGGAACAACAAAGTACACCTACTAAATTAATGTTCATAAAGAACCTTGTACCACAAGCCTATTCTATGTCAAATAGTTTATATAAAGAGTAAATGTATAAATTTTTATAGACCAAGGGAGCATATTGTTGTTAAGTAATTGAAGTATAATTAAGTAACATATTATGCATATCAATGATTATGGATGTAGAATCCTAAGGCATACAATGATAGAAGCATACTTAGTGATATATCAGCTTGGAACAATAGAGTGTCCCTACTAAACTTCTAATGTCATTAACTCATAATTATTGGACTCCAATGATTTTTCTAATCTTGAATTATTGTTTTCCCAACAACAACACTAACCCCATTGTTTTCCCAATATGTAATGTTCCTGAGCTGATTTTTTTTGCTCAGAACACTAACTGTTTATTGTTTGTTATGTTTGTTCATGTGTTTGCAGGTGTATCCATAAAGATGTGCATTTTGATTATTCAATGTTGATTGACCAATAGATATGAAGCATACAATCATAAAAAAGATAATAGATATAATAACACCAGTAGAGAATCAACAATGTCATATCTGACCTTTATTTAGATAGTAAGGAGATCTCGTATACAAGAGATTTGTAGATCCAGAACAAATCCCCAATAATAACAAAATAGGATGCCAACTGATACAATAAGAAGAACAATAGAAAGATAAATTCCTCCCAAAGGTTGTAAGAGAAGGGATCCAAGCATAGAAACACCACCAACAAGAAAAATCTAACTGAAGATAGAAGAACCTGGTTAGTACACTGCCAAACCTCTCCAACTAGCTGAGTTGAGCCCTGCTCTGGATGTTGCCAAACCCTCAAGTTTTGGCCCACCCTTTCTGAACCTCCAAATCCTTCCAAAATGACCCAGAATGTAGATCAGGCTGATAGAAACCTTCGAACCAAGTCTCAAGAAAATCTAAGAAATGTTTCTCCTCCAACTAGACAATCCCTAAACTGGATTGTCCCCTCCCTGGTTTGATAAAGTCAAAGAGGGTACGTTCTCCCCTCTAGGAACCTCCAAATACCACCAAACTCTACCTGATCATAGATCGATCCATTTCTACCAAGCTGATGAAGTATCAAGCCAATCTATGAAGATTTGAGCATCCAAACATTGAAAACTGCTCTCTGCAATGCACCCTCCTTCTCTCCAATTCGTTCCAAGATCACATAGATAAAATACAAGGATAAATCCTTCAAAATATACCAAGAATGATTCCAAGGCCCCTACAAAGAGAGCCCAGATGTTACTTTTCCAAAATACCTCCTCCTTCCTCCATATCGAACCAATATCTCTAAGACGGTGCACCCCCTAACTAGAAAATCCCATGGGTTGCACCCTTGTCTGGAAAATGCCTGTAGAACCAACCTGCAACACTATAGAATGGTGTGGGGGGATTATTTGACCTCTAGGACCAAGCCTAGATCAAGGAAGGTGGGATATTTCACCAACAAGTTGATCTCTAGGGTTTTAGACTCAAAACCCTCAAAACTGATTGTGCTCAAGAGCTCCAATGCAAATAAGATAATAATCCATAATTCCTAAGGAGTGTGCCCTGCCCTTTCCTTTATAGCTCCAATATATTCCTCCATTGAGTTAGTTTACCCCTAGGGTTGAATCTTAACCCAACTCATCTTTTTATTTTTCTTCGTTGAGTTACCCTTTTCCACAAAGTCAACTTAACTTTAGAATATTATGTTTTCTAGTTGACTTTGTCCCCAATATTCCTGATACTATAGTCTAGTGGGGAAATATAGACTACTGAGTCTCTCCAACCCACTTCATCAAGAGGTGGGGGAAATTACAGTCTCCCCTGCTAGAATTGCTTTCCCATAAGAAATTATGAACTTGTCTCTTGGATCAACTACTCCCCTTCCCACGTGGCATCCTCCATAGGTAGATTCTTCCACTTAACCAAATATTCTATGATGGTTCTTTTCCTTAGCTTCCTCTCATTGACTTCAAGTATCTCCTCTGGTATCAAAACCAAATTTCCTTCTTCATCCATGGGTGGTAATTCCTCGATAGGAGTGATATGCTTGTCGATGGCCCTCTTCAAACAGGGAACATGAAAAACATCATGCATTTTTCTTTCCTATGGTAGATCCAACTCATAAGCCATGAATACTACCCTCCTGTTGACTCTGTATGGACCAAACAAATGAGGTTGGAGCTTCTCTACACCACTTCTCTTAATAGATTCTTGTCGGTACAGTTGGAGACTCAAATAAACCAAGTCGTCCACCTCAAAGGTGTGATCAACTCTTTTCTTGTCTTCCTATACCTTTTGTTGATTATCTTCCCTCTGTAGGTGATACTTCAATTCTTTGAGGATGTCCTGACTCTGTTGAATCCAGTCCTAGACCATGGGAGCCCTACTGTCTCCTAAGTAAATCTCTACAAAGGAGAGAGGGTCATATCTATATAAGGCTCTGAATGTAGGCATATCAATGGACATATGATGAGTGGTGTTGTAACAATATTCCTTCAAGTGAACCCATTTGACCCATGGTTTCTGATGTCCCACCACATAATTTATGAGGTAGCTTTCAACCCATTTGTTGACTATCTCTATGTGGCCATCCATCTACGGGTGATAAATGGTACTAGGTGTCATGGTTTTACCTACTATCTTGAAGAGCTCCTACCAGAAAGTGCTCACGAAACTACTATCACTATCACTCACTATGGTTTTGGGCAACCCATGCAATCTTAAAACTTCCCTGAAGAATAGGTCTGCAACCTATGCTGCATTGAAATCTGTGGCAATGGAAAAAAAGTATGCAAACTTCAACAACCTGTCCACCACTACAAAAATACAGTCCTTGCCTTGAACCTTAGGAAAACCTATGATGAAATCCATGGATATGCTCTCCCACGTTTTCTCCAGAATGGGAAGTGGTTGTAGTAGTCTGACTAGGTGAGTTTGTTCATCTTTGTTGGCCTGGAAATTACTGCACTCCTTGATGTGGCTCATCACATATTTCTTTAAACCCTTCTAAGAAAACCTCTCCCATACCTGTTTGTATGTCTTGATGAACCCTTGGTGCCATGGCACTGGTAATTATGGCATGCCTGTAACACCTTGGTCTTGAAGGTTGATTCAGGAACCAATAAAATTCGGCCCTTGTAGTATATGATATCATCCATAATCCATAATTTATCATCTATCACCAGCCCATCCCTCACTTCACAAGAAAAAAATTTCTTCGAATATTCCACCAATAGGTGGGCCTTCCAATCTACTGAAATATCGGTCATGGCATCAACTAATGGTCTTTTGGACAAAGCATCTGCTACCAAATTATTCTTCCCTTTGAAAAATTCTATATTGAAGTCATATGCCTGGATTTTGCTCACCCACTTTTTTTTCCTTTCATTCAATTCCTTCTGGTCTAGGAAGTACTTGAGGTTGTTGTCATCTATCCTTACTACAAATGTTTCCCCAACTAAATATTTCTTGAACTTAGCCAATGCATGCATGATGGCTAGCATTTATTTGTCATAGATGGTGTAGAGGACCTCAGGACCTCTCAAATTTCAGATTTCATAGACAATTGGGTGCCTTCTTTGCATAAGTATGGCTCCAATTCCTTCCTCTGATGCATCACACTCCACTGGGAAGGGTTGTGCGAAATCAGGTAGGGCCAATACCGGGCATGTACTCATCACTTTCTTCATTTTTCAAAGGTGGCTTTTTCTTGTGGGTTCCATTTGAAAGCCCCTTGCTTGGTCATATTGGTCAAATGTGCAAAAAAATGGGAAAAACCTTTGACAAACCTCCTCTAATAGAAACAAATTTCCCAAAACCATTTAACTCAATGAGTGTTTTTTGTGTAGGCTAGTCGATGATGGCTTGCATATTTTCTTGATGCACCTGTACCCCTTTCACTCAAATAATGTGTCCTAAATGAAGGACCTCTATCATCCCAAATTCACATTTGGACTCCTTGGCATATAAGGATTGCTCCTCCATAATAGTCAAAATCCGTTCCACATGTCAAAGGTGTTCCTCCCAAGTCTTTCTATAGATCAGTAAATCATCAAAGAAGACTAACAAGAATTTCCTTAGCTTCTTGTTGAACAAATTATTCATGCACAATTGGAAGGTGGTTGGTGCATTAGTCATCCCAAAAGACATAAATAGAAAATGATAATTCCCATAGTGACACCGAAAAGTAGTATTGGAAATATCTCGCTCCCTCATATTTATCTATTGATAACCGGAGCACAACTCAATCTTTGTGAAATATACTGCCCCATGGAGCTCATCCAATAGATCATCAATCTATGGGATGGGATATCTATTTTTTATTGTCTTCTTGTTTAGAGCTCTGTAGTCAATGCACATGCACATTGTTCCATCTTTATTCTTCACCAACACTACTGAAGATGAAAAGGGACTAGAGCTCAGCCGGATGTGACCCATATCCAACAAATCCTTAATTGCCTTTTCAATTTCATCCTTGTATTTCTTGGGGTTCCTATGGGGAGTAGTGATGACAAGTTTCGCACCCTCATCCAAATCTATGATGTGCTCAAAACCCCTATATGGTGGTTCCCCTGGTGGTATAGTCTCAAAGACCTTGTTGTGCCTATCCATGATTTTCTTGATCTTTGGTGCATAGTGCGTTTCCCCCTTTTTATCTACTCTGACTAAAATCTTGCATTCTACTACATAACTGATGTCTTCCCTCTGGAAGATGGACTCCATGTGCTTTACTATCACCACCTTTGGTTTATTTCCTGTCATACCTCTGAGAACCATCTTTTTCCCTATTTCCTCTTTGAAAGACATTTCCATGGTTTTGTAATTTGTGGTGATTGGCCCCAATGCACTAAGACACTATACTCCTAGGATGATGTTGGTGTCTAGAATATCCATCACATAGAAATAATCTACCAAATAATGTCTTCCCAAAGTAAGTTTCATCCATGGGATGTACCTATAACAAGGCATGGTGCATCCACTTGCTACCTCCACACAAAATCCATAAAATTCCACTGTTGGTATGTGGCTTCTTTGAATTAATGCTGAGTCAATGAAGTTGTGTGAGGCACCTCCATCAATGAGAACTGACACCTTCTGCCCCTATAGCACTCCTCTTATCCTGAAGTTGTTGAGTTTAGGTACCGCACTGATGGATGCAATGGTCACTTTCTCATCCATTGTAGGGCCATGAATAACATCCTCCTCTTCTTCTATCCTGAATTTAAAGCCTCCATGTTTTGTAGGTGGCCTAAATCTTCATCCTCCTCATCATCCGAGATCACCTCAATGTAGTGGGAATTTCCCTTACCCATGTACTTGTGTGTTGGGTTCCATGGTTCCTTGCAGGTGAAACACAACTGCTTCCTCCTCAATTCCCTTCTAGTGGGCTCATCCATTATGCCCCTTCCTTGGTCAAACCCCCTTGGGTCTCTTCCTCCTTGGTTCATAGGAGGTCTTTTCTCTCTACCCACTTGATTGGGAGGCATAAGAGTGAATCTCATCTTAGCTGCTGAACCTATGTCTCTGGTCTTCCATATGGCATCATGAAAGTTGGTAGTCTTAAAGGCCTTAATCCAACCCCTCAAGGGTTCCATCAACCCTTCTATGAAAAGAATCATAAGTCTCGCTTGAGAGAAATCCTGTGCCATCAGTGCTAGCCTCTGGAACTCTTCTATGTAATCCTCTAGTGATCCTATCTGTCTGAGCTGTGTGAGCTCCCTAAAAGGTAGCTCAAGATCCCTTGGGTCAAATCTATCAATGAGCCTCTATGTGAACTCTGTGTAGGATGTAATCTGATTGTGACCCAATGTGGTCAACCCATGGTACCACCAGTCATGAGCATTTCTATCTAAGTACATGGTGGAAAATTTGATGGCATCCATATCTCTCATGGGGTTAAGTTGTAAGTAGGTATCCAACTTTTTTACCCATGATTGCGTTGTCACCTTAGCAGATCCATCAAAATAAGGGATTTCTATTTTTCCTTCTCTATGCTCTAGTTCATAGTTGGGCATTTGATATTGTTTTGGTTTGCCCTGGAATTTGATCCTGCAGTACTGATCTAGCGTGACTTGCCTTTGAAACCCTGCACTTAAGGCATGATACTCCCTGACATACTGCTCAAAATGATCCTCAATCTCATCCTCATAGTTGTGTTGTGGCTGAGTATTCAAGAATGTAGGTAGATAGGGCCTAGGGGTGGTCCTGTTGTATGTCTGTCCCTAATGTGCACCTCCTACATAGCTCCTTCCCTCAGTGTGATAATAGGGGTTGTGCTCCTACTGAGGTCTAGCCCCTCCATGAGATCTACTAGCCTCTCTATTGGCATAAACTTTTGGACCCTTCTCTGCATGAGTCATCTGCATCAAGAGTTGTGAAAACCTATCATGGCATTCAATTACCTTTCTTAGAGTCTCTGTCATTTCCACGTGTCCCTTGCATACTATTTCTTTGTTCTCCTGTATATGATGCACAGGGGTGATCTGTGTCACGTTTATGGAGTGTTTCAACTCCTTAGTGAACCCTACTAGAATCTATGTCTCACTGTCCTCACCTAATCCTTCCATTAAGGTCTTTGTTTCACATGTCTTCTTCATGTGTCTACCCATGTAAATTCCACTGAACTTATGCATGCACTAACCCCCACTGGCTAGGAGGGTCAGTGCTATGATACCCTTGTAATGTTCCTAATCCAATGTTTTTTCTCAAGACACTAACTATTTACTGTTTGTTATGTTTGTTCATGTGTTTTCAGGTGTATCCATAAATATGCGAATTTGGATTATTCAATGTTGATTGACCAATAGATATCAAGCATACAATCATAAACAAGAAAAGATATATATATTAGCACTAGTAGATAATTGAAAATTTCATATAAGACCTTTATTTAGATAGTAAGGAGATCCTGTATACAAGAGATATGCATATCTGGAAGAAAGCCCCAATAATAAACAAATGGGTTGTCAGTTGATATAATAAGAAGAAAAATACAAAGATAAATGCCTCCCAAAGGCTATAAGAGAAGGGATCCAAGCCTCCAAAGGCCACTAACAAGAAAACTCTGACTGAATATAGAAGAACCTAGTCAATACACTACCAAACCTCTCCAACTAGATGAGTTGCGCCTTGCTTTGGATATTGCCAAACCCTCAAGTTTCGGCCCACCCTTTACTAACCTCCAAATCCTTCCAAACTCACTCAGAATGTAGATAGGGCTGATAGAAACCTCCAAAACAAGTCTCAAGAAAATCTAAGAAGTGTTTCTCCTCCAATTAGACAATCTCTAAATTGGATTGTGCTCTCCCTAGTTTGATAAAGTCAAAGAGGGTACGTTCTCCCCTATAGGAACCTATAAACACTGCCAAGCTCTACCTGATAATAGATCGGGCCACTGCTACCAAGATGATGAAGTCTCAAGACAATCTATGAATATTTGAGCCTCCAAACAATGAAAACCACTTTTTGCAATGGACCCTCCTTCTCTCCAATTCATGCCAAGCTCACAGAAATAAAATTTAAAGATAAAATCCTTCGAAATAGACCAAGAATGATTCCAGGGACCCTACGAAGAGAACCCAGATGTTACTATTCCAAAACACCTCCTCCTTCCTCCATATTGAAACAATATATCCAAGATGGTGTGCCCCCTAGATGGAAACCCCCCTGGGTTGCACCCTAGCCTAAAAACTGCCTGTAGAACCAATCTGCAACACATTAGAATGGTGTGGGAGGAGTATTTCACCTCTGGGACCAAGCCTGGATGAAGGAAGGTGAGATATTTCACCACCAAGTTGATATCTAGGGTTTTAGACTCAAATCCCTCAAAACTGATTGTTCTCAAGAGATCCAATGTAAATAAGATAATAATCCATAATTCCTAAGGAGTGCCCCCTACCCTTTCCTTTATAGATCCAATATATTCCTCTTTTGAGTTAGTTTACCCCTAGGATTAACTCTTAACCTAACTCATCTTTTCCTTTTTCTTCGTTGAGTTACCCTTTTTTCCTCAAAGTCAACTTAACTTTAGAATATTATGTTTTCTGGTTGAATTTGTCCCAAGTATGCTTGAGAATATAGTCTAGTGGGGAAATCTAGACTATTGAGTCTCTTAGTAATGACCCCATCATTACGACCATGGGCGAAGCAGAAGTGCAATTTTTTTTTTTGTTAAAAGGGAAGAAGGTGATGACGACAACAATAATTACACCACTAATGACAAACACAAGTAAGCAATCTAGGCAACAGGCAACTATGACTCCATGCACTAGCACAAAGGCAACTGGGAAAAACATGCATAGAACAACAAGGAGGGATGACTACCCACCCAACGCAAACAAGACAACCTACAAGCTAAGAGACAACATCTCCCTCTTGACTCCATGACCCTAACGAAAAAGACTAGAACCTCAAGGGATGCATGCCAAACACATGAAGGCATTCCACCCATGCACCAAAATAAAATTAAAACACACGAAAACACTCTCACCGAATGCACCAACTCCGACCAAGTTCTCGTTTGCCACTATCCAATAGGGCGCACCATGATCCCCTCATCAGGAATCATGTCGTCCCTAGGTGATAGACGCATCAATAACCTTGGCACAACACATCCTATCTGGACCAAGGACTCTAGATAAATCCAACGTTCTAGGATGAAATAACTAACAAGGAGACTACACCCACACCCCAAGCAACGAGTCGTCAAGACGTAGGATGACGTCAAGAAGAAAACACAAGTTGTTACACGACTTTGCAAGCAACCCAACCCATTCATCTAGTCTGATGTGGATAATTAAAAGTTTAATTTATCATTAATTTCACTCTAATGTAGCAAGTTTAGCTTACCTTTTAGTCAAGACTCGCCATTCTCATTGAATCATTAATTACAAATTAATTTGGGTAATTCTAAATTAATCCCAAAATTACAATCTTACTAGCAATTGACATCATATAACAACATTAACCATATCAATGCAAAATGCTACAATGAAATTCTTATCAACACCTTAAATTACAACATGTTGTCTATCTATACTAACCATACCAAAATGACAATTGTCTATTAACATTAAAAAGAATCTGCTAAGAAGTGATAATGCCATTAAAGTCATATACATTCAGTGAGAAACTAAATCCATATACATATAATGAGATTTACTGCCATATGCATTTAATGAGATTTACTACCATAGGTATTTAATGAGAGTTACTGCCATATGCATTTAATGAGATTTTCTTCCATATGCATTTAATGAGTTTTAACGCCATATTCGTCTAAAGAGATTTAATTGCCATAGGCCTGATCATAATTAATGTTATTCAGAGCCATTCACTATAGTCGATGCCATTGCTAAATATATCCTATAACAATACTTAGTACTTCTAATTAAAATGGAGGGAAGTTGTCCAAAACCAACAATGCCAACTAGACACACTGCTAGGTAAAAGTAAAACTCAGGGTAAGAACGTCGAAGCATTTAGTTAGTCGTCTAGAAAATGCTAAATCGATTGTCGTCAACGTAGAATCCAATATATGGTTTTCTAAAAAGGTAAGAAGTTGTTGAGTAAGGTAAATGTAAGTTACCATTGCTGTAAAACTATGGTGTAATTACACAATGGCTCACAAAAATAAATTGGAATACGTGTAGATGATCAGTCACGAGGTAATCTAAATAAAATACAATTGAATAAATAATGCGTCTTTAATCAAATTTATGCATTGAATGTCATTTAAAAATGGAATGGGACAAAATCACATAGAAGGTACACATAGCTTCCACAGGGAAGATTACAGAGATCCCCACCAGTTTTGGTGGCCAAAAATGCAGAGGTAAGGGTGTCATAGCATATTCAAGGTTACAAATCACAGTTGGTAAGGTGTTACAACAAATTCGTGATTAAAATTCGCTGATGGTGTCACAACAAATCCAAGGTTACAAATCGTTGTTGGTAAGGTGTTACAACAATTTCGTGGTTACAATTTGCAGATGGTGTCACAATAAAGAAAAGGTTACAATTGCAGCTGGTAAGGATGTCACAACAAAATTGTTGAGTTTAAACATTCAAAAATTTCACTGAGGTTACAAAATTCAAATAATTTTATGCACTGAGATTAACCATTCAAATAAAACGCCTAGAAGTAAAATTATTCTTAATCAATATACACTGGATGTCTAGAACTAAAAGCGTGTAGCTTTGTCAAGCACCTGGCAATCCAAACAACTGACTAGAAATAAAAAGAAAAAAAAAACGCTGGGAAAAATTTCACAACCGAAGAAGTAGAAATCACCCGACAAACAAACAAATAATAGTCTTAATCAAGCTACGAATGTAGTCTTAACTAGAGGTGAAAAAATCAGTCTCAAACATCTTCCAAAGTAGAGTGCAGAGGTAAATAAATGCAAGGAAAGTCCAGTAAGATATAAAAATGAAGAGTTAAAGAAAACTTCGCCATCAATAAAAAATTGCAGGGTTAATTAAACGCATCAAGTCACAAGACTACACACTACGTGGAACAATCAACAGGGGTAGACAAATGGTAGGAACATCCTTCACTAATAATCCATGCACATAAAAGTAGGGCATTTAGATCCATAGGTCTATTAACAACGAAGTGACGACCGTAGATCAGACTCATGGCCGACTGCTCAGGCCTTGACTGATGAGCTAGGGATGAAGGAAAAATAAACTGCAATCATCACAATCAATGAACTATAGGATGATCAAGACATGCAGGGATCGAAGGCCATGGGATTCAATCGACATTGAGCTAAAGGCTATGGGGGAAATTTCAGTCATCAACTAGAAGGCTAAGAAAATAATTTTCTTTGCCCAAATAAACATTCAAAACTAAGAGCATAAATCATACTAACAATATACCATGCATAAATAAAGGAAGTGTATTGTAGCTCAAGTCACCCACTCCAAGTTGATGTCCCACGTGCTCCGTGTAACTCTCTCTTTTCGATCGATGAGACTTCATCAATACCTCCCAGCCAATTCTAGGGGTACTCTTATTCCCCCTTAGCCCCCCAAGCTGCAGAGGGGCCACACACACTAACCAAAGAATCAACTAGCTCCCAGCTCACCTCGCAAGGCCGAGCTACCACTCCTCACCGAGATGGGTATCCCAACTCCCACAAGCTAAGTCAATCAAGGATAAATTTCTGCAGCGTAACGTTATGCATAACAAAATATATCCATCCTCCTCCTCCTCCCTCCTTTATATAGATTTTCTAAGTCAAAAACCTTCCCAAAATCCCTTTTATTTTATTTTTCATTAATTTAATTCAATAATAATCGTCCCTATACATGTGTCGCCCATCCCCTTCACTGCACCATAAATTAATTTTCTTAATTAATTAATTACCCCTATTTCTCTCACCCACCTAAAATCATTCCTAGAATCGCTCCTAGGTGTCCCCATATTACCTTACAAGTTTTAATGAATTTCCCCCTTACTAAATTACTAGTTCAGTTTAATTTAGAAAGTTCTTAAATCCTAGATACCTTACTAAGTTAGACTTTCTTCTTTTTCCTTGTGTTTCCCCTTTCTTTTTATGTTTCCCATTTTTTCCTAATTATTTAGATTTCCCTCTTTCCCTTTTTATTTAAAACTCAATTTGGCAGGTGTAGAAAATTAACTTTTTCCCTTTTCCCTTTTTAATTAATAAATTGTAATTAGTATAAGTGACAAAACAATTAATTCCCCTTTTTTTAATTTTATCCCCCAAAAGTTTTTTATAAATAAAAAGAATTACTCAACCCCTTCTTGACACATGATTAATGATGATTATCATTTTTATTTATTTATTTTTATTTTTATTTTTACAACATATTTTTCTTTTATCGTGAGTTTCACCTAGACCTAGATTTTAATTTTCGAGGTTGAGCGATTATTTATTAGAGAAATTGTTTTAAGTTTTTCTTATCACGTTATCCATCCTAAGGCCATCTAGGTTTATTCATTTAGTAATTAACAATGTGACGTTCCCTTCAGGACACACTATGTTCTCCAAGGGTGCCACTCGCCTCCTGAATGACTTGGTAGACATAAAAAACCCCTGGAGTCAATACTCCACCAGGTGATCTTGTGGGAGTCTAAGGGCCTCTAAGGAATAAGGCCCTTGCCTTATTGCACGCCCCTTAGAATCATTGTGGGTCTTCTCGAACTAGGTAGTCGTTAACCTATAGTTCGAGCCTCACCAAGAGTGCTAGTAGGTTGTGGCAGGGCTACTTTCCACACCTCCCTCAATGCCTCTGTTAGTTGTGTGTAACCCCTCTACTCCATATGTGAGTCTGGTTGGGAAACTATCGTTAGCCTACATCATCAACGAAGCATGTCAAATATAGTATCCAATATCATATCATCTAATCAAATGCACAAATGTCAGATATACAAAAATAAAACCCCCAATAGTTCAATCCCTGACTCGATCCAGAGTCCAAGGGGTTCCATCGATGCCTATGCATGCTCGAGGTCCAAAATCCTACACACTCAGGAAAACCAAGTCAATAGCGCCTGTCTATGTCAATGCAACCAAATAACATGTCATCATTTCATAATGCCTCATAATCATAAATCAAATGCCAAAAAGTATAATAATATGGATCACTTGCGAGCAAATGTCCTCAAAGAATAAGTTTGCTCAATGCACGCAAGAGAGAGATGTTACATACACCCCCTCTTGGTCTAAACTTCATCCTGAAATTTCAAAGTATAAGTGCTCATATAATGTGTATCACAATATCATAAGTCTATCTATCAAACAAAAATGTAAACTATTGGCGCATATCATATGCATCCTCCCAGGTCACTGAGTACGGGCTATAGCTGTCCCATTGGACCTTGACCTAATCTATTGTTCAATGTCATAGTTGTTGAATGCGATGATATAGGATGTGAATCAACTAAGTTGTGAGCACCCCCTTGTTCGATACCTGCAAGGAACTCATGTCAATAACATGTTTAGGATCACTAATATAATGTCTCAAAATAGATATGTGAAAAACATCATGCATATGACTCAAAGAATCAGGCAAGGCTAGTCAATAGGCCACGGGCCCCTTCCTCTCCATAATATCGAAAGGTCCCATGAACCTAGGAGAGAGTTTAGATCCCTTTCCAAACTTTATCAAACTCTTATGCAGTTTAACCTGCAAGAAGACTCGATCGCCAACCTCATATCTATGGTTGACATGGTGCGCATCGGCATAACTCTTCTATCGATCCTGCACTTCTTTAATCCTTTGTCTTATTGTTTTCATTTTCTATTCCATTTCCTGGATCACTTATGGTCCCACCAAGACCCTATCCTCAAGTTGATCCCAACTCATGCATCTGAAATGGTCGCCCATAAGGAAACTCAAAAGGCACCATCTTAATGGTTCTTTGGTAACTGTTGTTATAAGCAAATTCCACCAGTGGAGATAATTATTCCCAATGCTTTTGTTGGTCCATCACGTACATGTGAAACATCTCCTCCAAGGTATGATTCATTCGTTCGGTCTACCCATCAGTCTTTGGGTGATATGCAATACTGAAGTTAAGCTGGGTTCCCAAGGCCTCTTGGAAACTCGTCCAAAATTGTCCAGTAAACAATGATCCTCTATCGGATATAATCCTCTTAGGCATGCCATGCAACCTCACAATCTCACTGATAAAAACTCTAGCTATGTTAGGTGCCTGATATGTCATACACACAGGAATAAAGCGATCACTCTTCGTCAGAGTGTCTATTGTTACAAAAATTGAGTCATGTCTCCTTGTCATCAGTGGCAACCCAATAATAAAATCCGTCGAAATAACCTCCCATTTCGATTTTGGAATAGTGTGTGGTTGTAGTAATCCTATTGGATGTCTATGTTCATCCTTTACCTGCTAACATTCTAGACATTTGGCCAAGTAGTTGACTATGCATGCCTTCATTCCTTTCCAGAAGAATAACGGTTTAAGGTATTCCCTCATCTTCGTGACTCCCAGGTGAGCCATGTACACTACAATATGAGCCTTGTTCAAGATCAAGATCCTCAACTTGTCATTTGGTGGTACGTAGATCTGATTTTTAAACCTCAATAATCCATTGTAGTCAAACGTAAATCCTTCAAATCTTGGTACCATCATTTTGTTCTGTCTAATAAAATCCTCGACCTCTTTGTAAGAGTCATCATCATGTTGTAAAGTTAGAATCTTTTCACGTATATTCATCTGAAGAGGCAACACTGAAAATATGCGTGGTCTCCGGCTCAATGCATCTGCCACTCGGTTCATTGTTCCCTTTATGTAAGTAATCGCGAAGTCGTACTCACTAAGAAATTCCGACCAATGTCGTTGTCACGCGTTCAGGTCACTTTGTGTAAAGATGTGATGTAGTCCACAGTGGTCCATCTTTAGTTCAATTTTTCATCCAAAAAGGTAGTGTCTCCAAACCTTCAAGGCATATACAATGGATAAAAACTCCAAATCATGCATCACATAGTTTTCCTCATGCCTTCTCAGTTTCCTCGAGATGTAAGTGATAACTCAATTGTCTTGCATCAAGACTCCACCTAAGACTTCCTTGGATGCGTCAATGCGTACCAAGAAGTTTACATCCATGTCAGGGACCTTTAGTATCAGTGTCGTTGTCAACAACCCCTTGAGCCTCCTAAAAGATTCCGCACATTTCTTGGTCCAAAAAAACTTCTTGTTCTTCTTCTACAACTCTATGATCAGATTTGATATCTTGGAAAATGCCTCGATGAACCGTCGATAGTGTCCTGCTTAACCCATGAAGCTACTCACTTTAGGGACATTCATTGGTGCAGGCCATTCCATAATAGCCTCAACCTTTGTTGGATCCACGATGATACCTTCGTTGGAGATGACATGCCATAAGTAGTGAATCTTCGATTGATAAAATGAGCATTTGGAAAACTTCCCATACAATGTGTGCTCTCACAGACACTATAGTACCAAGCACAAGTTCTCGTCATGCTCTTCCGTTGTCTGAGAGTAAATCAAAATATCGTCAATGAATACTCAGATGAGCTTGTCCAAGTACTCATGAAACACCCTGTTCATCAAACTCATAAATTCCCCTGTGGCATTTGTCAGTCCAAATGGTAAAATAGTAAACTCGTAATGTCCAAACCTCATAATAAAGGTGGTCTTAGGGACATCATCCTCCTTGATCCGTAACTGGTGATACCCCGATCACAAATTAATCTTTGAGAACACCATCACACCCTTCATCTGATCAAATAGATCATCTATCCTCGACAATGGATACTGATTCTTGATCGTTGCCTTGTTCAATTGACAATAGTCAATGCAGAGCCTCCACGGTCCATCCTTATTTTGTATGAAAATAACAAGCACACCCCACGGTGACATAGTTGGACATATCAATCCCAGGTCCAACAATTCTTTTAGTTTTATTCTCAACTCCTGTAACTTCGGGGTTGACATCCGATAAGGCATTATAGATATCAGTTCAGTCGCTGGTTTTAGGTCTATAGTAAACTCTAATTATCTCTCTAGCGACATCCTAGTTAACTCCTTTGGGAAGAAATCCACAAACTCTCTCACCACAAGAAGGTGTTCTAGACCTTCCACTACTCCCTTCTCGTTTAACACAAGGATCGCATAAATCTTACATCCCTTGCACATGCTCTTCCATAGCTGCAAGGAAGAGATGAACCTCAGGGAAACTCCCTAGTTCCGTCCTACAATCACGCGTCTTTTCCCCTCATCATTGACCAAGCTCAATTGTTTTGTCTTACAGTTGAGTATCACCTCATGTGATTCCAACCAGTCCATACCGATCATGACATCATAAGATCCTAATATCATGATGTACAGGTTTTCCCTAGTGAGAAACTCTCCCAAGTTAAGGATATAGCTCATAACCTTTCCTCCAACCTTCTATTTGGCTCCTAAAGCCATCTCTATGAAGCTAAACTCATCCTGTTTGACTACCTTTACCTTAATATTTTTTAGCACTGCACCAGAAATGAAACTCTTGGTAGCACCGAGATCTATCAAAATACTAAGGGTCTGGTCAGCGACGGTACCTGACATCTTGAGAACATTCAACTGGTTCTCTTCCTGGTGGTTATTCACCACTGCATGAATTCGATGGGCCTTGCCCATATCTCCCATGGTAGTTGGTCCAGATGATCCAGATGCTCTAGTCCTCTCCACAGGGCAGTCGCACTAGTAGAGTGGTTCCCCACACATCTAACACCCCTTCTTCAGTCCAGTACTCCTGTTACCTGAAGTAGAAGATGATGGGCCACCGACCTGGAATCCTGGTCTTTTCTGCTAAACAGGCCTAAACTGTTGTTGTTGCGGTCGATGTTCTTGTTTATGTTGTGGTCCTCTATAAGGTGTTCGTTGCTGAGGCACTGGTCATCGAGGTGTAGTGAAAGTGGATCCTCTTTGGAAGCCACGATATCCCATCATATGTCTGCCTGGTGTCTGATGTTGTTGTGCACCAGATGACACATGCCCTGCTAGTCTCACTGGACTCCTTCTCTGACCCTCGCTGATAATATCCTCCTCGGCTATGGGGCCTTTTGGATGACATCATGCAAGGTTTGAGGCATCAAAATCCTAACCTCTTCGCGTATGTTGCCATTAAGGCTGAATATGAACCTGTTGACCTTAATTTTCTCAGTATTAAGATGTGACACATATCGAAGCAGCCCATAAAATGAGCCTTGTACTCAAGCACTGTATGACCACCCTATCGTAAGGCATTAAACTCATTGAACTGACACTCAATGAATTTTTTTGATAGGTACATCTCTCGGAACCATTCCTCGAATAGTTCCCATGGAACGTCTTCGATGACCATGTTGAGTTGTGGCAGGAGCGTCTTCCACCATAGAAGAATGCTCCCCTTCAGTTGAAAGACTACCATGTGAACCTTCATGTTTGAGGTATAGTTGTGAAGTGAAAATAACATTGCCATATTCTCCAACCATGCCTCAACGGATTCACCATCCGAGGCATCAAAGAACTCAAGAAATTTGACCAACCATTCAAAAAGACCTTCTTTTGACTTGAAGGTGGTCTTCCATACATCTATATGTTCTATGGGGACCTGGTGGTAGCCAGAATTTAGATCAATCTTACTGAATTATTTTCCCCCCTTGAGTTGATCAAGGAGACCATCAATTCAGGGAATCGAGTACCAGTTTCTAGCTATGATTTTATTTAGGGATCAGTAATCATTACAGAGTCGCTAGGTCCCATATTTCTTCTGCACCAACACGATTGGGCTCCCACAAGGAGATGAACTGGGATGGATGTGCCCCTTGTGGAGCAGTTCTTGGATCTGTCACTTGATCTCCTCATTCTTTAATAGAGAGCGACGGTAGAATGACCCATTAGGAAATGGTGCGTCAGGGGTTAGATCGATGGGATGCTTGACCTGAAAGTGAAAAAATACCCTGGTAGGTGAGGAGAAGATATATTTGTATTCTTCCATGACCTTTTCCACTTTCTTCTGTTGTGTGGAGAGGTTATCCGTGAAGGCATTGGATGTGGGTTTAATATTTCTCTCTCTCTGAGAGAAAACCACTAAGAAGAAAAATTTCTTGATCTGAGAGATGACCTTCTTGCATTGCTTGGAAGAGATCAAGGAAATAACATTAGGTGGGACTACCTCGGGTATCTTATAAAAATTTATGTTCAAAGTAATAATAACACTGTGAGGCCTAGACTCATATACAACATGATGTTTCCATAAATAAGGTTGGCCCAAAATAACATTACAAAATTTGAGAGGCGAAAAATCACATAATACCTCATCTTTGAAGGTCTTGATGTTGTATGATAGGCGATATTATTGGCTAATACAGAGGTTGCTTCCTTGGCGGAGCCATCCAATGGTGTAGGGCTGTAGGTGCAGTGTTGTTGGCAGATATAGCCACTTGATGACCTCTTCTGAGATGAGGTTCTTCTGGCTACCTCTATCAACGACAAAGTGAAGTTGGGTGTGTTTTACCCACATATGTGAATGAAAGTGGTGCTTTACTTCTTATGGATTGTCTAGTTCACCGAGATGGACCTTGGTGGTAGCAATGGTGGCACTAGGTTACACATCAATGATCCATATCCCCCTTTCTGGATCGGACTCAGAGTCAGAACCGACATCTAATTCAAAGGATTTCACCTCAACCACCAATGATTTATTTGAGAGACAATCAATAGTGTTATGCCAGGGGCTCTTATGGAAGTCACACTAATTCTCAGTATCTTTCTTTGTCTTTTCGATGTCCTTCTTTGCTTATGGTCTAGACTGGTTGTATTGAGGTTTTCTATCTTTCTCTATCCTTTGTTTTGAAAGTTGGGGATTCCTTTTAATTGGTTCTGATGTGAGGGGTTCCCAGGCCCAAATTTCCCCATCTTTTGTTTAATATTTTTCTTGATTTTGATGACATATCAATAGGTCACACCCAAGGATGAGATTTTCAAAAACTCCATTCCATCCTGGATGTATCTATGAATAAGACCATGATACTTGAGCACCAGATGTCTCTCAGAATCTTTGATACCTAGCTTGGTGCACAAGGTGTGGAAGATATTTGTGAACAATGACACTGCTTGGTCTCTTTCCTACCGCAGTGTGGTCCATTTTGTATACATGTCATCATAACTTCCAACAAGGTAGTATTTTTCCTTGATATAATTCTTAAAGGACTCCCAAGTGACCACAACTATAAATAATGAGGTTTCCTTTGTCTCCTTTTTCTCATAGAAAGTCTCCCACCAATATTTGACATGGGGAACGAATTTGAGGAGTGCAAACGTAATCTTTTCTCTATTTGAAAAGTTATGGACAGAAAAATACCCTTCTAGGAGATTCAACCATTTATATACAACATATGCATCTATATTAACTTCAAATATGTGAATATCAAATTGGATTTGTACCTTGTAGGGGGAAGTGCCTCCACTCGAGGAAAATGCATCACCTATTGGTAGCCGCAAAGGATTTGCACAAAACTATCCATCATTTCATTCCTCTGTTGCATGAGGGATTCCTCAAGAAACATTTTGAAAGGATATCTTATCCCATTGTATTTATTTTCTCCCTCCATTATAGGTCACTTGGGCGCGAGAGAGTTGTTTTCCTCAATAGAAACAAGCTCAAGACCCAATTATTTGTACCCTGACCTCATCAGGGACATGCATTAAGAACAATAAGGAGAAGACCACTCTGATACCATTGATCGATATTTTATGAGAAGAACAAAATGAATACATATTATTATTATCCTTAACACACAAAAACAAGGATAACGTAGATACAATAAAACTAATTTCTATTCAATAAAGAAATGTGTTGAAACTATATAATGCAGCAGAAAACAAGCTTGCTAGAATGGTGGTGACTTATCTTTGAGAAGAGATGTGACAGATGCACTCATTCACAAGAACATGGTTACAATGAGGCTCTCCAAGCCTTTTTAGAATAAACAGGAATTCCAAAACCCTCGACATCCAAAAACCTAACTCTAGGAGATGAAGCACCGAAAGTCATGTGGGCCTCGTTGGGGTAAGTTAGTAGATCAACTTCCCAGGGTCATAAATTTTGCATACAATCTCCGTTTTAGGCCAACGATAGCCTGTTGGAAAATACTATATGAGGACTACACATGATTCAATCATAATTTGAATCAATCCATAGTCTAATTGTTGCAAGCCCTAAAAACGTTGTTTAGGGCCTCAAAACAGCCCCGAAAGTCGGGGCCAAAAAACTAGAAAAAAACTACGAAACTGGAAAACTACCAAAATGAGCTAGTTGGAATAGGTGGGAGGCCACCAACATCCATATGGATCACTGAGATCCTTAGTGTTTTTCTTTCTGCTAAACCATGAGATCACAACTGATCCCAAACTTAAGCAACATCCAGATGTACTATTATGGTCTGCCACACTATCAACACAATCTGAATTTGCATGACCCTGCAGTCTAATCTCACAATCCGCATCATACCAGAGTCCATACTCCACTGTACCCTTCAGATACCTCATCACATGTTTTTTCTGAAATCAAGTGAACATCTCTCAGATCAACCATATACTGAATCAATGTGTTCACCACAAAACATATATTTGTTCTTTTGTTTGTTGAGTACATCAATGAACCAATCACTTGTCTATACATGGTGGCATCCAATGTCTCTAAATATGTATCATACAATACATTTATATTTTTTTCCACCGATCTATGCATGGATTTACAATCCATAATTCTTAATCTCATACGAATCTCTACAACATATTTTCCTTGGCATAGGAAAATTCCATCTGGTTTCTCCCATACTTCTAGAACCAAGAAATAATGCATCATCTAGAAATCTGTAGCAATATTCCTCTTACTTTCAGTGATGATCTTCTCGTCTCATGTTAGAAATAGGTCATCCACATGTAATAGTAATATCATTGGTCCACCATCCATAACCTTGTAGGAAAGGTTGGACTCTGCTTTACTCTGGGTAAATCCCAAGATCATCAGGAAAATGAATGATCTCGCATATCATACCCTGGGTTCCTACTTAAGCCTATACAAATATTTATTCAATCTCTGGACATGAGACTCCTTCTCATGTATCTTGTGGCTTCTCTATGTACACTTCTTATGATTACTAGAGAAATTATCTTGTCATAATCTTCTACCTTTTGCTAGGAGAATCCCCTGGCCACTAATTAATCTTTGAACATATCTATATTGTTATATGAAAAATTCTTGATCTTGTAAATCAACTTGGATTTCGCCACTAACTTCCCTTCTGGTCTCAGAACCAAGGAAAAAATCCATATCCCAGTCTTTTTGACTGGATTTATCCTCTATCACTGAAACAAGGGAATCTTCTCAAGAGGTCTAATATCTCCTCAAAGGCTATGAAGATTCTATCTAGCCTCCTCACTCATGGCATATGTTTGTTATTCCTAGAACACATCTCTCTCTCCCATATGAATTTGGGGAGGAATAATCACTGAATTAAATTCTCTAAGACATTGTCTCTCTCTGATATTAGACTCACTCTGAGTCTCCATGCTCCCTATGAAGCTTGAATCCCTATGAAATCTAGCTCCTTAAGAGCTGGTACTTGGTGGGGTTGCCTGCCTCACCACTAGTGGAGCCATATTCTCTTCATGATGTGGATCATCAATGCTATATCTTTACATCCTGCAGAGTGTCATGAGACCATGTTGGTCTCTTGCTGATTACTGCAACAAATCTGGGTAGGCCCTTCTGACTCTACTAACTCTTCATTGTTTGGTCATATTTGGAGCCTTATGTTACTTACAATCAATATCCATATGAGATACTATGTATCTCATAAAAGTACCCTTATTTCCAGAATTTTTTAACTTCATCCTCTTTTTCTTTGGTACATGGATATATATGGTTGTGTATACAAATTCTTCTCTGGATAGTTTGCTCCATGTCTCAAACTAATGACCATCTAATATATTTCCTCCTACAACCATCACTATAGATTCCTTTAGAGTTATCACCTGTGACCTTCTCAGAACAAGACCAACAACAAGGGAAAATAGTAGAAAATAATAATAATAATAATAATAATGAGAAAAATCACCACAATAGCTCCTTATCAGAGCTATCACTTGTGACCTGCATGGAACAAGAGCCAAAACAAAAAATACAATAATGAGAAACATGAACAAAACTATTCTAGTGTTGTGATGAATCATTCCTCCATTGTAACCTTCCCAGAACAAGACAACAATAACAACAATATATCCATGGTAACCTCCATGGAATTTACAAGATAACCTACCCGAGACAAGAACAACAAGAGGAAACATATTTCCAATATAATAGCATTTGCATAAGAAAATGTATATGTTAACAAGAATAAAAGACAATTTCGTGGCAATCAACATATCATTACCTGCCTGCAAGAAAACAAGAAGTATCTCCTAGAGGATATGTTAGTTCATCTTGTAAACAATTACAATAAGCATTTATATCAATAGTACTCACATGCTACCAATTATTCATTGTATCTAGTAGTAATATAACCTTTAAAGTATTGTTGTTACAACTATAGTGTTTACTTGTAATGTAGTAATTATCAAACTTGATATGTGAAAATTGAAAACTTATCAATTTAATCAATCAAACCTAGAACCTGAAGTCTTATCTTCGAGAATGAGTGTTGTTTCTTTTCTTCTGAGTCTCTTTCACTCAAGATGACAAGTATTCTCTCTGACCTATCCTCTATACTAAGACAATATGATTTATTAATATAAATGTAAGTAAACTCAAAAATATCAACCTTAATCAATCTAATACCTTGATTAGAGTCAACTTATAACTTTAACTTTGACCAACTTCAATAAAAAAAAATACAACTAGATGTTCATAAGATCACAATAATGTCAAGAGAGCTAGATGCATATCAAAAAAATCAAACCTGGAGTGCATTGTTCCTCTAAATGTGTTGGATTCTAGATCCCTCTATATTTTCAATTGTTGTTTTGACGAAAGATCCCTTCTTTGGAAAACACCCTAAATATAGTGATACAACTTGAAAATATACAAGTACATACCTCTGACAGTAGCGACACCATCTGACAAAAACAACAAGCAATGACGAACCCAACAAATTCAAAGTTCTTCAACTTGCAATATGAAGGTAGCTGGAGATGAGTTAGGGTAGGGCATACTAGGACAACATAAAATTGGGCCCAACGTTTCACAGAAATGTCACTGGTCTAGAGGAACTGCAACCGGTACTGCAACTGGTGTTGCAATTGGCACTGCAACTAGAACTGCAACTAGTGTTGCAACTGATGATGCAACTTGTGTTGCAATTGGAATGAAGGAACTTGCACGAAGTAACTAGAATGAAGGAGATATCATGAAGGAACTGGCAGGAAGGAACTCACATTGCAACTAGTACTTTAGACCTAGAGTTTTATGAGGAAACCCTAGTTTATGAACTTCAAAAGTTTGCAGATCTGATCCAGGGAAAAGATGTGCCCTACTTAGGTGACATTCTTAGTGGGTTCCGTAAGTGGTCATGAAATTTACAATGGGGGAAACTGAGGATCTTCCTTCCAATGGTCAAACTGTTATGAAGGAAACTAGCTCCGATACCATGTTAAAATATTGGTATGCTCATTTAACCATAGATAATGTCACATCATTGTCACCCAACCATAGGCATTCACTATGCCACCCCTGAGCACACTAACCTTTTCTTAGATAGAATGATTCTAGAAAGTCCACACTAGAACGAATAGATAAAACCTAACCAGAAACACCATTGTTGCAGAAACAACAAAATACCAAGAGAACGTACCTCTACTAATGTAATCACACCTTTACCAAGAGAAGTGCACAATAGAGATAACGGAAATACTGAGAATACTCCACCGCAACTATTGTACTACTCTCTCCATAATTGTGTCTCCTCCTACTGCAGTTGTAACTCCTTATACTTGCGCACTATCTGCTACTGCAACTGCTCCTTAGACTTGCACCCTTCTTGCTAAGTGAGTGAGAGTGTGTACAAATGAGTTAAGGCCTCAAATTATTTATACTTGTTCTGCCAATGAACTTTTCCCACAGGGCCGACCTGTCTTTTCTGAAAAATATAATTTACTTTGAATTTTTCTAGTAGGGCCGACTTATCTTTTTGTGTTTCTTATTTCTTTATTCTTATTCTCCTTGGCTCGACTTCTCTTCTAGGGTTTACACACATCTGTTTAATGGTTCTCTTCTAGAATATTCTAATCTATGTACAAAGGTTACACTTGGAAGTTAATACCTCCCACAACTACCAAAACATCAACATATCTAAGGGTTAGATTGAAATGCATGGATTCAAAATGAAAAATAATTTATTTGATTGGAAAAGAAAATCCCACAATGCATAGGCCTTAGGGAGGCATAATTACCTTGGTAAATATGGGAAAATAATTTGGGATTTCGCACATAGGTACATGAGTGTGGCATACTTATAATTAATATAGACCTTGTCTTTCAGATGAGCAACTTCAACTTCTTGATCACAATATTATCTAAATGAACATCAAGTCCCTCACGTTTATCTGAAGTACAGGAATATGTGTCTTGAATTGCTACAATTGTGCATTATGGCATATTGATTATAGTCTTGTTATGAAGAGGTTGAGTAAATTACAAATATTGGTCACTAAAGATTTATTTTCCTACCAAATAAAATGCAAATGCAAATGCAACTACATCCTTATCTTGATTCTCAATAATATTAACAAGCATTTAATAAACTAGCATAGATTCATCTTAACCTCAGATATATTAATCACTGATAAGGGTAAAAAGTAACCCAAGTTAAAGAATCATCTCCTTTCAATTGTACACTTATCCTGTTTGTAAATAACTTAAAATAGAATATGAAAGGGAGGAACATGATAACACAAGTTGTTTATTGGATTTTGAGACACTACTTTGCAAACAATTTTGGAAAGTTCTTGCCTTGCAATTACGTTGGAATATTCATGACCTTTCACAATGGTGAGATTTTGAAAGTATCATTATATTGAGATTGTATATTATGGAAAGGGGTTTCATTCCCTTCCCTATGAGTAGATAACTAGATGCACACAATATTGTATTTACTATTATGTTTCTAGGTGTTTATTTAACACTATATGGTGCACTCATGAATCTAATTGCACTCAAGGTTTTTCCATATTAATTTGAATGGCTACAATGTAAGAGGCTCAAAGATCTTAAGTTGGGCAACTTGTGATAACAAAAAACCAAGATGTTCCAAAGATGGTAGGTGTGGATAATTGTGATTATTGTTTTTTTTTATGGGAAATAAAACATATACCTTAGCATGGATCCCATCATTAAAGTTATATTTAGGCATTGGTTCTCATTTAGTTATGACATCATAAATATGTAAATATTTTTTTAGATTATGCTCGTTAAAATTTTGGTATCTCTCCATATTTTTCAAGAATGTGTAGTTATGATTAGCTTAGTGACACAATTTCAAATTATTTCTATAGTGATCTTTGGATTCCACATTCCTCAATAAAGTATACCAAGCATATTTTAAGCCAAATAGACCTAAATAATCCTTCGTTTGATATATTGAACATGATGAGAAGAGTCTTGTTCAAAGAATTTCAAAAACAACCCTACATAGCTTTATTGAATTTATGAAACTCATATATGGTGAAAGTTTTGGTTATATGATTGCAACTACGCCCTTGATCCTTGTTTTTCCATTTAATAACCAATTTAAATGTGAATCTATAAGTTTTATTCTATCCAATTGATATTAACAAATTAAATATGGAGGATAACAAGAAGATGTTTGACTTCATTTGAGATACAAAAGTTTCTATAAGATTATAAAATCCAAAGAAATTGTTTTTTTCTTTCCAATTTCATATTTTTAATTGTAGGGGCATTAATATGGAAGTGGGTTGGAGGGGGGAGTAGTTATATTTAGAAGGAACAATTTTAGTGCAAGCATACTTTTCCTGGAAAACCTTTTCCTACATGAGGAAAATGTTGTTTTTTTGTTATTCATGAAGCTTCAAATGGATACAATATAGTCAAGATGGGGGATCATACCATACTCAAACTCATGACTTAATCTAATGGGTTTTGTTTTCTAGAAAGTATTTACCTCAAGTGTTTATGTTTTTCTCGATTAATTTTTCCCAACAACAACACCAACCCCATTTTATGTTCATAGTCTAGGAGAATACACCCAAATCTATGAAGAGGTTTATTGTAGATTACTTCAAATTAAAGGAGACTTCCAACATTTCTATAACTCTTGAAATTAGATATGATGACGAAGGGGAGGTATTATTCGAGGATAATTAAGGAAGGAAAAATATTGGTAATATAGAAGAAGAAGAAATTAAGGCTAGGAATAATACTAATATAGAAGAAGAATAAAATGAGCATGATGCATCAATGGATACCTGTTGACCAAAATTTGGTCATCTATATTTTCCCACTCTTGGATTCATAAAATCCTTGATATCAAAGGAAGACATTTTTGAACTTTTGTAAGTTCGTTTTTCAACCCTTAGTCTCAAATTTGCCACACATTTTTCAAATCATAAATCCGTTTCTGTATGCATAAGTTATTAAATATCTAGTCTAGAGATCCAATTTTGAAGAATATTTATAAGTATCATGTTCTTCTTTCCTTTTTCAAATTTTGTCTAAGTATTCTCACCACTTATTTCTCTCACCTTTCACCTCTAATCCATATCAACACTTAACCATTTTTCTCCTTATCTCTCCACCCTCTCCACTCCCTTATCCCTTATCCTCCCATAATTATCCATATTTCAATCTATGAGGGGGAGGAACAACCATCACACTCCTTCACCCTTCCCCCTAACCTTCCTCACCCCCAATCCCTCTATCTACATTTATCCTCTCTCACTTTATTCATATACATTTCTCCCCTTTCCCCCTAACTATTCATATCCTCATTGGGTTCACGGGTTGGTAGACCCATCTCCTCACTTCCCTCACCTTCCCATCCCCATGAACCCACCATCCTCCTAAATATAGTGCCTACACTTTACCTTCCCCTTTACATCACTCTACCCCACTCTCATCCCTCTGCCACCTAAAACTTACCCCCACCCCCTCACATCTCCTTACCCTCTCCCTACTTTTTTTTTTAGTAATATAGCTTGTGGACGGGTGGACACCAGTCATCCCTCACTTCATATCACTCTCCAACCCACCAAATCATCCCCACAACCTAAAAAATACCCCCTTGACTTCCGATACCCAATCTTTTCCCTCTTCCTCTCTCGTCCCATCTCCCATACTGATCCGAAAATGATCTTTTAAAGACTTGGTTGAGTTTTAAGCATGTGTTAAATTGCCACTTAGGAATTGAGAAAATAAGAAGATATTAATGAAAGAATATTTCAGCCATCATAAATAATGTAGATCATAAATTAAACATAAGGAACAACAAACCATAAGAACAAGCTTGATAATGGAGTTCGATAAGGTTGCCTACATCTTTGGGCCTTTGTCTCAGTGGGGCAGGCTTTCTTATTAATATTTAATGCTTCAAAAGTACATAATAATTGCATCAAACGGATTAAAAAATGGTCCATTTGTTTTATTATTGACCTCAATAATCCAACACAATTGATGACACTGGAAAAGGTTGAGCGTAGCTCCCAGAATTTGCCTCCAAAGTTCTCTTCCTCAATGGCTTCCTTACATTAAAATGGCTTAGGATTTAAAAAAAATCATCATTTTTCTTTCTCTGAACCTCTTCATAATGTCAAAAACCTATTATTATTATATATTTGGAGTTGTAGTTCATATCCCAACTTCCCCCTAAGATCTGGCCTAAAAAAGGGCTCCAGATCCCCCCAATATTAGAAAAATCCAATAAAATCGGGCTAAATAATGCAAAAAAATCCAAAAACCCAAGTAAAAAACCCAAAAATGACATATATGCATGCTAGAACCTTTATTCCGGGATCTTGGTCATATGGGAATGGCCCATGTGGACACATGTTTAAGTGTTGAGACCTTAAATATCTTTCCCTGGCTCCTGGTCGCGTGGTGAGTGTGATGTGGCTGAGCGTTGGCCCCCGCCGATCGGGTCTATTCCCAAAACTACACCAACCTTCAACTTAAATACAAATTCAGCCACATATTTTAATAAAAAACAACATAGACCAATCGGTCCACTAGTGGTTCCGAAGTCTTGGGCTATGGAGGAGGTCGCAATGTTGAATCTTGCGGAGAAAAAACACATTTTTGAACCGTCCCACATTGGCCAAATCCAAGGTGCCATGTGGTGCCCTCTAATTGGGCCACATGTCACCCTATGATTGGATCGTATAGTGTAGTCACCAACACATTCAATGCACTTTCAACACCACGTCACCATTCTGTCATTCTATCACATCATTGTTGTACAACCACATGTCGTACCCTAAGCCTACCACGTCAACATCCATACTACCACATCACCTGCCCAGTGAGTTTCCAGGTCATCATCCATACTACCACATGTTGGACTATCATTATACATGTGAGTGTCCATACATCCACATGTCACATCCATATAGTGCCACACGTCACCTCCGTACGGTGCCATGTGTCACTTTTTTACTAGCCCACATCACGCCTGAAAATTCCAATAATGAGTGACACATGTCACCTTCTCATGCTGCCACATGTCCCTTCTAATGTCATGATGACATCATGATGATGTCACCTGACATGTCATGTTGACGTACTTCCTACGTCATTAGTACAACTTGTTAACTGTTGACTTTGACCAGTTGAGTTTTTGCATGTTTGGGAAATTGATTAGAACGTGATAACTTTCACATATGGTGTCCATTTTAGAAAACAAATATATGGCCAGATCAACGTGAAGAGCCCAATGCAATGACATTGGCTTCATCAGATTCTGAGAATTTTATTTTTGGGCCTTCCTGGATCCCTTTTGGATCATGCTCCCCACTAAGACCTTTTGGTCCTCCAAAAGGCTCTTAACTAATCATCAAGTGTGGGATTGGCCACCCCACTTGTCCTTTGTCTTTGAACTTTGTTCTGTTCACCTGTCGCATCATAATCAATTGAAAAAAAACCATGACAATTGAAAGAATATTGTTAGCCACTTGAAATCGTTCACATCTACTGAAGCCACTACCATCCATGTTGAAAAAATTAGTTGTGATTACATCAGAAATATGACTACAAATGAACTAATATGTTTGATGTGCTTGCATGACATTATCTTATCTTGAAGAAAAGTATGATTGAATTTCCATTCTACAACCATCTCATGTTCATGCTTAATATCAACTGCTTTACTTGACACAGATATAGGTGTGTTGCTTGCATAAGTTTCCTTCCTTAATTGTTCCATTGTTTGAAGAGATTGATTTTCTTTTAAGTGATGAGCATGTACAACATATTCATTTCCTTCTTTAGTTAAGTGATATTGATTATATTCCTTGTATAAGAATGATTTGTGATCATACAAATAAGGGCTGCCTAATACCATTCCACACGTTTCTAGCGACACCACATCACATGTTACCTCGTCCACAAACTTTTATGAAATTGCAAACCTTAAAGTGCATTGCCTTGTTATGTTCAATTTATGATTGTTTCTTATCCATTTAAGTGAGTAATTTTTATGATGCATATTAGAGTTTAATCCAAATTTCTTAACCACTTCCTCTGAAATAAAGTTAGGTTGAGATCCACTAGCTATCAATGTTTCGATCTTAGTATGTTTCATTATAACCCTTATGTGAAACAATTTACTTCTAGAATCATATCCATGTCCAATTTTAGTTGTCAAACCAATTTTTGTGATTTAAGTCTCACCACCTGAATCATACCCCAAGTCTATTGGTTGTGTTTTTGTTGTTGCAACTGTTTTCCTCCCTTTCCTTTCTTTGAACCACTTTGGTCTCTTCTCTAGGTGCAATTTCCAGCAAGGTCATCATCCTGCCCTTCTTTCTTGCAATGCTTGCAAGATATATTCCCTTCCTTCATTGTCATTGAATTTTCTTTCTTGCCATTCCCCTTTCCTTTGTATTCTTTCCTTAAATATGATTCCCTGATACACCAACTCATGTTTTCACTACTTCAATATATGTTGCTTGGAAATAAACCTAATCAATATTAGTAGGTCCAAACATAAATACAATGTTACAAATATGTGAAGGTAAAACTCCTATATAGTTCATAATAATTTCTTGTGTATGTAATGGAATATTTAACATTAATGCCATCTTACAAAATTCATCCTTGTATTCTTGCACCATTTTTCATTTTATTAGTTTAAGAATTTTCCATTCAATTAAATCCTTTTCCTTATAACCTAAAGGACAAAACTGCTTTCTAAGTGCAAAAACAAAATATTGCCATGATGAAAATACATTACCAAATTGTTGAGTAACATTTTGAAACTTACTCTGCCACCAAATGAGTGTTGTTCCTGCAAGACGAAGCAATGCCAATTTGATTTGGGTTGCCTCATCTTTGATTTGTTGCACACTGCAATAAAATTCCATCTATCTTACCCAGTTATCAAGCCTCTCAAAATTTACTTCACCATCATACATGGGAAATTCAAATTTCACATCAAGCTTAAGTAATGTCATATCATGCTTAAGTTTATGGGAATGTTTTCTTGTGATAGAATTTGCACTTGTACTTGAAGAAGAAGAAGATGATGGAGATGAAGGAGGTGAAGAAGGAGGTTGAGGAAGTTCCTATCCCACTTCACTTTTGTCTTGTTTTGAATATTCCCCTTGGAAAGGCCTCTTTCATTCCAAGTAATAATCATATAAGACCTAAATACCATCTCATACATGGCGAATAAAGTCTTTTGAAACTCTATCTTTTTCTAAGACATTCCTTCTTTAGATTCCATCTTCTCACTTTGAGAAGTCCTCTTTCTTGATTCAATCTCTGGATATCCTTCTACAATATTTCCTTCACCACGATTTATATTTTCCTTGGTAATCATACAAACTCAAACAACAAACTGTCAACATGCTCTGATACCACTTGATCTAAAAATGATCTTTTAAACACTTGGTTGAGTTTTAAGCATGTGTTAAATTACAACTTAGGAATTAAGAAAAGAAGAAGATCTTAATGAAGTAATATTGCATCCATCATAAAGAATGTATATCAGAAAGTAAACATAAGGAAAAACAAACCATAAAATAAATATTGATAACGGAGTTCGACAAGGTTGCCTATGTCTCTGAGCCTTTGTCTCAGTGGGGGAGGATTTCTTATTAATATTCAATGCTTCAAAAGTACATTAGAATTGCATAAAAAGGATTAAAAATTGGTATTTATATGTTATGTTCGACCTCAAGAATACAACACAACTAACAACACTAAAAAAGGCTAAGCATAGCTCCTAGAATTGGCCTCCAAAGTTGGCTTTTTCAATGGCTTCCCTGCATAAAAATTGCTTAGGATTTCAATAACTTCATCATTTTGTTGTCTTTGATCCTCTTCATATTTTCAAAAACATCTAATTCTTATATATTTGGAGTCGGGGTTCATATCCCAACTTCCCCACAATATATGGCCTCAAAAAGAGCTCTAGATTCCCCAAAAATGGGAAAAATCCAATAAAATCAGGCTGAATAATGAAAAAAAAAATCCAAAAACCAAAGTATAAAACCCAAAAATGGCACATATGCATGCTATCCCCTTTCTTCTGGGATCATGGTCATATGGGAATGACCCATGTGGCCACATGCTTAAGCACTGGAACCTTAAATCTCCACCCCTGGCTCTTGGTCACATGGTGAGTGCCATGTGGTTGAGCGTTGGCCTCCACCAACCGGGCCTATTCCCAAAACCATGCCAGCCTTCAACTTAAATAAAAATTTGGCCACATAGTTTAATAAGAAACAACAAAGACCAATCAGCCCACTAGTGGTTCTAAATTCTTGGGCTATGGAGGAGGTCGCATGGTGGAATCTTGCGAACGAAAAACATTGGCCACACATTGGCCAATGTTTTGAACTGGCCCACATTGGCCAAATCCAGGGTGCCATCTGGTGCCCTATGATTGGACCACATGTCACCCTATGATTGGATCATACATTCCAGTTGCCAACACAATCAACTCACTATCATCACCATGTTACCATCCTCTCATCTTGCCACATCATTGTCATACAACCACGTGTCATACCCTGAGCTTGCCACGTCAACATCTACATTGCCATGTTACATGCCCAGTCAGGTGCCACATCAACATATGTATTTCCACATGTCATACTAGTCATTGGGCCATGTCAACATCCATACAAAAACATGTCACATTCATAAAGTGCCATGTGTCACCTCTGTATAGTTCCACATGTCACTTTTTTACTAGTCCACAAAATGCCTGAAAATGCCAAAAAGTAGTGACATGTGTCACCTCCTCATGCTTCCACGTGTCCCTGCTAACATCATCATGATGTCATGATGATACCACCTAACACATCATGTTGACGTATTGCTGATGTCAACAGTACAACCTATTGACTATTGAATTTGACCAGTTGACTTTTTGCTTGTTTGGGAAATCTATCAGAATAGAATAACTTTCACATACAATGTCCATTTTTGGAAAAAAAAATATATGGTCAGAATTGGTGCGACGAGCCTGACGCAATGGCATTGGTTTCATTTGATTCCAAGAATTTTTATTTTTAGGCCTTCCTAGATCCATTTTGGATCACATAATTACCCAAATTCTCCAAGTTGTTCCAAGGAATGAAAATCAACGATTGAGAATATGGCACATGGAAATGAATGAGGTCATGACACATGGAACTCAACATTGGAGACACGTGGCAACATACAATTTGTGACATATGGCGGCATATTATTGGTTATATTTGGCATTTAATGAGTTTTTGACACATGGGATATGACTTGACAATGATTCAGTGATGACTGGGCATGAGATGGACAATGATAGGGTTCCAAGAAATTATTATTTTATTCAACAACGTTGCAAAGGTTGAATTCTCCAAGCTCTATAATTTCTTCTCTTCTTTGTTTCTTTCTACGTGTATGAAACACTTAGTATTTTATATCATGAATATTTGTAATATGCCAATGAATGTGGGATAATATTTATAAATAAAAAGTCAAAATTTCAAAGAGGGAGAAATAAATTTGAAATCAAAGGTTGAGATTTCCCTAAGACATCAAATTGACAATGGTTGAGTCATGATCTTGTAGAGGCAATAACTTGAGCTCTAGGTGTCAGAATCATGCAAAATTTATTTTGTTGAAAAGATATTTCGACATAGAATATGGTGGTATAGGTTTCAAGTGCTGAAATTCGAGATTTTTTTCTAAGAAATTAAAATATTAGTTAGATGCATTTTTAATTGTTATGCGTGACAACTCAAGTTCACAAACTCATATCTTGAGATCCAGACGACGGATTTGTGAAAATTTTATATAGTTGGAAGTATAAGATGATGAATATAATATATTAAATGATTTCCATGGCTAAACATTTTATTATCATTCCAAGAAAATTAAAACATAGTCATCCTCTTTTAAAGGGAAAAAATTAATTTAAAAATAATTGTTTAATTAAAAAATTTATTAAAAAGGGAGAGGGACCCATTTTCAATATAATTATATTAATGATGTGATTTCATTAATGATGAATTAATTAAAGGTACTATTTCAAGAAGAAGAAACTTGTACGGGAATTTCAAGAGAGGAAGAAAACCCTAACTACTAAAGTAGTTAGAAAAACTCTTCTTAAAAAGAGAAGAAAGACTTCATCAAAAGGTCCAATAATCAGTATTTCCAGAGGGGTAGGGAAGAATATTAGAGGAAGAAGAAGGTACAACCATGGATACACAATCAATCTTCTGATCAAAAGAAAGAAATCTCCATCTTCTCCATTCTTTCTATTCTTCTACACCACTTCTCATAGCTTTATGCTTGAATATTAGAGTTGGGCATAAGGCTAAGTTGATGGGTGTTTTTATTGTATTCTTATAGGACCTTTTCTTGTATGATCATGGAGTATTTTCAGCCACATACATGGATTCCAAATATTTGGTAATGAAGAACATTTCGCATGAATAAAATCCCCAAAGAATTGCTTCGAGGTTGATCTTAATTGTATCGTGTAACTTTGAGTTTTAAGTATGAGATATTTTAGGTTGACCTATCAATTTCTGTTTTTTAACTAATTGAAGTACTCTATTAAAATTCTTTGATATGATCAAATCATTCTCTCATATTTCTTACGAAGAAGATGTGTATGCTTTTATATATGATTAAGAAGATTGTGTGTGATGTTGATCACAATTTAGTTATGATGTTGAAGACCTCCTTCAATCTTTTCTTATTGTAAAAAGACTTTTGTTGCACATAAGATTGTATTCGGGTTGTTGAAGAACCATTTTATTTCATAATATCAAGCAATATATATTTAGGGTTTGCTACCTAGCACTCTCCTAATCCAAGATATTCAAAGATATATCTTTCAACCAAAGAGGAGAGCCACCTCTCTAAAAATGAAGGGGACTAATGTCCTCATGAGGTTGCCATTTTCGTCCTGACAGATTCAAGCGTCAACAATATCAAAGGGTCGTTGGAATCCAATAATGAAGTTTCCCATCACACCTTAAATCTTCATTATTTTCTCAAGATTTTGAGCCCCCAATTTTTACTTGTAATTAATGTTAGAGAATATTCTATAGATCACAAACCTTGGGGGTCCACTACAATGCTCACAAGCAATAATGCACCTTGGAAAAGAATTGGGGATTTTTCACATAAGTACATGACTGCGTAATAATTATGATTATAGTTGACCTCATCTATCACACGTGTATATTCTAATTTATGATCAACATAAATATTTATATGAACATCAAGTTCATCATATTTTTTCTCTCATATCTTCCTATTTGAAGCACAAGTAGATGTTTTGTTGTAAACTTCTGTGATTTCCCATTGTAGTATATGGGAGGGAGTATTGTTCTGAAGAGGTCAAGTAGAATAACTCACACATTATTGCTATTAAAAATCTATTTTCCTGCTAAAATAAAATGCATATATAACTGCATCCTTATTTGCATTCTCAAGAATAAGAATGAGCGTCTAGTGAAATTTAAATTTAAATTTGTAATGAGAAAAATCCAATATTGATGAGCTGGATTATGACATTTTGTAGGTAGAGTGAAGATAATGCAGATGATGAACATGAAATTCCATACATGATACTATAGAGGAATGGACCATTCTATATCAGGAAGATCATATGATCACTTCACAGTAGTCATTATGAATGAACTCAAGTATCCACAATGTACCCTTGTTCACCATAACAAAAAAACACTTATTTTTTATATTATATTTTCAAGGTCCTACTTCTTGAAAAAATGGAAGTTATTAGATGATAGAGAACAATGACAATTTTAATATATTTAGAGATATCGAAGCACCTTGCAAGAAAGTTTTAAAAATCTAGGTATTTAATGATATTTATTTGTGTGTAGAATCTATTTGTACAAGCTTTGATATGATAACAAATCAAATTCTCTAAATTGTAATGACCCTAGTCATTACGAAAACATGTGTCACTTAACAAGTGCAATTGTTTTTTAAAATAGGATGGTAACAATGACAACATTCAATCAACACAACTGGACGACGAACACATTGCACGCAATTCAGGCAATATACAACATAACAACCTAGCATACTATCACAACATGCAACTGGATGCAACATACAAAAATCAATCAGACCAAAATAAAAACAATTACCCGCTCATCCTACCCTGCAAGGTTAGGACCTCCAGGATACATAAGCAACACTCAAGCCCAGGTTCCCATCGATTTTGACCATTTAAGGTCTCAAGGCTGGCGACTGTTCTGAGGAACAAGGAGGTGTCTAATTCCCGCCCATCACAAGCAAGACAAGACTACTAAGCTAAGGAAAATCATCAGACCAACCCAATGCAACCAGCCTCAATGACACACTTGACATGACCCTTCAATGAAAGCGAGAAATAACAATCATTGATTCAACATTTGAATGACGCACCACTAGAAAATCCAAACATTTAGACATTACTTCAATCGACCTTTAATTTACAAGCATGCAAGATATCTGACAAACACAATCTATCTAGCAATAACAAACTTGAGGTGCAATTCTATTTAAATTCTAGGCGCACCATTTAATCAATCATTCATTAAAATAAAATCTGAGTCATAAGAAGGGATGTACCTTATGGGAAATTTTAGGTAATCATGCATACATCATGTCAATGTAAACAACAACTATGGTTATTCATCTAGGCAGTTTAAATAAAGAAATGACTAGAACCTACAACTTGTAATACATCCTTGTAACATATGCAATCATAGAGTTTATTCTCCATTAAAAACTATTTCATCTATCACCTACCTAACTAACATAAAACACAACTTTCCCCATTCTTCCTAATTTACAGTTATTTCATCATTATGAAGAATGAACATCAATTATGTTAAAATAAATTAATATTATTCTAAAAGGTTATCAATTAACATAAGGGATTGTTCCCTACTTTCCTTCGGTTACAACCCCCTTAATCATCTAAAGGAGTGAGCATAAGAAAAATGTTTATTTTATTTTATAAACCAAAAATAAAAAGTATTTAAAAGTGTTTAGATAATGTATTAATTTTTTTTTATGATTATAGAAATATATAACCCTATGAGTATTTTTCCAATCAAGCAACATTTTATCAAACTTCAACCACATGCAACATAAGATCTTAATTTTTTTCATGTCCTGGAAAAAATAATTGAAAATAAAGGATAATCCCCAAATTCATAAGAAACGATTAACTGTTGAAAAACTAGAGATCTAGTAAGACCGTTGATCAAAAAATTCAACAAATTAAACCTTAAAATTGTTAAACATGCAACCGATCATGGGGTAAACAACATAATAGATCCCCTAACATATGTCCAGCTCCCATAATCAAAATTATTCCTATCTAACATATCACTACCAACTCTTAACCACTAAATAATTCAAATTATGTGTGATTGGTTAGAATCTCGGGTGGTATTAAAATCTCTGTGTATTTTAAAATCGTGTTGTAGTAAATTAAGGGTATAAAATATCTGTGCCATTAACCAAATATCAGGGTATAAGGCTCTTAACCACTAAACATTGTGTTTCTATGTGATTGATTAAAATCTCGATGTGGTATAAAATCATTGTGTAGTTTTAAAATTGGGTGGTAAGAAAATTTCAACGATATAAAATCTGGGCACACTTAAACCAAATCTCAGAATTAGAATGTTCACACTTCCCATCTGTCTGAAACATAATTTCACAAAAAAAATGAATAATTAGACTGGTAGAATAGAAAAATTAAAGTGGCCAGGAATCTCAGAATTTTGCAGATAAAAACAATGAATCTCGGAGTAAGAAGACGAGGGGAAAACCTTGCCAAGTAAGAAGACGTTACACAGACAAGGAGAAAATGCGGCCAGGTAAGAAGATGTTACACAGATGAGGAGAAAACGTGGTCAGGTTTTGGCATTTGACAGACTTGGATTCACTGTTGTCTTTATTCTGTTTTCATTATTAGCATCCATCCACGGTGATTCGTTGATGGATTTGGAAGAATTCAGGGCTATACAAGTATCCAACACAATGAAAATATCTAATTTAAAATCAATAACATAATTATTGGCGTCCTTCCTTCCACTATGTAAGGATTCTATCAGTTATAAAGACTGTATACATAAATTATTGGTCGACTAAATTCATGATCTTTATAACCATTGAATACCGATCAATTTATAAATATAAACTTATAAATTATATATAGAGAGTGACAATTCATTGTAAATTCCATTTGTCACCATAAATGCAATTTATCACTATGATGCGAATTATCACTATAATGTGAATTATCACTATAAATGGTAAATGCAAATTCTCATTGTAAATGTGAATTGTGACAATTCCATTGTGTGTGAGATCACAAATTTGATTTTTAAAATGTAATTAATCTCAAAATCAGAATTATAAGAATCTAATTAACTATTGATTAAATGTCCTTGATGATCACAAGGTAATATTGGGACGTTTGATAGTGGCACAATGAGGTATAAGGGTCATATTCCAATGTTGAGGGGATTATAAAAAAAGAACTTAGCACCTAAGGCAAGATTGTTATTATTTCAACTTACTAGAAAATGAGATTTCATGTTTGTTTTAGCATGAGTTACATGTCGACAACTTGGACTTCCATGTACATTGCAGGGATCAGTATCAGATTACACAGTGGAAGGAAACAAAAAAAATGCAGGCAAATATAGAAATCAGAAATCCAAACAACGGAATGGAGGCGATAGCTGACTACCCAGAAAAACAAAAAAATCATAATCTACAGGAATTGAAAGTCCCAACATCAACAACTGAGGGGGGGGAAGGCATTTTGCACAAACTGAAAGCCTCTAAGGTTTTTTTGCTTCCATGTAATAATATGTTTAAAAAATTTAGCAGAGGAAATTAAGTAATCTCTACTGAAGGGATGGACTACAAGAAGAACAATTTTTAACAGCCCAGCTCGACTACAACCAGCATCCTAAAACCACAATACAATTTGAAACTAAATAAAATCTTAGATTTAATTCCTTATTATGAACAGATAGAATAAATTCAACTTGAAATGCATCGGTAGCTTCATCATCATTATACTTTCATACACATGATAAATTTAACTAAAATACAAACAAAATTCAAATATGTGTACCGAATCCAAAGGCGATGATCCCGTAGACATTGTCCCAGGTGTGCACTCCATCTAGATCATGCTTGTTGATCAATGATACTTCACTGGTACCTCCCATCCAACGCTAGGGGTACTCTTCTTCCCCATAAGCCCCCTGAGCCACAAAGGGGACACACACACAATACCAGATATTGCTACCTCCCATCTCACCTCGCAAAGCTGATCTACCACTCATTACTCGAGATGGGTATCCCAACTCCCACAAGAGAAATTTCAGTCCATATTAAATTTTGGCAGCATAACCTTCTGCAAGCCAAATGTGATCCATACTCCTCCTACAACATCCTTTTTATAGAGTTTCCAAGTGATTATTTTCCCAAACCCTCATTATATTCCTTTTTCATTTATTTAATTAGGAAAAACCTCCCCCGTACACATGTCCCTCGATCCCATAGTTGCATCAGAAAATCAATTTAATAATTAATTAAATTTTCCTATTTCCCTCTACCACCTAAAAACAGTCCTTGGTGTCCCTTTATTCACTTACAAATTCTTAAATGACTTATGCCTTACTTAAATCCCAGTTCAGTTCATAAATAGAAAGTTCCAAAGGCTAGATTCCTTACTAAGTTAGACATTCCCCTTTTTCTTTAAGTTTCCCTTTTTCTTTATGTTTCCCCCTTTTTTTTAAGTTTCCCTTTTTCTTTAAGTTTCCCCATTTTTAACTAAGTTCAGAATTAGCAAGTTTAGACAACAACCTTTTACCCCTTTTTAATAATTAAACCTTCATTAAAATTTTTACTTTAATTAATAAAGCTTGAATTTTCTTTACCCCTTCATGTTACATGTCTAAATATTTTTTGTTCAAAGGTTCTACTCAGACCTAGGTTTTCAATTCACTAGGCTTGGCAATAGTTCTTAAGGGAAAAATTTGTTATTAAACTCTACTTATCACATCATTCATTTTAATGCCGACCAGGTCCTAAGGAGGCATAGTTTTCTAGGCACTAGGTTTATTAACTTACCATAGTTAAAATCATGAAATTCCCTTTAAGATGCACTACGTTCTCTAAGGGTTCCACTCAACTCTTTCTATTTTATTTGGGTGACATGCGCTTCCAGACGCACTACGTGCTCCAAGGGTGTCACTCGCCTCTTGACTGAATTTGGTAGATGTCAAACCCCTGGAGTCAATACTCCATCAGGTGATATTGTGTGAGATTAAGGGCCTCTAAGGAATAAAGAAACTACCTTATTGCACGCCCCTTAGAATCATTGTGAGCAACTAACACAATCTTCCTTCATTGCACCATGGGTCTTATCGAACTAGGTAATCGTTAACCTAGAGTTTGAGCCATGATGGGAGTGCTAGTAGGTTGTGGTAGGGATTTTTCCACACCTCTCCCTCAATGTCTCTGGTTTTCATGTGTGACCCCTTTACTTCAAATGTGAGTCTGGTCGATAAGCTATCATCATCCTACATCCATCAATGAAACATGTCAGCAATAGAAATCAACATCATAATATCTAATCATATGTACACATGTCACATCAACAACATTCAAACCCTAACAGTCCATTCCCTGACTCAATCCAGAGTCCAAGAATTTTCATTGATGCCTCAGCATCCTATAACGTCTAGAGTCCTGCACACTCATGAGAACCTAGTCAATAGAACATGTCAATGTAAATACAAAAAAAATAACATATCACCAAATCCAAAATATCTTATAATCATAATCAAAACAACCAATAATATAATGACCTGGATCACTTGGACGCAAGTGTCTTCAAAGAATAATTCCACTCAATGCACACAAGAGCGGGATGTTACATACAACCCCTCTTGTTTTGAACTTCGTTGCTAAGTTTCACAGTATGTAAGTTCCAAAATAAAGTTTATCATGGTATCATATGTCTATCTATCAAACACAAATGGAAACTGCTAATGCATATCATATGTGTCCTCCTAGGTCGCCGAGTGTGGACTATAGTTGTCCCACTGGACCTTGGCCTGATCTACTACTCGATGTTGTAGCTTTCAAATGTGATGGTCCAAGATGTGGATTGGCTTCGCCGTGAGTGCAATCTCATCCGATACCTACAAGGAACTCATGTCAATAACATGTGTAGGATCACTAACATAATGTCTCAAAAGAGATACATGAAAAACATCGTGCATACACCTCAAATAATTAGGAAAGGCTAGTCGATAGGCCACGGGCCCCTTTTTTTCCACAATATTGAAGGGTACCATGAACCTAGGAGAGATTTTATCACCCTTTCCAAAATTTATTGAACTCTTATGCAGTTTCACCCACAAGAAGACTCAATTGCCAACTCCATAACTATGGTCGACACGATGCACATCAACATAACTCTTGTGTCGATCCTATGATTCCTTGATATTTGGTCTTATTGTTTGCATTTGATCTTCCATTTCCTGGATCGCTTCTCGCCCCACTAGGACCCTATCCTCAAGTTGATCCCAACTCAAACGCCTTTGACATGGTATCCCATAAAGAAACTCGAATGGTGCCATCATAATGGTGCTTTGATAATTGTTGTTGTATGCAAACTCTACCAGTGGCAAGAACTCTTTCCAATGCTTTTGTTGGTCCATCACGTACATACGTAGCATATCCTCCAAGATTTGGTTTTTTATCTCATTCTGCCCATCTTTCTCTGGGTGATATGTGGTACTAATGTTAAGTTGGGCTCCCAAGGACTCTTGGAAACTAGTCCAAAATTGTCCTGTAAACACCAATCATCGATCATATATAATCCTCTTAGGAACGCCATGCAACCTCACTATCTCGTTGATGAAAACTCTAGCTATGTTAGGTGCCTAATACGTCATACACACGTGAATAAAATGAGCACTCTTCATCAGAGTGTCTACTACCACATAAATCGAGTCGTGTCTCCTTACTGTCAGTGGTAATTCAACAATGAAATCCATCAAAATGACCTCCCATTTCGATTCTGGAATAGCACGTGATTGTAGTAATATTTTCATATGTCTATGTTTAGCCTTCACCTATTGACATTCTAGACATCTTGCCACGTAGATGACTATGTCTATCTTCTTTCCTTTCCAGAAGAATAAGGGTTTAAGGTCTTCCCTCATCTTCGTGACTCTAGGATGAGCCATGTACACTGCTCTATGATCCTTGTTTAGGATCAAACTCCTCAACTAGTCGTTGGGTGGCATGTAAATTCAATTTTTAAATATCAATAATTCGTTGTTGTCCACAGTAAATCCCTCAAATTTTGGTACCATCATTGTGCTTTGTCCGATAAAATCCTTGATCTCTTTGTACCATTCATCATCGCACTGTAAATTTGTAATATTTTCACATAGATTCGTCTAAAGAGGCATCATAAAAAATATGCGTGGTCTCTAACTCAATGCATCAGCCACTTTGTTCACTAATCCTTTTATGTATGTAATCTCAAAATCATACTCGCTAAGCAATTCCAACCAACGTCGTTGTAACGAGTTCAAGTCACTTTGTGTAAATATTTACTGTACACCACAGTGGTTTGTTTTTAGTTCAAATGTTCATCCAATAAGGTAGTGTCTCCATACTCTCAAGGCATAAACAATGGCTAACAACTCCAAATCATACGTCGCATAGTTCTCCTCATGCCTTCTCAACTTTCTCGAGCTGTAAGTTATCACTCGATCATATTGCATCAAGACTCCACCTAATCCTTCCTTGGACACATCAGGGCATACCAAGAAGTCCACGTCCATGTCTAGGACTTTTAGTATCGGTGTTGTCGTCAAGAGATCCTTGAGCCTCTGAAATGCCTTTGCGCATTTCGCAGTCCAAACAAACTTCTTATCCTTCTTCTGCAATTTTGTGATCGGATTTTCTATCTTCGAAAAAATCTCGATGAATCGTCGATAGTATCCCATTAAACCCATGAAGCTACGCACTTCTGGGACATTTTTCAAGGAGGGCCATTCCATAATAGCCTCAACTTTTGTTGGATCCACAACGATAACTTCATCGGAGATGACATGCCCTAATTAGTGAATCTTCGATTGATAAAATGATCATTTCGACAACTTCCCACACAATTTGTTCTCTCGTAGACACTATATTACCATGCACAAGTTCTCTTCCTCCTCCATCGTCTGAGATTAAATCAAAATATTGTTAATAAATACTTGGACAAACTTGTCTAAGTATTCACGAAACACCCCATTCATCAAAATCATAAATACCCCTGGGACGTTCGTCGGTCCAAATGGTAAAGTGATAAACTCGTAATGTCCAAACCTCATCTTAAAGGCGGTATTAGGGATGTCTTCCTCCTTGATTCATATATGGTGATACCCTGATCTCAAGTCAACCTTTGAAAACACCATCATGCCTTTCATATGATCAAACATATCATCAATCTTTGGCAACGGATATTGATTCTTGATGGTTGCCTTATTCAATTGATGGTATTCAATGCAGAGTCTCCACGGCCCATCCTTCTTCCGTATTAAAATAACAGGCGCACCCCATAGTGACACGCTTGGACATATAAGTCCTAGGTCGAACAACTCCTTCAGTTTCATTTTCAACTCTTTTAACTCAAGGGTCAGCATCTGATAAGGCATTGTCTCTATCAATTCACTTCTTGGTTTTAGGTCGATGGTAAATTCCAATTCCCTCTTTGGAGGCATCCCAGGTAACTCCTCAGGGAAGACGCCTGCAAACTCTCGCACCACTAGAAGGTTTTCTAGAACTTATGCTACTCCCTTCTTGTTTAACACAAGGATTGCATAAATCTTACATCCCTTGTGCATGGTCTTCCATAGTTGCAAAGAAGAGATTAACCTCAGGGATACTCCCTAGTTCCAACCTACAATCACACATCTCTATCCCTCATCATCGACCGATATCAACCATTTTGTCTTACAGTTGAGTATCTCCTCATGAAATTCCAACCAGTCCATACCGATCATGACGTCATAAGACCCTAATATCATGATGTATAGGTTGGCCCTTGTGAAAAACTCTCCCAGTTTAACTATACAGCCCGTATCCTTCCCTACAACCTTTTTTTTGGCTCCCGAAGCCATTTCTACAAAGCTAAAGCAATCATATTTGACTACCTTTACCTTAATTATTTTGAGCACTACACCAAAAATAAAACTCTTTGTAGCACCTGGATCTATGAAAATATTAAGGGTATAGTCGACGACAATAATTGACGTCTCGAGTACATTCGATTGGTGCTCTTCCTGGTGGTTATTCACTGTTGCATGAATCTGATGGGTCTTTCCCAAATATTCCACAGTAGTGGGTTCAGCTGATCCAGATGCTCTGGTCCTCTCAACTGGGCAGTCAGGATGGCAATGTGGCTCTCCACATGTACAACACCCTTTCTCCGGTCCAGTACTTATGGTACCTGAAGTAGAAACTTACGACCCACCGGCCTGGAACCCTAGTTTGTTTTGTTGAACAAGCCTAAACTATTGTTGTTGCAGTCGACGCTAGTGTTGGTGTTGTGGTCCTCTATAAGGAGTCTGTTGCTAAGGCGCTAGTCGTCGAGGTGTAGAGAAAGTAGATTCTCTCTAGATTCCATGATATCTTGGTTAATGTCTAGCTGGTGTCTGATGTTTCTACGTACCAGATGAAGCTTGTCCCACTGGTCTCGCTGGAGTCCTACTCTGACCCCCATTGATAAGATCCTCCTATGCTATGAGGGCCTTCTATACAACATCATGCAAGGTTTGATGCATCATAATCCTAACCTTTTCACTAATGTTGACATTAAGGCTAAACATGAAACTGTTGACCTTAAGTTTCTCAATATTCAGGTGTAGATCATATCAAGGCAATGCAATGTAACGAGCCTCGTACGAGGGCACCAAACGAATACTCTATCCCAAGGTGTTGAACTCACTGAGTTGATTCTCAATGAATTTATTAGATTTATACCTTTCTCGGAACCATTCCATGAACAGTTCCCATGACACGTCTTTGAATGTCATGTTCAATTTTGGCTGGAGCGTCTTCCAACATAGAAGAGCACTCCTTTTCAGTTGAAATATTGCCATGCGGATCTTCATGTTGGAGGTATAGTCATGAAGTGCAAAGCACATCACCATATTCTTCAACCATGCCTCGGAGACTGTGCCATCTGGGACACTGAAGAACTGAGGAAATTTGACCTTCTTGAGTTCACGGTGAATGCTAATAGTACCGACTGAATCATGCAGTGGACCCTCAAGAGGTTTCGATGCCCTGGCCTCATATATATACAAACAGATGATCAGTGCCTCTAACATCCTCTAAAAGGACCTCATCATCCCAACCATATCACCCATATCTATCTTTTCCTGCTCAACAACCTGTACTTCTCCCTAGGGGTTAGACCCCTTAGGCATGGATACTGCTAGGGGCATCACGCCTCATCCCCTAGCACCCCGTCGTCTTCTTCTCAGACCTCCTCTAACCATGATTACCTGCACGAATACACATCAATTTAATTAGAAACATTATAATCAATTATCTAATCAAGGAATCCATAGTGATCCCAAGTCATGGGTTGAAGCGGCTCTGATACCATATGTAATGACCCTAGTTGTTACAAAAGCACGCACCGCATAACAAGTGCAATTTTTTTTTAAACAGGAAGGTAACAACAAAAATAGTCAATCAACGCAACTCGATGACAAACACAATGCACACAATTTAGGCAGCATACAACATAACAACCTATCATACTAGCACAACATGTAGTTGGATGCAACAGACGAAAATCAATCAGAAAAAAAAATGACTACCCGCCCATACTACCCTGCAAGGTTTAGACCTCCAAGAAACATAAGTAACTCTCAAGCTTAGTTTCCCATCGATTTTGACCATTTAATGTCTCAACGCTGGTGACTTCCCTCCCATCACAAGTAAGACAAGCCTACTAAGATAAGGACAATCATCAGACCAACCCAACACAACCAGCCTCAACGACACATGTGACGTGACCCTTCAATGCGAGCAAGAAATATCAATCATTGATTCAACATTTGAATGATGCACCACCAGACAATCCAAACATTTAGACATTACTTCAATTGACCTTTAATTTACAAGCGCACAAGATATATGACATACACAATCTATCTAGCAATAACCAACTTGTGGCGCAATTCTATTTAAATTCCAGGTGTGCCATTTAATCAATCATTCATCAAAATAAAATCTGAGTCATAAGAAGGGATGTACCTTTTGGAGGATTTTAGGTAATCATGCATACATCATGTCAACATAAACAACAACTATGATTATTCATCTAGGCAATTTAAATAAAGAAATGAGTAAAATCTGCAACTTGTAATGCATCCTTGTAACTTATGCAATCATAGAGTTTATTCTCCATTAAAAACTATTTCATGTATCACCTACCTAACTAACATAAAACACAACTTTCCCCATTATTCCTAATTTACAATTCTTTCATCATTATGAAAAATGAACATCAATTATGTTAAAATAAATTAATATTATTCTAAAAGGTTATCAATTAACATAAGGCATTGTTCCCTACTTTCTTTCAGTTACAACCCCCTTGCATCATATAAAGGAGTGAGCATATTAAATGTGTTTATTTTATTTTATAAATAAAAAATAAATAGTACTTAAAAGTGTTTAGATAATGTATTAAAAATGTTTTTATGATTATAGAAATCGCTAACCCTATGAGTATTTTTCCAATCAAGCAATATTTTATCAAACTTCAACCACATGAAACATAAGATCTTAATCCTTGAACTTTTAAACTCTTTTCTTTATGAAACATAAGTTGGAATAGTAAAATTGGTATATAAACGAGGCTAGAAAAAAGGTTCTCAAACAAAAGAGAATTGCAAAAATAGACAATGTCACGAGGCAGAAGGAGGTGACATACTGTAGGGATTTTTTTCATGTCTTGAAAATAAAAAAACTGAAAATAAAGGACAATCCCCAAATTCATATGAAACAATTAATTGTTGAAAAACTAGAGATATAGTAAGAGCGTTGATCACAAAATTCAATAAATTAAACCTTAAAATTGTTAAACATTCAACTGATCATGGGGTAAATAACATAATAGAACCCCCACCATATGTCCAACTACCATAATCAAAATTATTCCTATTTGACAGATCACTGCCAGCTCTTAACCACTAAATAATTAAAATTATGTGTGATTGGTTAAATTCTCGGGTGGTATTAAAATCTCCATGTATTTTAAAATCTCTTAGTAGTAAATTAAGGGTATCAAATTTCTACGCCATTAACCAAATATCAGGGTATAACGATCTTAACCACTAAACATTGTGTTTATATGTGACTGATTAAAATCTCGGCGTGATATAAAATCGTTGTGTAGTTTTAAAATCGAGTGGTAAGAAAATTTCAAGGATATTAAATATAGGCACACTTAAACCAAATATCAGAATTAGAATGTTCACGCTTGCTATCTGTCTAAAATGGAATTTCACAAAACAAAAGAATAATTAAATAATTAGAATGGAGGAATAGAAAAATTAAAGTGGCCAGGATCTCATAATTGCACGGATACAAACAACAAATCTCGGAGTAAGAAGATGAGGGGAAAACACTGCCAAGTAAGAAGATGTTACACAGATGAGGAGAAAACATGGCCAGGTAAGAGTATGTTACATAGACGAGAAGAAAACACGGTCGGGTTTTGGAATTTGGCAAACTTGGAGTCATTTTTGTCTTTACTCCATTTTCGTTATTAGCGTCCATCCACGGTGATTTGTTGAAGGGTTTGGAAGAATTCAGAGCTATACAGGTATAAAAAGAAATGAAAATATATAATTTAAAAATGATAACATAATTATTGGCATCCCCCCTTCCACTATGTAAGGATCATATCATTTATAAAAACTATATACATAAATTATTGGTCAACTAAATTCATGAGTTTAATAACCATTGAATACCGATCAATTTATATATATAAACTTATAAATTACATACAGAGAGTGAAAATTCACTGTAAATTCCATTTGTCACCGTAAATGCAATATATCACTATGATGTGAATTATCACTGTAATGTGAATTATCACTGTAAACGATAAATGAAAATTCTCACTGTAAATGCGAATTATGACAATTCCATTGCGCCTGAGATCACAAATTTGATTTTTAAAAGGTAACTAATCTCAAAATCATAAATATAAGAATCTAATTAACTATTTATGAAATGTCCCTGGTGATCATAAGGTAAGATTGGGATGTTTGACAATGACATAGTGAGGTGGAAGGGTCAGACTCCAACGCTGAGGGGATTACAAAAAACAAAACTCATCACCTAAGGCAAGATTGGAATTATTTCAACTTACTAGAAAATGATATTTCACGATTATTTTAGCATGAGTTACATGCCAACACCTTGGACTTCCATAGTAAATTGTAGGGATCGCTATCAGAGTACGCAATGGAAGGATAAAAAAAAAACACAGGCAGGGGTAGTAATAAAAAATTCAGACAATGGAACGAAGTCGATAGCTGACTTCCCAGAAAAACAAACAAATCACAATCTACATGAATAGAAATTCCCAACATCAACAAATAAGGGTGGGGGGGTGGGGTTGTTTTCACAAACTAAAATCCTCTAAGGTTTTCCTCTCTCGCACAATAACATGTTTAAAAATTTTAGCAGAGGAAATTAAGTAATCACTAGCATCTTTTCCCTGCCACTCTTCATGGAAATGCTAGGAAATGGTATGATGATATCTATAATGCTAGCATCACATATATGGACCAATTATAAAAAAATTTATCGAGAAATGGGGTATTAAATTAGAATATATACACATGCTAATAAAAATACTCGAGTACATGAAACAAACTAATAATGAGATTGTCAAAGAATTCCATACTAGGTTCGATAAGTTGCTACAACAAATTCCTATAAGCCATTGTCGTGAAGAAAGGTACCTCGCTTACCTCTACACCAATTCACTCTTAGTAAATTTAGGTTTTCTCCTCAGTAAAAAAGGGCCACGAACAATCGAACAATATTATCACATGGCCATACAAATTGAGGAAAATATCTCCTTGTTCAAGGGAGAACACCTACTTACTCCAGAAATCAAAGTTGATGACCCCAAAGATACCCCATATTCTCTTAGTCTGGAGAGATTAGTTTCCCTTGAGATATTTTTTAGTAAATTCCAGGAAAGAAGGGAGAAAGTGATCATCCAACACTAGGTTGAGGACAGGTATCCTAATGAAGGTTTCCAATCCCATGAGTAAGAGCAATAATTTACTCATGATTCTACCGAGATGAGAACTTGGTTGAAGAGAGAGATCTTGAAGATATCAAACATGATGATGAATTATTAATGTGTTCTCCTCCCTATGATGAAGCCATCCTAAATCCTATTCCTCCTACACAAAAAGAAGAGGATGAGGTTAGTCACTTTTCTTTTCATTTTTTTGATGATACCCTATTCCATGATTCAGAAGGTGAAGAAGAAATGGAATCCTTGGACGAGCTAGACCCTATGTATTATGAAGTTGAAGATGTAGGGAAAATCCATGAGGATGAGGCACTGATGTTTTCTCTTCCATTTTATGAATTCATCCAAGTATTCGACGCTCCTGTAGTAGAAGAAATGAATATGGTAAGTTGTTTCCCTTTCCAAGATTTTGAAGATGCTTTGTTTTGTGATTTGGAAAGTGAAGAAGTGTTGAGGAACGTAAATGGGATGTGATTGGGTATGATGGGGATCCTATTTACAACATTGAGGGTCATTTCCAAATTTTTCCTTTACAACTATCAGATGAGGTTACTACAAATTTTGACATTTGGCGACAAGGAGATGTAGTTACAGATGTTTTCCAAGCAGCCAAGGGTGACTTAGTTCTATGTTATCTTGATGGTTTTCAATCATACCTTGAGGATTTTGATGAGTATTCATTTGAGCACTTTGATTTATTCTATGAATAAGATTATCAACCACCATTGTGCTCAGATCTTGATAAGGGTAAGGGCATTACTTTCCTAAAGAAGGATACTTGTAACAAGGTTTTCCATCTCCCTTCGATTACTTTACCTTGTTATGTCACTAAGGATGCAGTTGGAAAACATGCCCCTTGCCCCAAGTTTTATCTAATTAATATCCTTCTTTTAGAATTGAAGGGTAGGTTGAATTCCTTAAGAAGAAGTTTTTTATCTCAGTCTTTCAACTTTCTTTTATAAATATTCCAATCGTCGTCTAGGTTCTTACTATTCCCTTCATAGACATCAGGATGTGATGACATCCAAGGTAGCCAAACTTCAAACTCTTAGAGTGAGTCTTTTGAGCCTTTGATTTTCCATGATCCCATTATGAGATGGGTTGAGAACTTTCCTAGAAGTGTGACTTGGCATAATTTTTTCCCTCCCTCTCGCCTCCATGAGCTAGACTTTACGATTTCCAATGATGTGATACATGTTCTAACTCATGTTATTTTTGTTCTTGACTTGTTGTTGTTTTGGTTTATGACGAAGCACAAAGGCATGTATTATGAGATATTGCTAGGATGGTTTCACTGGTTATTTTACTACACCTAGCATTCAACCAAAAGGTAAGTAGAGGTAGGTAGGCATTTTCATCCTTTGCATATACCATTTTCATTCCATATTAGTATAGCTGTAGTTGAATTTACATATGATTTTGTTTCACTTGTATATATGTATGCTCATGATCATTATTTTAGATTAGAGATGTTCTTTATTTTATTATATCATATATGAACAAGGGGTGATATCACCACCCTAAGAATTACTAAGACATTTTTTTGATATTTAGTAGGCATAGGTCATACTAGAGATGTTGAGGTTCTCATATGCTCTACAGTGAGAACATGTACCCAAGTTGGAGCCATATGTTATCCCCTACCATAGAGATAACTAAGGAGATCATGTCTCGAGGCCCACATGTTCTAGACATGGAGTGTTGAGCGATGGATGACTTGAGCATGGATCTATAGGGCCCCTCTTTTCTTCAGTTCAACCCATTTATCAGTAGCAACATTATTCATTGGGCCACCAGACACATCCTTAAGTAGAAATAAGTGTTTATCCATAAGGTAATGAGTCCGAGTATCATGGAATATGTCACTATGATTCTTGAAGCACTTGAATATGTTGCATTGAATTCTCCTTCATTTCATAACATTTTCTTGGAAATTATTCTCTTTGACTTGTTCAGAACTGGAAGGGTGACATGATGCCCTAGTAAGTTGATCTCCCTTTAGGATGGGTTGCCACTAGGTGGGTCTATGAAATGTCATCATTCGTTCCCTCCATAATTATGACTTTCCATATTTATTCCTCTCAAATCCTCCTACCTTTGTTCGGGCATTGGGATTGGACACACTATGAAGGGTTTCACCTTTCCTTATGGGAAGAAGGGCCTAAAGGTCTAGAGGGTAAAATTAGTTGGAAAGAGTTAAAATACTTTGAAACCTTTGAGATGATTCACCCAGGGATTCCCGAGAAAGCAGTAAAAGGATTCTTAGTAAGAAAAGGGGACCTATAAAATAAAAAACACTCAAGGTATTAGTTGGCAGATAGGAGGTCTCATCATGAGCTGACCTTTTATGACCACAATAATGTATCAATATCACATTTCCATCTATCTGGTCAACAAATCAAGGTAGTGATTCTCAGTGGAATAGAGAAGAGAAAAGGGGCCTCGTCACCAGCCAACCTTCTCATCTCCGTGAAATGTTTGTGGATAATGTCGTCACTTCTGGTCACAAATACAGGATAGTGTCCCTCGACTCTTCGCTTGAAGAATAAAAGAAAAATATCAAAATAAATGAAGCTAAGAATAAAAGACAATGAATGGGATAGGAAACAATGCCATCTATGACAAGGTGAAACTCTCCCTCTATAAAGGAACCTACGAGTAAGATCTACATTTCCATGTTATCACTAAACCCCATGCCCAAACACTTACCCCACACCACCTCATACACTTACATGACCTGGATTGGTTCTCACTTGGAAAACACCCCATAGTTAAGGAGGATTATCCCAATAGGACACCCTGAGACCTTCTCCAAACCTAACTTGTTAAATAGAATAATGTCTTTAAGCATTTGTCTGGGTAAAGGGGGGTTCAATACACATGTTTGGGTAATTTAATTATTGTATGTGATTTATATGTTATGATCCATGTGACTTATGAACCCCTGGAGGGTGTACATGTTGTTTTTGAAGGACCTTTCCCGGTGGACATGTACACATGGGGGAATGAATAGATTGTACCTTCATGAGGTTGAAAGAGCATAGATGGATGTTGTAACCCCATCCAGGGACAAGAATACTTCAAATATTTTCACTAGGATGAAATAAGGACATTTCCCTTGGATACACCTTGGCAGACCTAGACCTAGGGGGATCCTTCTTTTCCACATGGACATTGACCTTTGGGAGCCCATTAAATCACCATTATGATCATGGATTCCATCTAGATCTAGGGTTTTCATTTTGAGGGAAGTTGTGAGTTGGTTTTCACGTGTGGGCATCATCCAAGGCCTTTGCAGGCCAAACATTCTGCATCTGGAGCCAAACGTTCCACCTTAGGGGCCCAAAATCATCCTAGAAGGGCATGGTGTCACCATTGGAGATGATTTTAGATATTAATTTATTTTATTTATGTAAAAATTGGATTTTGATGTAAACTGGCCAGGTCAGCCTTTTATTTGACCTAAATCTAATTGAAGGTCAAAGTTTTGTATAAATAGAGATACAATACTCTCATTTTGTCATCACAACTCCTCACACAAGAAGGAATGGTGTGAAAATTGAGCCCTATTTGGGAGTTATTGGCTGAAATAGGGAAGCACAATTGTCTTGGAGGATAAAATTTGCAACTTGGATCATTTCTTGGTGAAGTTACTTGGAAATCTAGGGTTACTAGACTAATTCACTAGTTAACTTTCTGTTGTTGCAAATCATTGCTAAAACCATACTAATATATACTAATTTGATGCATACACCTACATAAATTGCATCTAACTCACTCATAAATTTCTTGTGATAATTTCCAAACAATCTACTTGTTGAATGCTAAGTTTACATGATGTTTTCTTGCAATTTTGAGGACTAATAATTGATGTTGTTAGAGAAGATTGCTACAACTATCTAACTACAACAAATTCTCTGAAAATTTGACATTTAATTCTAGCTAGACATTTCCAAAATTTCTTGTGACAATTGATTATCGTTCTACTTAGTTAAAAGTACCTTTTCATTGTATTTTCAAGCAATTCCAAGGCATATTTTGTGCATCTGTTATAAAATACTTATTTCTGTTGTAAAATTTCATATTGCTGCAATTTTATATCATCTAGCCTGTATTTCGAAGGTTCATGGTATTATGAAGCACTAACATCATTTTTTACTTGAAAGATGCCATATTTTTCTTTGTTGTCTTGTTCTGGATAGGTACACTTCATCTTTGCTATTGCTTCGTCCCTTAAAGACATAAAGAACCTTTTGACTTGAGTGACTAGGGAGAGGGGGGTATTCTTGCATCTTTGCCTTATTTTAATCATCCCTTTAGGTCACTAGGGATGTCTCTCTTGGGGTGATATTGATATAATCCTAAAGAGAAAGGTGTTTCCTATTAAGTTGACAATAATAGGTTACCCCCTTGTTATGCCAATCTTGCATCACTTGCCTTGGGATTTGGGAAAGTACATATTGTGCGATAAAACACCTAATTGGGCCATTTCTTTGACACTAATCATAGTGCAACCTGGGAAGAATGAGTTTTCCTGATGTAGACCCCCTGCCCTCAGGCCGAGATACACACAAGATCTTCTTTAAGCCATGCCAAGAGTTAATGAAACCCTTTGTTTAAGCCGGTAAAGGATTTTGGGTTTCGTGACTTGAGAGAACAACTAATGGTCTTTCCTCTCCTTCTATGATTTCTTGACTTCAAAATTTTGTATTTGACAAGATTGACGGTTGTGAGCCTCCGCTGATCTGCGGTCCAGATCTTTTCGGGGTTCGTGAATCGGGAGTTCACGACTCTTGACTCCAAAATTAGTTGTCTCTCTAATCCCTGAACTCTGATCTGCAATTTCACACGAGATCCAATGAATTTCATTGGATTGGATCCAATGGCCACTATCTCTCCTCAGCCTATGGGTGTTGAAAATGCACTCACCTTAACCCCCTCGCTTCTTTGCAAGATCCACTGGCTCACAGGTCATCGACGCCTCTCCATGAAGTGTTTCTACCATTTGAATCTGCACTTGATAATCCCTTTCGCGATTCGAGAATTTAGAGTGACCGAAGATTTGGCCTGCACTCCAAACTTGTGACCATTGAATTCACGAAATGACCTAATGGCTCAAACAGACCACAATAAATGGTCCACGATGATTCTTGATATCAGGGTGGTGGTTTGTATGACTTCTAACCACCTTACAGCTCCTCTAGATACTACGGTCCTCGCGATTTCACGAGTTCTCCATGGAGAATTCTGACTGCCCGATTCACTTCTCAATGACTTCTGCCCAAAAGACTCGGTGTTCTCATTCTTGAACCTGACTTCTATAAGAAAATTTCGACCTTCGTCTCCCTTTGATCACTTCAAAGGTTAAATTCATCCTAAGCTTTTGCTTGTAAACTCAATCTTTCGAAAGGGATCCATGTACGCACTCCTTGCAGAAAAATTTCAAATAGCCTTTGAAATTTCAGTCTTCGACCTTGTGCACTCTTTGCAATAGTAGTTTCTCAATCTTCCTCCTGGATTTGTAAAATACAAGACTTCACTTGGCCTACGCACAACTTTCATGGCTCTTGTGTTTATAAAAATGAAATCTGAATCTCTTCTAAGAGTTCTGAGATGAAAATCAGAGTCTGGTCGATGCACTCTGTGCATACCCTCCACTACACATTTTGCAGGAGTTCTCAGAAAGAAAAACAATTGAAACTCATCCTTCCCTTACCTAAAATTCAAACATTCAACTGAGAATACCAGAACCTACAAACATACATAGCATTGAAAGAAATTCATATAGAGAATGCACACAAGCCTACAACATACCATTCAATAGGTGGTTCCAACAACCATAACAAACACATAGATTGGAATCAAAGGTTTCTTCTATTAATTCCAGTGCTCTTGTACATGGTAAATATCAACAACTAAAAATACATAAAATTCTTTGTTCTCTTCTACAACTTACGAATTCTGAATCAATAATACAATGGTACCATGGTGAGGGTGTCTATCATTTGTTTTCCCTCCTGCACTCCTAAACTGTCTAATCTAACATTCATATCTACCTACTTGCATTAAACAAACATAAAGGTCTATTACACACGACGAATAGGAACATACGCTCCAAAATCAGTTCGGATCTGCAGATATAAATGTAACTGCACTTTCCTCCTATTTATTACATTAATGCTTCAGATTTCAAAATTCAAAACATTTCCACAAAAACGTGTCCTATTTGCATCTGCACGTCCAACTGTCTCTTTGGCTAGGCACGTGCTTTGGATTTCTATGATTCTCCTACATCATAATCCCTCGCTTGAAAATTTTCATGAACTCCTGCTCATGAGTTCCTTTAGTGTTCGTCCATGCTTTTGAATTGTTGTTTCATCCTCCCAACTAGCATCTTCAACTAGATGTCCTTTCCATTTGACCAAGTATTCAAAATAATCATTTCTCCTGGTCCTTCTGTTAATCCTCTTGTCAATTATACTTTCCATCTGTGGCTTTTTAGCTACAGGAATTTGGTTTGTCCATTTAATTTCTTTCTGTTCATCCTCTGCTCCTACTTCTTTAGCTCTGTAAGGGTACAAATATGCAACATTTAATATTGGTGAGATTCCAACCCCATCGGGTAATTCAGTCTCATATGTGTTTGCCCCAAATTTTCTTATGACTTTGCAAGGTCCAATCTTCTTCATCTTTATCTTGTTATACATTCCCTTTGGGAACCTCTCCTTCCTCAAATGTGAAAGAATCAAATCACCAACTTCAAATTGAAGTTTTCGCCTATGTTGATCTGCTCTACGCTTGTATTCTTTACTTGAACTCTGCAATTGCTCCTTGATTCAACTGTGAGGATCCTTCATTCCTTCTGCAAAGTCCTCTGCACTAGCACTCATGCATTCATCTTGTTCTGCATATTTCAATTCAGAAACTCCCCTTGGTTGCATTCCATATACAATTTGGAATGGACTCTGCCCTATTCTTCTATTGAGTGAATCATTGTAAGAGAATTCCGCCTGTGGCAGAATGTAATCCCATTGACTGTGGTGTTCAGTCACTAAGATCCTTAGAGAATCTCCCAAGATCTTGTTCATGACTTCTGTCTGTCCATTCGTCTGAAGATGATACAATGAGCTAAAATACAAGTTTATCCCTAGATTCTTCCATAGGGTCCTCCAGAAATGTCCCACGAACTCGGTATCTCGGTCAGAAACGATACTCTTTGGCAAGCCATGAATTCTGACGACTTCCTTGGAAAATAGGTTTGCAATATGAGTTGCGTCGCTGGTCTTCTGGCATGGTATGAAATGTGTCGTCTTTGAAAATCTATTGACTACCAAAAAGATTGAATCATATCCCCTTTGTGTCCTCGACATTCGTAATATGAAATCCATGCTCACTGTGTCCCATAACCTTTCAGGTATGAGTAATGGTTGGTATAACCCTGCATTCTATCTTTTCCCTTTCGTGTGCTGGAAAATTTTGCATCTGTCCACAAATTTCTTCATATCTTTCCTCATCCCTGGCCAAAAATATGGTCCATTCAACCTTGAGAACGTCTTGTCATGACCAAAGTGTCTGACCAATCCTCCGTTGTGTTTTTCCTTCAATAGGTTCTCCCTCATGGAGCATTTCGAAATACATAGTTGATTGCCCCTAAATAATAATCTATCCTAGATCATATACTCGATCCATTGGCTTCTGTCCCTAAGAATTGGATTCTCATATGCCTCATATGCTTCCTTAAAATCTGGATCATCCCTGTACATTTCTTTGAGGTTATCAAAACCCAAAGTCTTGACTCTAAATTCCTGAATAAGAAAACATTTCTTGCTCAAAGTGTTAGCAATTTTGTTATCAGTTCCTGAAATATGCTTAATCACAAAAGTAAAATTCTACATGAATTCAACCCATTTAGCATGCTTTTGGTTCAACTTCTCCTGTCGAGTCACGAATTTCAAAGCGTGATTATCACTCTAGAAAACGAAGTCTTTGGGAACCAAATAGTGCTTCCATTTGTTTAGCGCTTGTATGACTGCGTAGAATTCTTTGTCATACGTGGAGTACTTGATCTTTGCTTCATTCAGTTTTTCACTGAAATACATGATTGGCCTATTGTCTTGGCTCAAGACTGATCCAATTGAAAATCCACTCGCATCACACCTGACCTAGAATGTCTTGCTGAAATCTGGCAAAACCAAAATTGGTTGTTCAATGATCTTCTTCTTCAGCATGTTGAAACTTTTCTCCCCTTCCTTTGTCCAGTGAAAAGATTTATGTCTTTTCTTCACCGTGTCCATCATTGGTGTGCTAATTCCACTGAAGTTTCGGATGAATTTCCTGTAGAATCTAGCCAACCCATGGAAGTTTCATACTTCAAACACACTCTTTGGTGATGGCCAATCCTTAATCACCTTTATCTTTTCTAGATCCATTTTCAGTTCATTTGTAGAGATAAAAAAACCAAAATAAATGAGTTCGGTTCTCATAAATGACGATTTATTCATATTGATCTGCAATTTCTCTTGTTGTAATCTTCTCATCACTGCAGTTAAATGCTTTAGTTTTCCTGAAAATTAATATATCATCGAGATATACAATGACGAATTTCCCAATGAAATCCTTCAAGACTCTGTTCATCAATCTCATGAAGGTGCTCGGTGCATTCATCAAGCCAAATGGCATGACAAGGCATTCATACAACCCTTCATTATTCTTGAATGTTGTCTTCCATTCATCACCTTCTCTGATTCTAATTTGATGATATCCACTTTTCAAATCAATCTTTGAAAAAAACTTGGCTCCACTCAAGCAATCCATCAAGTCGTCCATCCTTGGCAATGGGAATCTATACCTGATGGTAATTTTCTTGATTTCCCTTGACTCTGTACACATTCTCCAACCACTGTCCTTTCTTGGGCTAAGTACTGTCGGAACAGTGCATGGACTCAATCTCTCCCAAATTAATCCTTTGTCCATTAAGTTCTGGACCTATCTCTTAACTTCTTCATTTTCCTGCAGCGTCAATCGATACCCTGCTTTGTTCGGTGAATTGGATCCAAGTATAAGATCTATATGATGACTTATACTTCTTATAGGTGGCAACGAACAAGGTAGTTCGTCTACTACTATATCAACAAATTCTCCCAGCAAATCCTAGATTTCTTCTGGTAAATCACCTATTCTCATTATGGTCAAAACAATTTTGTTCTTCCTAACCACAATAAATTGTGTTTTTCTTCTTCTTAAACTCATTAAGAAGTTCCTTCCCACTCATGAGAAGTACAGTGTTTCTCATCTCTGTTTTCACCTCTTTATCCTTAATCGACAACAACATGTGCATCATACCATTTTTATACAGGGTGTATGTGTTCTTTCTCCCATCATGAACCATGTTTCTATCATTTCGCCATGGTCTACCCATCAATATATGGAAAAAATCCATGGGACCAACATCACATAATATCTCATCTTTATATCCTCCTATTTTAAATTCAACTAAACATTATTTAGTGACATTTACTTGATGTCCTTTTTGTAGCCACAAAACGTTATATGGACTTGGATACGTAACAATCTTTACCTCCAACTTTTCTACCATCTCTGTAGATACAAGATTATCTCTGCTACCACTGTCCACTATGAACTTGCATACCCTTTCCTTAGTTTTGTAGGCAGTCCTAAATAAACTATTTCTTTGGGTTGGGTTCTCTGCTTCCTTCTCTGGCTTCAAGAGAACTTTTTGCATCATTAAATATCTTCCACCCTCTGCATATTCTTCCTCAACATTCCATCCTTGATATTCGACAATGTGAGATTCACCACCATATTTCTTCCCATCAGGACACTCATAAGACTTATGTCTGGTTTTTCCACAGACAAAGAATTTCACTTCACCTCCTTTGCCTCTTCCTCTTCCTCTGGCTCGAGAAAAAGTGTTTCTATCAACATACTGCCTTCCTTGTGAGATTCCTCCTCTCTTAGGTTGAGTTTGAGGTTTCTTCTTCTCTTCCTTAGACTTCTAGGTTCTGTCTTGGGCAATTTCCTTGCCTCTGCTTTGACTTTTACCTCGACCTCTTTGACCTTTCTTTCAGCTCAGCTTCTCCTCAGCTTTCAGAGCCATCTGATCAGCATCTTCCACATTTCGGATGGTGATCATGCTCATCTCATCTTGAATGTCATATTGCAGACCATTCATGTACCTGGAAACTTTTTCATCATCGCTCTCCTGATGACCTACTCTGATGTTTATCCTGTAGAATTCTTCAGTGTATTTTTTCACTGACATCAACTTTTGTCTCAAATTATGCATCCTCTGAAATAGTTTGATTTGATATTCCCTAGGTATAAACTTGGATTTCATTTTTGGAACCATTCTATCCCAGATTTTGATTTTTTGCTTTCCTTTGCAGCGTCTGTCAGCATGCAGTTCATCCCACCACAACGTTACATGCCCTTTAAGTCTAGTAACAACATGTTTGACTTTCTTGTCTTCCTCGACATCCTCATAGTCAAAAAATTTGTCTAGAGCTCTAATCCAGTCTAGAAGCTCTTCAACATCCAAGTTTCCTTCGTACAATGGAATGTCCATTTTTGCGCTCGCACCTATTCTTGCAACAACCCTGAACAGGTGTTCTTCTGCAGCATCTTCAACTACAACTTCTTCTCCTTCGTTTCCAGCTTCATGTTCACTTTCATCTTCATTGATGTCCCCAACGTCAACTGTGTGCCTTTGTGTTGTCTCCATAGAATCAATCCTGACACGTAATTCATGCATTTCTCTTTCCACTATTGCATCAACCATTTGCCAGTCTCTTCTTCTCGATGGCATGGTTGTAAAATTCCCCCTTCTTCTCTCTCATACAGAAAGAAAAGAATTTGTTATGTGCTCTGATACCATAACTGATGTAGACCCCCTGCCCTCGGGCCGAGATCCATGCAGGATATTTTCTAAGACATGCCAAGAGTTAATGAAATCCTCTGTTTAAGCCCACAAAGGATTTCGGGTTTCGTGACTTAAGAGAAAAACTGATGTTCATTCCTCTCCCTCTATGATTTCCTGAATCTGAAATTTTTTCTTTTATGAGATCGACGGCTATGAGCCTCCCTTGATATGATGATCTAGATCTTTTTGGCGTTTGTGACCTGGGAGTTCATGACTCTCAACTTCAAAACCACTTGTCTCTCCAATCCCCTAACCTCGATATGTGAATTTGCACGTGATCCAACGAATTTCATTGGATTGGATCCAACAACCACTATCTCTCCTGAGCTTATGGTTGTTGAAAATTTACTCACCTTAACCCCCTTTCTTCTTTGCAAGATCCAACGGCTCACAAGTGTTCGACGCCTCTCCACGAAGTGTTTCTACCATTTGAATCCACACTTGATAATTCCTTTCGTGATTCAGGAATTTAGAGTGACCGAAGATTTGGCTTGCACTCCAAACTTGTGACCCTTGAATTCATGAAATGATCTAACGGCTCAAATCGACCACAATCAATGGTCCACGTTGATTCTTGATATCAAGGTGGTGGGTTCATCTGACTTTTACCCACCTTACAGCTCCTCTAGATCCTATGGTCCTCACGATTTCTCGAGTTCTCCATGGAGAATTATGACCGCCTAATTCACTTCTCAATGAATTATGCCCAAACGACTCAGTGTTCTCCGTCCTGAACCTAAAATTTGCAAGACGAGTTCGACCTTCATCTCCCTTTGATCACTTCAAAGGTTAAATCCCTCCTAATCTTTCACTTGTAAACTCAAGCTTCCGAAAGGGATCCTTGCACGCACTCCTTGCGACAAACTTTCAAATAGCCTTTGAAATTTGAGTCTTCGACTCTCTGCACTCTTTGCAATAGTAGTCTCTCAGTATTCCTCCTGGATTTGTAAAATCCAAGACTTCACTTGGAATACGCACACCTTGCAAGCCTCTTGTGTTTATAGAAATGCAATCTGAATCTCTTCTGAGAGTTCTGAGATGAAACTCAGAGTCTGGTCGATGAACTCCTTGCAGACCCTCCACTACACTCTTTGCACGAGTTCTCAGAAAGAGAAACAATTGAAACTCATCCTTCCCTTACCCAAAATTCAAACATTCAACTGAGAATACCAGAACCTACAAACATACATAGAATTGAAAGAAATGCATATAGGGACTGCACACAAGACTACAACATACCATTGAACAGGTGGTTCCAACAACCATAACAAACACATGGATTGGAATCAAAGGTTTTTTCTATTAATTCTAGTGCTCCTATACATGGTAAATATCAACAACGAAAAATGCATAAAATTCTTTGTTCTCTTCTGCAGCTCTACAACTTACGAATTCTGAATCAATAACACAATGGTACCATGGTGAGGGTGTCTATCATTCGTTTTTCATCCTGCACTCCTAAACTATCTAATCTAACATTCATATCTACCTACTTGCATTAAACAAACATAAATGTCTATTACACCTGGTGGATAGGAACATATGCTCCAAAATCAGTTCAGATTTGCAGATATAAATGCAACTACACTTTCCTCCTATCGATTACATTAATGCTTCAGATTTCAAAACTCAAAACGTTTCCAAAAAAACGTGTCCTATTTGCATCTATGCGTCCAACTATCTCTTTGGCTAGGCGCGTGCTTTGGCTTTCTACGATGCTCCTGCATCATTTCCCTAGGGAATGATATCCTTGATTGATGAACGTAGACCATTCACCTAACTGGGCCATTCTTCCGACACTAATCACAATGAAACCTAAATATAATGCATCTTCCCTAAGGATGCGTTTTCGGACCATTTCCTATGGAAACGAATATCCTATACCAACCTCCTATAATGGACCATTATTTGAAACTACTCACAACTGTGAACTTCAAAATAATGACTGTTTGGAGAGGTGGACCATTCTTCTTGACAATTACTCAGAGTGACTACCAAGAAGAATGATTGTCTTATACCATTCCCGCACACAACCCACAAGGGAATCATTGTCTATTGTACATCAACAATCTATTGGACCATTTTTCATTACAAAAATGACTGTCTGATCTGGACCATTTTTTGAACTGGAAAATGACCGTCCCTCACAAATATTGGGCCACTTTTTATACTGGAAAGTGACTGCCAAACTTAGACCATTTTCCAAACTAGAAAATGACCACCCATATATTAATAACATATCAGTGCTCCCTCCCAACCTGGGGAGTAATCACGTCATCTCCATGAGTCCATCTTTCCCCTTAAGTACAAAAAATTTTCATCTTGGATAGAGGATTTACCAAAATATCTGTTATCTACTCATTAGTGGAGATATACTGGAGAACCACTTATCCCCTCTTGACTTGATCAAAATCTGGACCAGGGGTCAAATTTTAGCTCAAAAATCAATGTTCTCGAAATTGCCTCAAAATGAACAAGAGTGTATCCCTCGTCGTCATGAACCCAACGCAACTCGTTTCGTCTCAAACGGACATCGGGAGCGAGAGATATAGTGATATGTTCGAATCGTCAAACAGGCAAAAAAAAGGGACGCTGACTGGGCAGTCCGTACAGGTTGATGTGGCAGAGGTCGTACAGGTGATGTGGCATGAAGTATGTTGACTAGGAAACTGGTGATGTGGCAGTCATCTATCGGCAGATGTGGTCTAATTATAATGCAACACGTGGCATGGTTTTGGCAAATTATGAGGTGCTATGTGGCCCAATCATGGGATGTCACGTGGCACCCCTTTATTGGCTGTTGGTCTATTGGTTTGTTGTTCAAAATTTTGTGTAGTCCACCGGATTCGAACCATGGAACTCCCCCATAGTCCAAAGTCTTGGTAATAGCCGCGCTACCAATGCGCCCACACGTTGTTTCTTACATTATAATGTTTTCATATTTATTTAAGTTGCTATGTGTTTTGGTTTGGGCGCGGGTCAGGCCGGGGCTTAGCCCTGACCCGCGGTTCTATTGCGTGTTAACATATGACCACCACTTTTGTATATGGGTGCACGTGCATTTTGATTTTGGTTTCGAAAGTTACAACCAATCGTTGGTTAGACACTTGTCATTTGACCATTCGGCTTTGGAAACTTAGCCCCCTTTTTTTATAGCATGAGGTTTTATGGAGGACCACACGACCACGAGTTTGGCGGTTAGGGGTTGGGCACGCCTAACCATCCTACAGTTTGGACCATTTTTCGGTTGTGCGTTTGTGTTGGGTTTAAACACGAATTTGGAGCGTGTTCTTGGTTCAAGCACACAGATGTGCGTTTTGGCGAATAAGAGCCAACAAGCTTGAAGGAAGAGGATGGCAGGAGGCCTATCTTTCTCATTTTTTGGCCGATTGAGGTGTTGTAAAATCCCATCTAGGGGTTTTTGGACGTCCTAAATCCACTGAAACTGTTATCAAGGCCATTTGAAGACTTGTTTTGCAGGTTTTTCACCATTGAAGTTTCAGGAAGCTCCAGGAAGCTTGAAGCCCTCATTGACTGAGGATATGTTTTGGTGAGCCTATGTTTGTTTTTTGTGATTGAATAATCATTTTTGGCTAATTGTTATTCTGTGAACACATTGGGACAGGTTTCAGAGGATTTTGAGGACTTTTACAAGTTTTTTTTCCAAGGAGAAGCTCAGGGAAGCTTATGGCCACATGTAGAAGAGGTCATGCCCGGATGAGCCATGATCCGTTTTCATAGTTTTATTAGTCATTTTTGCGGTTTTTATGTGTTCTGATCTCAATGGTACAGTCTATTTTTCCATTGGAGTTGAGAAGTATCTTGTAAAATAACTTTTGACAAATTAATCCCAGAGAGCCAAGTCCATTGATGGAGGCTCAAGGAGATGTAGCCCTGAGGGGGGTGAACTCCTTTATCATCTTGTTATTTTTGTGAGTTTAATGGTTTAGTTTATGCAATTTATGTTGTTTTGTATTTATTTGAAGCACATATATAACCATTTAAAAGAACATATTCTCACACATAAGCATTTACAAGAAGATACATAAGTTTGGCACATAAACTATCTTGCATATTTTAACACATGAAGCAAGGTCCTGTAAAGTTTATTTTTAATGAAGTAGAAGGTGCTTGCATAGCATAACAAGTCAACCTTTTATTTTCAGATCAGGTGGTATCAGAGCATAGTTTGTTTTGTTGATGTGTTTTCCATTGATAGCTTGAGATTTAGCTGTTGGTATTTGTGCAAGTTTTGTGTTGAAGTTGGATATCTTCCAAGGATGGAGGAAGCTTCAAGCATTGATAGTTCTCATACATATTCATTATCCAAATTCTTTGACAAAGAAGAGATTCTAACTATGAGAGATTTGATGAAAGAGATGTGTGAAGACAAAAACGAGAGCATTTCCCTTGAAGAGCAGTTGATTTCCATGAAGAAGGAGAAAGACCAGCTTCTTGCAAAGTTGTATGAGATGGAGATTCAACTCCATGAGGCAAAGGAAACCCTTACCAAGTACATGCATGAACATAAGGTATGCAATGTTAGTTTATCTTCTAATTCCTCACAAGATGAATGTTTTGGTGTTTTTGAAAATCACACAAGAGGAATAGGGTCCAAGTTATTGTTAAAAATGGGCTATGAAGGTAAAGGGTTAGGCAAGCATGCACAAGGCATTGTTGAGCCTATTGTTGTTGATGAGAGACCCAAGTATTGTAGTCTTGGATATGAACGAAGAGATGGAGCAAATTCCAAAGTCAAGGAGACAAGGGAAAAATTTCCAAGAACAAATTTTGTTTCAAGTTCACCTCCTCAAGAAGGCTTTAAAGGTGAAAGTTCAAGAAATTTTGTTGAAAGTTCGATCCCTTCAGCATGCAAGGCTTGTGTTCAAGATGAATGAAAATGTGTGAAACAAAAGAATTATGACAGTGATGAGGACAAGAACACTGTTGATGGTCTTCAAAGGAGATCGTGTGACTCTTCAGATTCACCTCCTCAAAGAGGCGATAAAGGTGAATGTTCAATGTATAATTCTGCTTATCATTCAGTTGCTTTTGATTATGTTAAGCATGATAAATTTGTATGTAAAAAGGGAAGAAAGAATCCATGTACATATTGTGGTTTATATAACCATCATGTTTCAAAGTGTTGGAAAAGATTGGCCAATTTCAGGAAACTTTATAAGCAAAGACAACGTGAAAAGAGGATGCAAAAGATTTGCACTCATTGTCAGAA